>JAOXYA010000025.1:4066911-4083668 GCA_028565675.1 Sorex palustris | reverse complement strand
ATGCGGAACACGCGCACCAGGCGGATGACCCGCAGGATGGCCAGCGACATGGCCTGCTGCCCGTTCTGGCCGCCCCCCGGCTGCCGCTCGGCCAGCTCGGTGCCCAGGGTGATGAAGTAGGGGAAGATGGCCACCACGTCGATGATGTTCATGATGTTGCGGGAGAACTCGGCCTTGCTGGGGCAGGCGAAGAAGCGCACGAGCAGCTCGAAGGTGAACCAGACGACGCACGTGGTCTCCACGATGAAGAAGGGGTCGGCCAGCGTCCTAGGCAGGAGCGGGGCCACCGTGGGGCCCGACGGCGGCGGCGCCCCGACCCCGCCGCTGCCGTTGCCTCCCCAGACGGCGGCGCCGGGTGGCGGCGGGCCCGCCGCGGGCTGGCGGAGCAGCTCGCGTTCGTCCCGGAACTCGGGCAGCGTCTCCAGGCAGAAGGTGATGATGGAGATGAGGATGACCAGGACCGAGACGATGGCCACGGCCCGCGCCGAGCCCGAGCTCTCGGGGTACTCGAAGATGAGCCACACCTGGCGCTGGAACGCGTGGCGCGGCAGCGGCTTCTCCTCCTCGGGGATGAAGCCCTCGTCCTCGCGGAAGCGCTCCAGCGCCTCGTCCCCCAGCTGGTAGAAGCGGATCTCGTCGACGAACACGTCCAGGGACACGTTGACGGGCCGCCGCAGCCGGCCCCCGGACTGGTAGTAGTAGAGGATGCCGTCGAAGCTGGGCCGGTGGCGGTCGAAGAAGTACTCGTTGCGCAGCGGGTCGAAGTAGCGCAGGCGCTTGGCGGGGTCCCCCAGCAGCGTGTCGGGGAACTGCGCCAGGGTGCGCAGCTGCGTCTCGAAGCGCAGCCCCGAGATGTTGATGAGGACCCGCTGGTGGTGGTGGTGCTGGTGGTGGTGATGGTGGTGGTGGTGGTGGTCGTGCAGGGAGCCCGCGCCCGGCGCCGGGTCCTCCTCTAGCGCCTGGGCCGTCGTGCCCTGGCCGGGGCGGCCGCCGTCCTCCTCCTCTTCCTCCTCCTCCTCCTCCTCCTGCTCCTTCTTCTCTTCCCGGCGGCGCGGCGGCCGCTCCCGGGGCAGCGGGGGCAGAGGGCGGCAGCCGGGGTCCGTGCCCCGGCGCGGGGCGCGTCCCCGGGGCTCGGCCTGGGGCGCTCCCTCGCTGCGCCCCGTCGGCGCGGACCGGGCCCGGAGCGCCCCCGCTGCGCCCTGGGCGCCGCCTGCTCTCGCCTCACCTGCTGCAGCCGCCGCTCCTCGGACGGTCATGGCCCGGCCGTTCTCCAGGGGCACCGGCGCGATCTCCATGGCCCGGTAGCAGGGGACATGCTGCGCCCCGGGTCGAGTCGACGATGAGCTGCTCCCTGGGGCGGGGGGTGGTGGCGTGGGGTCCGGGGTGGACACCCCCCACTCGCACCCAGCTGGTCGGCACGTCGCCTGCGGCTCTTCTGCAGCCGTCGGCCGGCCCCGCTGCGGGGAGGGTGGTGGGAGAACCCCCACCCCACCCCCTTTCTCTCCTCTCTCTCTCTTTCTCTCTCTCTCTCTGTCTTGACGTCAAGAAGCCACGGCCCCGCTCCCTGCCTTTCTCCGGGTTCTGGCAGCCCGTTACCAAGCAGCCAAAAGCCTGCTTCCCGCAGATGCAACCTTCAGCCGCCCCTCTCAGTCTGCGCGCCGGCGCCCGGCCTCCCCCCTCCCCTCCCCCGCCCCCTCCCCGCCCCTCCCCTCCCGTCCCCCCCGTCCCCCCCCCCCGGCGGCCGCCGCGTCNNNNCGTTGTGAGAAGGTTCATGCGGATGCTGGGTGCGGTGGGGAAGGGCAGCCATTGACGGGGGTGCAGGGGGAATTGGGTCAGGGGGTGAAGGAGCCCCTAAGGATGGTTTGGGGGGCTCTAGGGGAATTGGGTCAGGGTATGAAGGAAGCCCTAAGGATAGTTTGGGGGGTCCTAGGGGAATGAAGTCAGCGGGAGAGGCACGCTGTAGGGATGGTTTGGGGGTTTCTGGGAGAGTTGGGTCAGGGGATAAAGGAGTCCCAAGGTATGATTTAGGGGGTTCTGGAAAAATTGGGTCAGAAGGTGAAGTAGACCCTAAGGATGGTTTAGGAGGCTCTGGGGGAATTTGGTTAGGGGGTGAAGCAAGCCTTAGGGAAGGTCTGGGGAGCTCTGGGGAAATTGGGTCAGGGGGAGGGGCAGGCTCTAGGGGTGATTTGGGAGTTCCTGGGAGAGTTGGGTCAGGGGGAGGGGCAGACTATAGGGATAGTTTAGGGGGTCCTAGGGGAAGTGGGTCAGGGGGAGACGCAGGCTGTAAGAATGGTTTGGGGGGTTCAGGGGGAACAGGGTCTGGGGGAGAGGTGGGTTTTAGGGGCAGCATAGGAGGCTCTTGGAAATTGGGCCCCCGGGGTGAGAGGGAGTGCGGGGAGGGCTCTGGAAAGGGTGGGGCTTCAGGCTCCCTGGGTGCAGAGGGGGATGCGGGTGAGTGTGGGCGAGGGTCCAGGGTACACTCAGAGGGGTCCTCTGCAGGTGAAAGCTGCAAGGGTGTCCCCCAGACGGACAGGGGAGAGGGGCTCATGGACGGGAACAGGGCTGCCCCTGTGGACAGCACCCGGGGTCCCCAGCTTCCCACAGCCAGGCAGGGCTCCCAGAGTGGATCTGGGGCCTCTGGTCCCCTGGGGATCACTGAGGCACGGGGGGCTGTTGGCTGGGAGGAGAGGCCAGGCTTCAGAAAGGGGCACTCAGATACTGGGGTTCCAGGGACCCCTGGGCACAGGGTGCCCCCTGGCAAGGAAGGCCTGGCTGCAGAACAAGCAGGGAGGAAGGGCCCTTCAGGCAAGGAGGCCGTGGAGGGTGGGCTGGGGCCAGGGGCTGCCCTGGCTCCTGGACATGACTACAGAGACTGGGCAGGAGGTCTGGGGACAGCAGATGGGGCATGTGCGGGCGGGGGGCGCTCAGCAGGAGCGAGCAAGGGCTTGGACAGCAGCGGCATGGTCCGGGAAAGGGAGGAAGCCCGGCCGGATCCTGCCGGTGAACGAGCACCACGCTGGACTCAGGCATACCAGGGGGCCAGCCCGGGCAGCGCACCCTCCAGGGATCAATCTACAGGCTCCCCAGCTCTGGGGTCTCAGCAGGAGGAAGAGGCTACTCTCAGGGGGTTCCCCCAGGAGCTGGGGGGCTCTGCGGACCTGGCACAGTGCTCAGGTATGGACAGCGGCCCCCAGCTCCTGGGCTGCAGTGATCCCGCAGGGGCTGGAGCCGGGATCTCCGGGGTTCGGCATGAAGCGAGGAGTGGCCGCCCCCACACACCAGGGAACGCAGGATCTCAGGGAGCCTGGAAAGTCCCCACTGGTCCTTTCAGTGGAAAGGACTCTGGGGACGTCCAGGACCTGGACTCTGGGTCAGGCAGAGGAGAGGGAAGAAGTCGGGGCTGCCCGGGTAAGTGTGTAGGTCAGGGTCAGGGGGATCCCGGCGCCCCCAACCAGAGACAGGTTCCCCTCGGGAGCGGGTCTCAAACACATCCAGGAACAGAGAGGAGTAGGGGTACAGGGGAGGCAGGAGATGGCAGAGGGCTGCCTCCCAAAGGGAGCAGAGACCGCCTAGCTGAGACTCAGTGCAGAGATGAGGGCCGGGAACCCCTGCATCATCCTGATGGCAAGAAAGGAGGCCAAGAGAGCAGAAGAAACATCTGTGGCGAGGGGACGGAGGCCCCCCTGAACCGAGGCCCTGTACTGGAGCCTGGCGCTGCTGGCAGCTTCTCTGTGGTGACCCAAGGTAGGTGCCCACCTCAGCCCGGGGAGCTGCCCCACTACCAGCGCCTGCACCCCAGGAGGCCACCTCCTCCCCCTGACACGGGTGGGTGCAGGTTGGGGTGCAAACAGCATCAGGCCTCCCCTGTGCCCTAAGCACCAGGGCTGAACAGGACAGACCACAGGAGCTGACCATTGGCCCCCCTTGTGTCTCTCCAGAGCCCCCCTTCTCCCGCGGCCTCTCTGCACAGGCAGTGGTTGGGGGTGAGACCTCAGGCCTGTGCTGGTCCCTTACCCGAAGCCGGCAGGACGGAGTCCAGGTACTGTGTCCTGCTCTACTGACCGCTCTGGGGGAGAAGGGGAAGGGGCTTCAGTCCCAAGATGGGCCATCCTGCGACCTTGGCCGGACCCGACTAGAGGTGTTAGAGAAAGCAGGAGGTGAAAACGGGGTAATGTCAGGCTCAAATCTGGCACACCCTATCCCGGCACCATCTCCTCTGCCCACCCCCATCCAAAACACACACACACACACACACACACACACACACACATACCAGTCACCTCCAACAGCCCCTCACTGTCCTGCCCCATGGGTAACGGACTTCACAGGGGTTCCCAGCACTAGCCTGGGCCTTTGAGTCCTGGCTACTGAGCCTGGCTCTGCCTGGCACCCGCATGAGACTTTGGTTTTCAGGGTCGAGGGACCCTTTCAGTCCCCGAGAGGATAGGTGGGGTGGGAGTGGGTCCTGGGATCCCCTTGGCTTTGGGAGAAGCCTGGACAGTGGGGCCAGAGGGTGGCATGACCCAACCATGCGTTTTCTTTGCAGCTTGGTGCCCAGGATGAAGCCGCAGAGCAGGAGGGCCGTGTGGGGGGCACCCAGGCCGGGAGGCGCAGCCTGGCCACGGGAGACCATCGGAGTCAGGCCACGGGGACCGTCGTGGGTGAGGCCTGGCCCTGCCCCATCTCATCCTTCCGAGCACTGCCTTGGGGACTGTCTGTCACATCCTCAGGCAGAGGCGAAGGGCTGGAGGGGTGGGGTTGCTGGGGACTGGGGACCCTAATCCAGACCCTCCTCCTACTCTATGCCCACAAATTTAGTGTTTGTCTTCTGGCAGAAGGAAGTGGTCTTATTATTATTTTCTTTTAATTTGGAAAAATGTAGACTGTTAGTGCCTGGCCAGGTAGTTCGCCGAGGGAGGCACTCACTTTGCCTGGTGTTTCCTAAGCACCACCAGGGGTCGCTCCTGAGCACAGACCCAGTAGGTTACTTCCCCATCCCCCTATTTCCCCCCACCCCACACTCCCCACCCCCAGGCTTCAGTTGTGAGTTTCCAGGGGAGCTCAGAGAGCTGGAGTCCTCCCTTCAGCACGACTCAGCACCCCCTTCCACGGCCTGCTGGCCACAACTCCAAGCACTACTTGGGGACCCCCCAGCAATTTTTAAAATGTTCATTTATTAATTAATTTTTGTTATTAAGGAAACATGGATTTGCCATACTCTGTGTGTTTGGGGGGTATGGGGCCACACCTCTGAATATAGGTCCCCACCATACCCCCCTGGAGCCCCCAGAACCCTGGGTCCTTTCCTCAGTGCCCCTCTGACCCCCTTGCTCTATTCCCGCCTCAGGTGCCCCCACTCTCCCCCCCGAAGTGAGAGAGAACCCACGAGAACAGAAGACCTGCTCCCGGGGCCGCCTCCCTATCCAGGCTGCTTGGTGGAAGGAGAAGGCAGGGGGCGGCCGTGGCCAGGGGGCTCCCTTGGGGGAAGGCTGTGCTCGGCCATGCCTCCCCTACATCGGCCAGGACAGTGACCAGCAACGCATGACCCTGAGGAGCGAGGGCAGCCCCAGGCAGGCAGGGCTTACTCTGCCAGTCCCAGGTACCCCCTAGATTGGTTAGGAAACAGAGGGTCCATAATTGTCGGGGTCCGGCTCCCATGGACGGGTCAGCAGTTCATCCGGAAAGCAAATGTGTGAGGGCACTTCAGGGGCACTCCCACCCCCGCCCCGACTTGAGCCAGTACGGTTGGAGGGTGTGTGTTTGAGGACCCTGGTTCTGAGTAGAGGGGCTTGCAGTGCCTGGGGCCAGGAGAGGGGGGGCACTTCTCCGTATGTCTAGGGTGCTGTGGGCATCCCGCCCCTCCCTCTTCCTGCTCTTCTCTGGGACCACATACTAACCCCAGTCCTCCCATCCTCTGTCCTCTGGAGGTGTTGGATTTGCCCAGGGACTGGGTCTACTTCCACAGGCCGTCCTGAGTGGTCAGGGTCCTTCATGATAGAGCTGGGCAGGCCAGCAGGAGCACCTGACTGAGGTAGATGAGCCCACAGCCCCTTCACTGCTGCCCGTGGCTTGCAGAGTGGTCGAGAAGATGCACTGAGTCAAGCAAGAATAGAATTTGATGGACATTCAGTTGTTCCAATGGCAACTGCTGAGTTTCATCCTACCCAAGGCAGTGTATGAGGCAGGGGCGGGGTGAGGGGGAACCTGACCCAAGTCCGCAGGATTCCCTGTCTCTCTCTGGGTCTGTCTCTGTCTGTCTGTCTGTCTGTCTGTCTCTCTCTCTCTCTCTCTCTCTCTCTCTCTCTCTCTCTCTCTCTCATGAATGGAAACCTGGAAACCATCTAAAAGAATGAGCAGGATCCATATACCCCTCTAATTTTCTTGGTTCCTCACCACATAGCACACACAGCCCATGGGTTCCCTGGGAGCATGTGAACAATGCAGACTCTCAGCCCTCACCCCTGCAGATTTTCAGACTTGCAGCACCTTTCAGGAGCTCAGCCCTCACCCCTGCATAATCTCAGCCCTCAGCACTCAGCCCTGCAGGAGCTCAGCTTTCGCTCCATGTTCTATCCATGATGCTCCATTGGGCACCTCCAAACACCAGCTGGGCTCTGTCTGGGCAGACCGGTCAGACGTGGTTTTTCATTTCAACTCATAACAGAACCATGCCAAGGTCAATGGCTGAACCCGGGGTCATCTGTAGGGTCCAACTGAGTCAAAGTCCTGAGCAGAGCGGGCTCTGGGCAGATTCGCTGAGTCCTGACGGCTGTTTCTGTCCTGGGCTCAGCAGACTCCCACGCCCTAGTTCTCTGACGCCCAAAGGTGGGTCATCTTCCTGGGGAGGGGGGCTTTAATTCCCGGAGACCCTGGGTCACCCCCACAGATCCTAGAGGGAGCCTCGTGCAGTGAAGGGCGCGGCACCGCGACCCAGAACCCAGCGCACCCTGAGCCTGTTCCCTGACCCTCCTCTGCGTCACCCCCCAGACCCCTCCCTGACTCCACGTCCACGCCCCCACACCCCTCTGCGGCTTCTCCCGGCCCCCGAGGATCTGTAGATCTTGTGGGACCCCCACTCCCGCCCCTGCAGCCCCGCTCTGAAGGGGGGAGGCCCCCCCAGAAGTGACCCGCTGCTCTGTATCTTCCAGCCACCTCCTGCAGCCGAGGCCCGCGAGCGGTCAACGCCGGGGTCAGCTCCCGCGCGCCTGTCTCCTTTGAAGTGAGTATGCGCTAGCTCGTGGGGTGCTGAGAGGGCCCCTGCGGAGCAGAGGTCGCCAACCCTTCCCTGTCCTTTTCTGGACCCTGGTCAGTTCCCCCCGGGTTTGTGCAGGAGTCAGGACGGGGAGGACAAGCAGGGGTCCCCGCTGGCTCCCCCTGGACCGTTCTGGCCTGTGTCCCTCTAGTGGTAGCCTCTAGTACTGCACCCCAGCCCTTGGTGGGAGCCTGGGGCCCCTGCAGCCTGGACTCCCGGGGTACACAGGACCTTTCCATCCAGGAGGGTTTTCATGCCCACCCATACAGTGTGGCCTGGCAGTTAGAGCAGAGACATCCTGGGTTCCACCTCGGACGTCATCACTCACTAGTGCTGGGTGTTGGACTCCCAATTCCTCAGCATCCCAGTTCCTTCTGTCAGCTGAGGATAATCAAGAGAGCAGTTTGGAGGGCCACACCTGGTGGCGCTCAGGGGCCACACCTTCTGGTGCTCAGGGGTCACTCCTGGTGGCGCTCAGGGGAGTATACCTGAAGGTGCTCCAGGGGCTGTAGCTGGGAGGCTCGGGGGACTGTACTTGGGGGGCCTGGGGGGTGTACCTGGAGGTGCCAGGATAGAACCAGGGTATGGCCACACCACAGCCACGCTCTGCAGGCACATTTCTACCGTGAAGGCTCCTCTCCTGGCTATAGACCCCGCTTCCAGGCCAATCCCCCTCACAGCCCCTCCCTGCCTCCTTCCTTGGTTCCCAGGTGACTCCGGTATCGGCGGTGACCCAGCTGAGGGACGGTTCTTCCTTGACTCGAAGAAGCACGGCCAGCACCTATGTGGTCAGTCCCTTAGACAGCGGCCGCCTAAGCCTGCAGCTCAAGGATTCCTGGGGCCGGGATGCAGCCCCCCACTCCCTGCTCAGGGCCACAGGTGAGGCAGCTGAGGCCTGGGTCTGCTGGGGGCCTGGGGTCTGAGGCTGTGCTCATAGAACGAGAGAACGGCCCCGGGAGAAGTGGAGGTGGGCAGACCCCTCAGGGACAGGGCCCCCGAGCCACAGCCTCTCCCCAAGCCCAGTGGTTCTTCATGGTTTGCTTTGGTTTGAGTTTTGGGTCACGCCTGGCAGTGCTCAGGGATGACTCCTGACTCTGTGCTCAGGGGTCACACCTGGCAGCATTCAGGGACCCACAGGGAGTGTCAGGGCTCAAACCCAAGTCAGCCGCATGCAAGGCAAGTGCCTTACCCACTTATTGCTTTCACCCAGAATTTTTTTTCTGGAGAAACGGGGTTTTGGGAGGACCCAGTTGGTGCTCAGGAATAATCCCTGGCAGTGCTCAGGGGGCCATATGTGGTACCAGAAATTCAAACATGGGCTGGCGGCATGCACGCAAATGTCTTAACCCCTGTACTAGCTCTCTCACCCCAAGATCCCTTATTTTGGGTCTGAGCAAACTGGTCCCCACCGGGGTTCCCCCTCCCCCACAAAAAGCAGTGGAGGGACAGTGAGTGGCAGATGAAAGCTACCCTTTCCCACGTGGACTCCCAGCCTGCCCCGTCCTGGAGATGTTTCTGAAACTCTGGAAGGACACGCAGCTGACACGTGACTCCCTCTGTGCCCTGCAGCCTGCCCGAGGGCCCCTGGGCCCGTCCGCCTGCAGGAGAAGGTGCCCGGCACAGTCACTGCTGAGTGGGACCCCTCCCCGGACGAGCAGGGGGACGACTCGCTGCACTACACTGTCTTCACTCGCTCCTCGGCATTCGGGCCCTGGCGCCAGGCGGCCGACCGCGTCCACACCACCAGCTTCACCCTCCTGGGGGTGCTCCCTGGGCGCCAGTACCACTTCCGGGTGGTGGCACAGAATGAAGCAGGAACCAGCCCACCCTCTGACACACCCCAACCCTGGTGCCTCCCCCGGCCACAAAGAGGTGAGCAGAAACGGTGGCTGGGGGCGTAGGGGGGCTAGGAGGGTGGGGGTGCAGGGGGCCGGGGACAGGAGTTGGCGGAAGGGGTGCCGTGGGCTGACAGTGGGGGAAACTGCAGGGGGCACGTGTCAGTGAGCAACTGGACCCCAGGTCCGACCAGCTGCCACCCTGTCACCTGCCTGCCCTGCCCAAGTCGTACTTCCTACCCCAGATCCTGGAGAGTGGGATAGTCACAGCCACTTTTGCATGAAAGGGAAATAGAAACACTTTTTTTGCTGGCCAGGCCACAGGCTTGTGGAGGTGCAGAAACCCACAGAAGAATGAGATCGGGGCGTGGGGGGTCTCAGTGGGGCCCCCCTTTGTGGTCTCAGCACCTCTGCCATTGGGTATCTGAAGGCAACTGTCTTTTTTTTCTCAAATGTAGGAGGGACTGTCTCGCATGGCATGGGGGTCCTGGGAAACTGGCAAGGGTCTCTGGCCATGCAGAAGGGGACATATTCCCATGCATTTCTTTGGGAAACAAAACTTGCAAACTGCGTGGCTTGCCTTGTGGTAAGCCTGTATGTGGTGGGCTGTGCCACTTCTGCAGAAACAACTTAGACCACCCCAGCCCCCAACCCACTTGAGGGACTGCACAGAGAGACCCCAGACACCAATTCTGGGAAAGGGGTGTCAGTTCTGTGTGGTGGGTGCTGGGCTGTGGGACATCTGCTTCAAACTCAGGAATGTCCCCAGGTTTCTCTGGGTGCTGGGGGCTTCCTCTGTGCCTGCCCCCTGTGGGGCACTGAGGGGCTGGTGGGATTGGGGGGGCAGGGCAGTAGGAGTGAAGTGACTGAGAACTGCGCCTCTCTAAAAACAATGGGTGGCAAAAGGAGAGAGAGAACAAAAGGGAATGCTCTGCCACCAAGACGGGGTGGGATGTGGGGATAGGGGTGTGGGAGGGATACTGGGATCAGTGGGGTGGAGAATGGGCACTGGTGGAGGGATGGAGTGAAAACCAATCATTGTATAACTGAAACCCAAGCACAAAAATTTGTAAGTCTACAACTGTACTTCATGGTGTTTCACTAATAAAAATTTTAAAAAAAAGAAAAATGCACACACACAAAAACCCCAGAAGTATTTAAAAATGAAGAGTAAATAAAATAAAATAAATTCACGGCCTCCTTGTAGCCCAAAGGGGCAAAGCCAGTGCCTTGCATAGATAATACCCACCTTCAATCCCTGCCACTACTGCCCCCTTTCCCCCACCCTAGTACTACAAGGCTGGCTCTGGTGGCCTCCAGCAGCACCCTAGGGAGCATCACCACACACGCACGCGCGCGCGCACACACACACACACACACACACACACACACACACACACACCAGGAACTGCCACCAGACTCCCAAGCATGACTAAAAGACATTCTCCCACCCACCCTGCAGAAGAAAGTCAGACCTTCACTAGCTTGAGAAGCCCTGTGCCCTGGCCTCTGGTCTCCTCTTTGGAGCCCCACCACTAGTCTGCCCTGCTCCTCCCTGCAGCTCACAGTGGGCCAATGGGACCACTAAGCCTCAGTGAGCACAGAGACTCCCTGAGTCTCCCAGAAGGAGCACTGGCCTGGGAGCTGGAGCCAATGTCAAATCTCACAGGCCTGGTCCCAAGGGACAGCCCCCAGGCAATGCTGAGTCTCCACCAGGCCCTGCCTCTGCCTTCTGTCCCGACCCCACAGGGGCAATTCTCACACTGAGAGGCCCTTCATGAAGGGCCAGAACAGGGAAGGAGGCAGGTTCTCCTGAGAAAGTCGAACTCTCCAGATTCCGGGAGCCATACAGAGCAAGGCTTTCCCCTCGGGATGGTTTTCACCCGAGAGATGTTTATATGATCCTGGATACATAAAACAGGTGACACTGTCACTGTCACTGTTCTCCCATTGTTCATCGATTTGCTCGAGCGGGCCCCGTAATGTCTCCACTGTGACACTTGTTACTGTGTGTACCAATCAAAAATTCTCTGATAATAAAGAAACAGGGGGGAGAGCAGAATTAGTGTTCAAACAAATTTATATCTCCTCTCAGTTACTGGTCTTATAGTTTATTCTGAATTGGATCTTTTTATGGTTGTTGTTTCTTTTGTTTGTTGGGGGTTGAGGGAGACACATGCCGGTGCTCATGGTTAGTCCGGGCTCTGCTCTCAGAGAATATTCCTGGCAGGCTTGGGGATAGGGTACCAGGAATCAAACCTGGGTTGGCTGTGTGCAAGGCAAGTTCCTTCCCCACTGTACTATCACTCCAGCCCCACTCCATCTTTTATTATGCCTTTATGAGAATTTGAAATGCATTAAAAATAGATCATACACATACTCTATCTTCTTAATAACCTGCAAGGAAAAAACTCCAAAGCAGTTCAGAGGCTGGGCTTTCGAGTTCCAGTTAGAGTTTAGAGACCAGAATCCGAGGCTTGGATTTAAGTTCCAGCTCTTGTTACTTTACTAATGAGTTACTACTAGCAACGTGTCCATAGGCCAATCACTCAACCTATCTGAGGTTTGGTTTCCTCATACACAAATGGGGCACAAATGGTTTCTCTTCAATCTTCTTACTGGAACTAGATGCTTTAGTCGGGGGTCCAAGGCCTTTCCCACCTGGCCCTGCTGAATGCAATCGTTGCTCTGAGCTTGAACTGCTCCATGTTCTTCCCCCCAACTTTCATCTTTCCTGCAGGATCCTCACTGCTTCTGAGTCTAGAAGTCACTTCCTGGCAGAGAGAGATTATACAGCAAGTCATACAGCACTTGCCTTGCCAGCTGCTGACCCTGGTTTGATCCTAAGCACCATACACTGGTTCTCTGAGCACAGCCAGGAGTTAATTCCTGAGCACACAAATCCGAGCAAGTTCTGAGCACCACCAATAGGGTCCAAATGCCAAAAAAAAAAAAAAGTCACTTCCTTGATGAGGCCTTCCTGGCTCTCCACCCTGGACCTAACATCCAGTCCTGGCAGGGAAATGAATGACCCAGGGAGCTTGTGACAATGCAGCAGGTGGGCAGGTCCAGTGTTCATTGCTTCTAAAGAGCTCTTGGGTGATCTACTGATTCTGGGAACAGCAGCTCTGCACCTCTGTAATTCCTTGATAAATGTCCTGTCACTGTCATTCCCGTGGCTAAACTCCTTACTCCAGCCCCTAGCACAGAGCCTAGAGGAGATGCAGTCAAGAAATGACTGATGATTAACATATTCGTGCCCACGCATACCACCAGTGGCTCTCACTTGGATATGACTAATGACCACAGACTGCCATGCCAGAGTCAACATTTAAACCAAGCAGAGTCTGGGACGGCTCACACTGGTGCCCAGTTAGAGTACAAAGGATTCAATAAAAGGTCAATAAAGGGTAATAAATATTCTTTCATTGATGGTATTATGGGCTAGAGAGATAGCACAGCGGTAGGGCATTTGCCTTGCGCACAGCCAGCCCGGCCGAACCAGGTTCGATTCCTCCGCCCGTCTCAGAGAGCCCGGCAAGCTACGGAGAGTATCTCGCCCACACGGCAAAGCCTGGCAAGCTCCCCGTGACATATTCAATATGCCAAACACAGTAACAACAAGTCTCAAAATGGAGACATTACTGGGCCCGCTCGAGCAAACCGATGAACAACAGGAGGATAGTGTTTTGTGTTTGTGTAGCTTGTCATGGTATTTTAGTTTCGCCCTCACAAGAGAAGGAGCAGGAGCTGAGAAACCCAAAATCCTGCTTCCCTCCCATCACCTGCCACTTGCATCACTGGTGGCTTTACCAGGAGAAAAAGGAAAGGGCCCCCAAGTGCCCCACAGTCTCCTGTCTGACTCATTATTCAGACCCCAAAGGCTGGCTCCTTCCCTGCATGTCTGAATCTCTCTGTTGCTGGGAGAAGAGTTGATGGTGCTTTCTTCTTCCCGAAGAGCTCTCTCTCCTCCTGAAAGTCACTGTGTCTGGAGGAGATGTTTGAGAATTGAAGGCTGAGGCTCACGTGAACCCCTGCCACTTCTCATGAAGCGAGAGACAGCGTGATGCCTCATGCGCAGCCTTCATTTGGTTTGAGGGTAAAGACAGTAATCTGAGGAAGGGCAATTATCTCTGCAGAATTACCAACCTTGCAGTGTGACATTATTGACTGTTTGAAATTACATGGTATTCATTGGTTGCTATTTTAATGTCTGTCGTCTTCTCTCTCCCCTTTCCCCAGCCCGATGCTGAAACCCCCACCTCCCTGCCTCTTCCTGTCTTTTTTTTTATTATTAATCTTGGGAAATAATGTCCCTTATTTTTAGCAAGCTGATGCCACTGGTAGAAATTGGAGGCTGAGGATCGCTGAGATGCCTTTCATGTAATCGGCTAAGCTCAGACACCAATGACTGGATTTTCCAATGACGCTTCAGAGCCTTTGTGTCTGGCAGACACACAATGGCTGGCCAGGCTCCCTTGGCGATTTGCGCCGTGTGGCTACTCTTTCAGGTCCCTCATATTATTTGATGAGATAGAGCGAATTGAAAATTAATTACTGAGTCATAAGGGTTTCTATCCTGGAGCTCAGAAACAAAGCAATTTTACTTTGTGTATGTGTATGTGTGTGTGTGTGTGTGTGTGTGTGAGTATGCATGCACATGCCTAGTGGTAGCTGATTGTGTGTGTGTACACATGTGCAGTGGTAGCTGAGTGAGTGTGCATATTTGTGTGTGTGGTGGTGACTGGATACACACACACACACACACTGAAACACTATATACATATAAACACACACGTGTGTGTTTATATGTATATAGTGTGTGTTTATATGTATATAGTGTGTGTTTATATGTATATAGTGTTTCAGTGTGTGTGTGTATGTGTGTGTGTGTGCACATGCTTATGTGTGTTTAGTAGTGGTGGTGGCTTTATGTGCTGGTGGCTATGTGTGAGTATGTGCGTCAACATGAATGCATGTGTATGTGGTGATGTGGCTAATATAGGTGTAACTGCAGCTGAGTGTGTGCACATGTGTACATATGTGTGGTGGGAGTGTGTGTATGTATGTATGTATGTGCATGTATATATGGCAAAATGTGTGTGTATGTATGTATGTATGGCAGAGTGTGTGTGCATGTGTGCGTGGTGGTGGAGATAGAGTGTGTAAGTGGTCATAGCTGAGCATGTATATTTGTGTGTGGAAACTGAGTGTGTATGGTTGCTATGTGATGGGTGTGTGCACATTGTGTGTGTTTGTATATATGTAGTGGTTTAGTGGGTGTGTGTGCACGTGTGTGTGGTAGTGGTGGGGGCTGAGTATGTGTATATATTTATGTGTGCTGGTGGTTATGTGGGTATGTGTGTACGAATATGTGTGCAGGTGGTGTGGCTGTGTGTGCAATGTGTGGTGATGGCTGAGTGTGAGAGCATGTGGGCATTGTGGTGGAGTGTGTGTGCATGTGTGCTGTGGTAACTGAGTGTGTACATGTGTATAGTGGTGACTCAGTATGTATATGCATGTGTGTGTTGTGATGGCAACTTAGAGTGCGTGCATGTGTGTAAGTGGTTGTTGAGTGTATGTGGGGGTCACTGAGTGTGTGCGTTGTCTGTGGTGGTTGCTGAGTATGTATATACATGTGTGTGTGTTGTGATGGTCACTGAGTGTGTGTGTGTGCGTGAGTGAGTGGTGGTGGCTGAGTGCACATATTCATGTGTGTGCTGGCTGAATGTGAATATGGTGGTGTCTGGTTCTGTGTGTTGTGTGTCTGTGTTGGCTGAAACGGAGGCAGATGGCAGCGACCCCTGACGCTAACCCAGTGGTCCCTATACTTCTTTAGCCCACTACCCTTTTTCCAGAATCACAAAGCAACCTCCTGGGTCTCTACCTTCCTGAACTGAACAAATAGAACCCTCTTCCCTCCCCCCACCCCTCATTGCACCAGGGGTTACTACCACCCCCTTAGATATCCCGGACAAGGGGCAGTATCATCCACTTTGGGAAACTATTGGAATGAACATGACCTTGTAAGGTGAGAATTCCCAGTTTGATGGCCTGGCCAAGAGGAAACAGCACCCCCTTTTGTTCTCCCTTCCTCTCTGTACAACAGCAGGGCAGAAATAAGAGGTAAAGAGGAGAAGGAAGCTATGAAGTGCTGATTAAGACTACAAAGTCTGGAGACTGGGACTGGAGCAATAGAACAACAGGTAGGGTGTCTTGCCCTTCCATTCCCAGCATCCCGTGGAGTCCCCCGAGCACCGCCAGGAGTAAGTCCTGAGTGCAGAGCCAGGAGTCTCCTCATGTGCATCGCCAGGTATGACCCAAAAAAGCAAAATATATATATATATAAAACTCAGTTTTTTAAAAAAAAGTCTGGTGACTTGGTTTGCAGTCTCTAAAGAATATGGAAAGCCATTCACACTTAGCTGCAAGTGAGGGACCTGGTTTTTTATTTTATTTTATTATTTTTTTTAAACAAACTCACCACTGCTGGGAGCCACAGATGGGCCAAGGCAGCTTTCACCTCATGATGAATATGTGTAGAGATAAGCGGGGTGTCTCTTTGGGAAACTCTGAGCCCTGGTCCCTATCATCCTTTCAGCTCTCCCAGCAAATAGTTAAAGGACAGGTTAGGACAAGGATTCCAAATATCTGCAGGAAAGGGCGGAGTGAGGGATGCCCTTGTCTGGATGTGAAATCCGGCTCTGTACAATTTCCTGGCTGTGTGACTTTGATCTATTCCCTTAACTTCTCTGTGACTTAAATTTTATTCTCTGTAAACGGAGAATAATCATCGTCATCATGATGCTTAGCCTCATGGGGTAGCTATTGAGTTTAAATGAGCTAGTATTTACAAACTGCTTTGACCTGTATCTGGCACGCAGCAGATGTTATATAAGTGTTTATTAATAAATGAAATGTTAAAGATGCCTGGCATTCACAGTGAGGTTCAGCCAATGCCAGGAAGAGGCCCGGCACATTCCTGTGTGGAGAGACTATAATTAGAGCCAGCCAAAGGATGCAGGAAATTCCTGCAAAATTAGGAACTCTGGTGACTGAACAGTGGGGCCATGTGGGAAAGGGGCCCACTTTGGAATTAGATGAATCTGGGTTTCCAGGTTGCTTCACTAACTCCCTCTCGGTCTCCAACAACTCTCTGAGCCTCACTTGCCTGGTGAGTAGAATGGTAATGATGTTATCTAGCTGGCAGGGTGGTCACCTGGATGCATAATGAATGGGAAGTAAGGGGCAGGTCCTCTCAGATCATTAGGCTACCATCAGCACCACCGGCACCACCGGCACCACCAACACCACCAGCACCATGGGCACTACGGCAGCATCAGCATCACCATCATCACTGTCTTTGTTACCCCCGTTATAATCATTGCCAGCACCATCAGCACCACCAGCACCATGAGGCAACATCAGCACCACCACCAGCATCAGCATCACCATCATCACTGTCTTTCTTACCCCCGTTATAATCATCGCCACACCATTGTCACATCACAATCATGATCCTCATTGTCACCATCACTCTCACCAGCGTCACTATTATTATATCAATAGTGACCAAATAAAACAAATAAAGGCAAAGGTAAAAGGTAAAGGCCCTCCCGTTGTTCGTCGATTTGCTCGAGCGGGCCCAGTAACGTCTCCATTGGAGACTT
>JAOXYA010000025.1:4039435-4065308 GCA_028565675.1 Sorex palustris | reverse complement strand
GTGAGATGGGCATAGAACTTACTCTCTCGTTCACTTTCCCAGAAATGTAGAAGTATGGCTTCGTGACGGGAGAAGGGCTTGCCATCTGGCGTCTACCTAGTACATCGTAATCATCCTTGGGACAAATAAGAGCAGACTCAAGTGATTGTTGCCTATGAGAACTGAATATAGAGCATGACCTTGGAATATACAGCATGTTCCTGGCTCGTCTGAGAGTCGAAAGGAACGATGGGAAGAGGCATGAGACACACATGGCTTCAGATTCCATCTCTGCTCACCTGGGGTCCCCACAGCACCCTCTTTTTACCTGCCTGAGCCATATAATCCCTCCTCACCCCAGCGCACAGGCATGTGGCCAGCAAGATGCCAGGACAGAGGGTGAACCCCAAAAGCAATAGTTCTTGACATCACTTTGTGGGGGGCGGGACATGGATGGGGCAACAGGGGAGGGTGTCAGGGACCAAACCTAGAATCTCGCACATGCAAGACTAAAGCTCTTCCACTGATTGACAATCCAAATCCCGATGTCACTATTTAACTCATCGAAGCTCAATCATTGATGGAGGAAAACTGAGTCGGTGGTTATAGGGGAATGATGGGGGTGGGGGTGGGGAGCATCGCTTATCTTGTGTCCCTTAAACATTTGTTAGCTTGTCTGATATTTAACTACCTGGAATCCTGAGTAACCCAGAGAAATGCAGACTCCTTCTCACCATGCCATTCTCTATGCACTGAACTAGCAAAAGAGAAGGTGTTCAAGTCTTGACACAGTGTCTTGGAGGTGGCTCAGGCGACAGCACATGTGCCTGGCATGCTCAAGGCCCTGAGTTTGATCCTGACCCTTCAGGAATGCCTGAACACTGCCAGATGTGGTTGTTGGGGCCCTTGATCTTCACTGGGTTTGGGCCTCATCAGTTAGACTTCACTGCTGGGCCAATCATTGCCCCACCCTTGGGAACCTAAGCAAGATGAGGAGACATCTGGGCGATGAAACATATCATGAAACATATCATGAAACATATCATGACATGTGCTAGGTTCTAGGGTGTGTGTAACGATGGCGATTCCAAGGTTCTCTGACTCAGATAACTCACCACTCACAAAGAGGAGAGAGTGAGCATGCAGACACTGACCTACTATCCAAGTCAGTGTGGATGTGTAAAACAAGAGATGTAAACTCACCAGAGAAGGCTTTTCTATAGAAGGCTGAGGTTATGGCTATTAGGAATGAAACCGTCTTGTCCAAGAAAAACTGGGACAAAGGAAGTGGAGGACAACCTATGAGCTGATAAATTGACTAGAAGGAAAAAAAAAATTATTCAAAGCAGATTGTGTGCAGAGATGTGGTTTCATAGTGTTTCGGGCGGGGGGCAGCTAAGAGAAAAGAAATGCAAGCATTCCTGAAGTAATTAATATTGAAACAAGGTTCCTACTGACCCTCATGTAATGGAATACCCCAAAGCAAAAAGATGAATAAGTGGAAGTATCCTGTCTTTAATGACTGGGGAACTGGTTTGAAGACTTAAGGGGAGTCTAATATAGTTTGTTCCCATTTAACTGTGCATAGAAACAATATGAGGGGCTGAAGCGATAGTACAGAGGTAGGGCGTGTGCCTTGCACTCATCCTACCAGGGTTCGATTCCCAGAATCCCATATGGTCCCCTGAGCACCGTCAGGAGTAATTCCTGAGCACAGATCTCGGAGAAATCCCTGAACATCGCTGGGTGTGACCCTCTCCCTTCCCCCACCCAAAAAAACAGTAACAATACTGAGTTGGTAGAATTCTTGGAATTCTGAAAACTGAGGGGAAGCAACGATAGCACTGCAGGTAGGGCACTTGCTTTGTAGTCAACCTGGGCTTGATCCCTAGCACTGCATATGGTGCCCTGACCCTGTTAGAACTGATCCTTGAGTGAAGATCCAGGACAAAGCCCTGAGCACCTCTGGATGTGACCCCAAAACAGCAACAAAAAAGAGTGAGACAACAATTGACCAACTCCCTCTTTCATTAGCCTGCTATTTCAGGAGTGCAAAGTGTTTTACGTATCTTTGGATCCCCACAACCTGTATACTAGGAACACAGTAGGTCTTCAGGTAATGTTGGATGAATGAATGTATCAATGAAAACATGAATGCACAAGACAATGAGTGACCACATCAGAGCATCTTACGGATTCCAATGAGAAGAGGTTCCTACCTAGGCTGACAACTTTTGGTCAAGACAATGAATGTATCTGAATTCAAGTGTTTCTTCCTCTGCAAAGTGGACATGTTTAGAGCAGACACCCTCTAGGGCTTTTTATAAGGATTAAATAACACACTAAAGACTTTCTCCACTTGGAAGGCACTTATCCTGAAAAGAAGTCTTTCCTAAATTGGCCTCTCATTTACACAGTGCAGAAACACATTTGATGGGGAAATCAAAGCCACCTTCAAGCCATTTATCTGTGCCTTGTCAGGGAACTCTTCCACCAAAACCCAGCACAGCAAAGAAAGGAGCTTTTGCCTTTCACCCTTTCCAGGGACACAAACGCAGCCAAATCCTCCCCTTCTTTCTTGCCACATGGAGCCAAGGAGTTTCTTAGTCAGCTACTTAGAAGCAGGAAGTTTCCTTATCCTTGCTCTGGGTTTTCTGAGTCTAGAATTAAGGTGTCAGCTGGAGATACTAGCTTTGTTCACATGGCAAAGCTGCTGATTTATCAACAACTTTTATACCCGCACGCACCCAAGCATGCACTGCTGACACTTGCCTGCTCTTGACAAGATAACTGGGCCATGTGGTGACAATATTAATTAGACAATTGCTGCTGAAGGAGGAATCTGTAAAATTATCCACCTGCTTTTCCACGATACTACTCTGTTTGCACACAGTAGACTGCCACCAGGTCAAAATGGTAGATTTCTCTACAGGAGTTGTTGCAGAAAAAATACTGGTGAAGGGACCTGCGGTAGAACCGGAAATCTAAACACTTCTTGGCAAGGCACCTAACGTCCGGGGACTAAACCCAAAGCTTTAAGTTCAACAGACTGGGTTTTCTGGCAGTTCTACTGGGGAACAGAGCACCCCGGCCACAAGTGGCACAGTCACATAGGCTGGGTTCAAAACCCAGGTCTTTGGGGGTGCTACTCGTGTCATTTTAGACTATTCAATGACTCTTCTGGTAAGCTTTTGGGTTGTTTCCTTGTCTAGTGCTTTGGGTTTTTTGATTGGTTTTTGCAGTGCTGGGGATTAAACAGAGGCAAAGCAAGCACTTGACCACTGAAGCTCATCTCATCTCTTTTCTTTTTATCCTTTTTTGGGTCACACCCAGCGATGCACAGAGGTTACTCCTGGCTCATGCATTCAGGAATTACTCCTGGTGATGCTCGGGGGACTGTATGGGATGCTGGGAATCAAAACCGGGTTGGCCAAGTGCAAGGCAAATGCTCTCCCCGCTGTGCTATCACTCCAGTCCCTCATCTCATTTCTTAATATTCTTCTGAACTTCTTTCTACACAAAAGGGGTGTGATGGCCTTCTCCACAGCACTGTCACGTGACTGATAAAACTGTGTATGGATACCTACAATTCTCACTTGTCCATATTGGCCACAGCCTGCACATCTGCCCCTATCATTTTTAGTGTTCATCATGCCAATCACCTCACAATTGTTAGCTTCTCACTCAGTAGTCTTCACTGTGTCCCAGAACCTGCAACCCATTTGCCCAAGCCATCAATTTACATTCAAGTTTAAGAACCCGTCTGTATACCTGAGAGATGTCAGTGGCTACTCAACTCTCCCACCCCACATACACTTGACTGTGACTGCATCCTCATCTGCTCCCTTGTCCTCAGCTCAGTTCTCATCCTCACCCTTGTCAGGTCTTCTTGAGTGCCACTCCACTCCCACCCGCTAACCCCCATTCCATTAAATGTGACCACTCCTATTTTAGAAATGCCTTAGCAGCATGACTAGTGATATTTCCAATGGGTGGGGAAAGTCTTGCAGGTGGAGGTTGGCTTTTATGCCTCAGGGTACTCCCTTCTGGAATGAGTGGCATCACCTACGGGTTCTGCTTCCAGGATCATGTCCTGGGTGATTCTAAAGTTCATGTGGTGGGTGATCAAATCCGTTTCCTTGACAGTGGATCTGGGGGGGAAAAACCCTCTGTGTGTGACAGCCACAACAAATCTCCTATGTAGGTTTGGATAAATCACTTTATAACAATTCCTCAACTTGGTAACCAAAGCGATTGTAGAGAAGGTTGAGTTCTTGTCTTGACGGGGGTCAACCCTAGTTCAAACCTTAGCATTGCAAATGGTTCCCCCAAGCACTCCTGGGACTGATCCCTGGTCACAAAGCCAGGCACAACCCCTGAGAAATTCCAGGTGTGGCCTAAAAATGAAACAAACAAAAACATTCTTCAACCTCAGTCCACTCGCATGGAAACTTCTCATGTACCCAATAAACGTGTACAGAATCCTGCCCAGTGGTCACACTCAAGCCTTCCTCTGACATCACTTAAGATTATTGTTCACATTACAAACTGGTTTCCAAACCATTTTATTCCCTGAATTCCTACAGAAGATGGTCCAAAACATGGCCCCGTGGCCTCAACTCCAGCATGTGTCTGTGGAGACGGTCTCTGTCACCTGCATTCTAAGCATTTCATCCTGAGACTCGAGCACATTCAAGTGTAATAACCTGGCTACATCCCTGAGAGATGTCATTGGCCACTCAACTCTCCCATCACACATACCTGAGACTGTTCCCTCAGTCTTGGGAGCAGTATATGAGGTACTGATGTGAGTGCCAGAAGGATGAGCTGGAATCAGGATACCCAGAAATCTGATGGTTATAGAGGCTCCAACTAAGCCTTTGCCAGAATTAGGAGTTGCCCTAAGGACTAGATAGCCATCGTTGGCAGCTCTGAGGGGGACCCTACAGGCCATGGTACAGCTCACTGTCATTGGTTGCTACTCAGGGCCACTGAATGGGACAATCAATTACAGACAGAGGCGTGCTTTCCATCCCTCCAAAGTCTTCCATCTGAAGGTCACTAAAGGTCAAACCACACATAGGCAAGTTGAGAGACCCCTATTGGTCCATTCCTCTCCAGGATATAGGATCAGACATATTTAAACTGGGGTCCAGTGCAAAGACCAGTGAACTCTTTCGGGGGAAAAATGGCTCCAAAGAAACTGAATGAGGGAATAGGGGAAAGGGCTGTGATGAGGAAGTGATGGGCAAGGCTCTTGGCCACTCAGGATCCCAAGCAAGGATGCTTTTCTACAACATGGGGGGCAGCCTGGAAAAGTCACTGGACATGACGCCAAGGAAAAGCCGTGAATCATAGCTTTTCTACTCACAAAGATAAATATTGGGAACCCCTTTATCCTTGCAGTTTCAGGATTCTCATCTAAAATGTAAAATTTGATTTTTGGAGCCACACCTAGCAGTAATCAGAGCTTACTCCTGACTGCAATCAGGGATCTCTCCTGATGGGCTAAGCCTGGGGGTCACCTGGGGTGCCAGAAATCAAACCTGGGTTGACTGTATGCAAGGCATTATACCTGTTATCCTATGGCTCTGGTCCCTAAAATTAATATTTTTGTAACACAAAAACTGCACTAATAGTATCTGTCTTGATAATTATGAAATTGCTATGAAAGTTGGTTAAGAAACCATATATGAAAACTCTTACTCACCCATTGGGTCTGAAATAGATTTTCTGGATTCAGTGATAAGCACAATTCCAGGGGCTTTCCATCTATTCTATTTTTCTTCCCTTAATTACAAGGAGTCCCCTTTTATCTCTGGTGTTGCTTTCCAAGATTTCACTTATCCATAGTCAACTGCAGTCCAAAAATACTAATATTGCGTACAAGAAGATATTTTGAGAGACCACATTCACAGAACTTTTATTATAGTATATTTTCATAATTGTACTATTTCATTATTAGTTATTTTTGTTCAGCTCCTACTGTGCCTATTAAAACATTAAACTCTATCAAAGGCATGTTTGTATAAAAAATACATGGTCTCTATATAATTTGGTACTATCTGCTATTTCAGGCATTGGGTATGAGGGGATTGTAACCCCTGAAAATAAGTGGGGGTTACTACAGATAGTATCAAGTCAGATTTTGTGGTACAGAGGCAGAGTTTCCTTTTGATCAAGTTAATGTATAGGAAACTTCTGTTGGAGGAAGGCAGAGAAGCTCCCGAACATACTTTAAAACTTGGCGAATTTGGGGCTGGAGCTATGGCACAGTGGGTAGGGCATTTGTCTTGCATGCGAACGGCCTGCGTTCGATTACCAGCATCCCATATGGTCCCTTGAGCATTGCCAGGAATAATTCCTGAGTGCAGAGCCAGGAGTAATTCCTGTGAATTGCCAGTTGTGACCCAAACAAACAAACAAACAAACAAAAAACCCAAAAAACAACAACTTGACGAATTTGGTCCAAAGATTTCCTTTTTCTTCCAGGTCACAAATCAGAAAGGTACATGAGTAGCTAGAGAGGGCACAGTTGATGGCAGCCAGGTGACAGAGAAGTAAGCCTTAAAGGCAGCAGAGTCATAGGCCCAAGGCTGGGGAAAAGTCCCTGATGCTCTGCTTACAGACGTCCCCAAGACTTTCATTCCACTTTGTTCTCTTTTGTTCCATATTGATTCCAGATGTCATAAATCTCGCTAGAGAAATCAATACCTTCTCAATGTACGACCGCCTCGTTACACATGTTATGTGGCAGATCAGAGAACAAAGCAGCCACATTCTCTCCCGCCCACAGTGACAGTCAAGGACAAATCTACAGACCCTCCCCCAATGCCCAGCAAAGGGAACAACTCACAGCTCAAGGCTGGGGCACACGAAGTTGAAAGGGACAGGATCTCTATGATCCAGTTTTCATTCTAAGAGTCATCTTTGACTTGTGGCCCACAGTCTCGATTTTCCAAAGTTGTACATCAGAACTAAGCACGTTTTCTTTTTCTGCAGTGACCCCAAAGTCAAATGCTCTGAGGTCTTCATTATATTTTATTGTTACTATAACCATTAGCATTGCTATTATAATTATTATTATTATCCTAACCATTACATTGCAAGACTGTACTCTGTGCCAGGCAAGATAATTCCATCATCATATTTTGTTCCATCTTAAAAATAATTTGAGTAGGGACTTTCATTATTCCCTTATTAGGGCTGAAGAAATAATACAGTGGTTAAGGCACTTACTTTGCAGCCCAATTCAGAAAAATTCCCGACACCT
Source organism: Sorex palustris (assembly GCA_028565675.1). Classification (NCBI taxonomy): domain Eukaryota; kingdom Metazoa; phylum Chordata; class Mammalia; order Eulipotyphla; family Soricidae; genus Sorex; species Sorex palustris. The sequence goes on along the minus strand of JAOXYA010000025.1, from coordinate 4,058,056 downwards.
CATACAACCCCCACCCCAAGCACTGCTAGGGGTGACCGAAGAGTACAAAGCCAGGAGTAGTCCTTGAGCAGTGCTTGGTATAGCCCAAACCCACCCCCTCAAAAAATGAAAATTCCCTTGCAATAAAGGTAAGTGGGACCTGGGGAACTGAAGTAGCTTAAATTGGAAATTTAATAGTCCAAATAAGGAAACAATTTAAGTGCCTCTTGATTTAATAGTCCAAATATGGAAACAACTTAAGTGCCCCTTGATTTAATAGTGCAAATATGGAAACAACTTAAGTGCCCCTTGATTTAATAGTGCAAATATGGAAACAACTTCAGTGTCCTTTGATAGATGAATGGCTAGAAAAGCTGTGGCACGTCTACTCAGTGGACCATTACTCAGTGATTAAAAAAAGATGAAATCTTGCCATTCACCACAACACATGATGGCCCATGAGGGTACAATACTAAGTAGAACCAATTAGACAGAGAAAGACTAATGTAGGTTTCACTCGTATGTGGAACAGAAAGGAACTAAATAAAACTAGAAAGAGTAAAATCATTGAAAAGAAACCACTCGAATTCTGACAACAAAAAGGGGGTCACTGGGCGGTGGGGTGAAAGGAATAAGTGTGTGCTGGGGGTGTCATGTGGATGCTTGTGGATAGCATCTGGGTCTTGGGTGGCACAGCGCACATTTGTCATTTGTGAAGACGTGCAGGGATGCTTTATAACACAGGTTGGAAGAAAGTTTGCTCTTCGATTAGGAAATCTGAATCCAGAACAAGTTAGCCAAATCTGTGTGTTATTCTAGCTGCTTCTATTTTATAGGATAGCCCCTCGAAGATAAAGCTTTGAGATTTTGATTTGTTTGGCCAAACAAACACCCTTTAGTCACACCTTGTGAATATTTACCGCCAGCCTTTTTGCCACGGCTTGGTCATCACAAATCAATTCATCCACACTTCCTTCTTGGTGGACAGTTCAGAGCCCAAAGAGGTGGTAGTTTCCGTTCAGAGAGCACCCCGGGAGTGCTGCAGCCATGACAACTCACAACGGCCCTACCTCTCCGTTTCTCCTTCCGCTTCTCTCCGATTTCTGCTCCCCAGGCGCTGCAGGGGGCTCCTTGCTTGCCCATAGTCCAGGATTTCCTGGGATTTTAGAAAGCCAAGGGGAGGATGGTGGAACCGCCAAGGCCATCACACTAGCTCTGAGGACAGAGGATGGAGCAAGAGCAGCGGGCAGGCCATGGCACCTCTGAGTTCTGCCAAGTCACGGCTCTCTCCCGGGCAGGGATGAACCGTAGCTGCCGCCCAGTCTGCCTATCACAGGAGAAGCGCTGGTGTCACCTGCCTGAGGACTGAAGGGAGGGAGGGGAGGCCAGCCCCCCATGTAGTGGACCCACTTGGGGTCAGGATATGACATGGCCCAAGTGCATATGCTTTTGTGCATATCCAGTGCCTTGGACCATCCATCCAGGGCAGAATTACTGCATGCGGCTGCCGGCATTTCTATATAGCTTGTCTTGCTCTTTTGTTTTTGAGCCACCCCTGGTGATGTTCAGGGGTTCCTCCTGCCTCTGCACTCTGGAATGACTCCTGGTGTTGCTCAAGAGACCCTATGGGATGCGGGGGATCAAACCCTGATGGGCTGCATTCAGGGCAAGTGCCTTACCCACTGTACTATAACTCCAGGCCTGCTCTGGATGTCTTGAATGTCTCCCTACAGTGACCATGTCAGTTCTGGTCTCAGCCAAAGCCCTGGGTCCCTCCCCAGTGGGGTTCTCTGGCCCCCTCTCCACTTTACCACCTGAACATCTCCCATTCTTGGTAGGACATGGATCTAGGCTCATCGCCCTGTGTCTCATTCCATAACCCAAAGGCAGGGAACTCATGGACCCCTCAGAAAAGGCCTGCTGGGTACCATCCCTCCCTTTCTCTTTGGCTAGCACCCACTCACTCACCTTCCAGATTGTCAGGTTGTGTCTCCCCACCCCCCAGGCAGTCTTCCTTGAGCCCCAAGACCAGAGGCTGTGCCCACTCTGTGTGTACTGGGCCACGCTTTGGACCACACCTCTCTGGGGTTAAGGTTCATTCTTCTACTGCCCCTCCCAGAAAAACTTGTCTATAAGCCAGCACTCAACTTCTTTAACCCAGTCTCCCCAGAAACCCACCCTCTTCCCGACCTACAGCAGGCACCCACAAAATATCACCCTAAAGCCACAAGACTAGATTTAAAAAAAACCCATCATGCAGAAAAACCCACCGTCGGATACATCCAACATTCATTTTCCATGCATATGGCCCCAGGAGAGGTGAGACATTAAAATGTTGAGGTTTCCAGCTGGTAGCCTGACCTAATGAATAAGGAACCTGTGAAAATATTTGCACACCGAGTAGTTCTGTGAACAAAATCAATGTGACTTCCCTTCCATCCCGGCCCTTGTAGATGGGAAAGAGATTTGGAACCACTGTCTGTGAATATCCCGAGAAGGTGCCCCCGAGGCCAGGGCTGTTGGAAATGCTTCTCTCCTCCTCTGTGTGGGTCCCTCACACAGTCCTGCACCAGTGTATCACCAAGCTGAGCATCACCCCCTTCTGCAGAGAGATGAACTTACAATTAGGGTTTCATAACATCCACAATCCTAAAAGGAGGCCAGCAAGAGAGTTCAAGGAGCGGGGTCACTCATATTCATTCCCTGGCACCACCTGGCTGCCATTCACTTCCAGGTGTAACCCTGGTGGTCCCTGAGCAGTTCCCCAACCCTTCTGGGGAGCCCCTTACCTCTCCCAAGTAGGCCCTACAAAGAGTAAGACTGCTGAGAGTTTGCACTGAACTTGGCCCAAGCACAAGCTAGCGCTTGACGGTCACGGTCTCACTTCCTCTGCATGTACTAGGAAGCTGGCTCTAGCATCATCTCTGCGTGGACAGAGCCACCTGGGCCCAAAAGTGCACAGGAAGTCAGCACCTGGGTCAGGAGTGGAGCTTGGTGGTTCAACTCCAGAGTTGCTGGAGGACTTTGGCGGGGGGGGGGGGGCGTGGAGGGAGGCAGAGGAGGAAGACTCCCAAATGGTTCTGGGAGACTCCACCAGCCATTCAGCCAACCAGGATGGCATGTCAATGCAAGGGATCTAAGATAGGATGCTGCTGGAATCTGTAGTGCCGGAGATTACCCAGGGGCCACCCTGGAGACCCCTGGAGATGCTCGGGGACCATATGGTACCAGAGATCCAACCTGGGTCAGAAGCCTGAAGGCATTCCCCCTAACCACACTATTTCCCAGCCCGAGTATAGGTCTTCGGCCATGCCCTAGGAGTTTCTAGAACCTTCTATGACTACTCCAACAGTCATTCCTTGCAAATTGCTTCCTCTTTGGTGAGCAGGGTCCATCCATCCTGCAACCTGCCTGCCAGGCTTTCTTTTGCATGGAGACAAGTGGATCTTGACAAATGAGAAGAATTGTGCAAATCCCCCCCCCCCCACATACACACCCAGGAACTCCTGCCTGTCATGCAGCTAAGCATGTAGCTTAGTTGTCCACATCCAGGACAAAAGGCCTTGCATGTCACTGACTCACAGTGGACTCCACAGGCAACTCTGGAAGTCTGCCTGGTGGTGTTCCAGAGACGATCTGCTTGCCAACGCTCAACTCCAGGGAGACGCATGGCCTGGCCCTACAATCAACGCATGAACTCTGGTCTCGATTCCCAACTGCAAGAGGATCAATTGGGCCCCTGAACAAGTAATAAATCAAACACATCCTGAAAGTGACTGGGTTGGTACCTTGGGACAGTGCAGCCCAACTCTGCGTGAAATCTGGGAAGGGGGCAAAGCAGGAAGCCTGTAATAGCCCATACCCACAAATCGGTTTCTTTTCAACGCTGGGTCTATGATTCTTTGGGGGTTGTTAGACTAGAGGGTTGCTTTGTTCTTCAGCTTCTGCTGAAATCATACAAGTTTAATCAAGTCTCCCTGATTACGGTTCTGCAGAGGTTGTGGTGTCCATGGAGAAGCCGTCATTATGGAGACCCGACTGTCTCTTGTGTCTTTGGCTTCACCCACCTGCTATCCCAGACTCCTCTCTCTCTGCAAATGTAGTTCTCCAGCTATACAAATTTGTGGTGTTAGAACACTTAGAGGTGTTCTGGGGTTCTGAATGTGGTGGCAAGTTTTGAATAGGGTCAGTGGAATGCAAGACAAGTGATCACTCCTCGTATTATCTCCCAGATCCCCGGAAGAAGACTGGGTCTTGGGGCCAAAGTGATAATACAATAGGTAGGGCATTTGCCTTGCATGCGGCCGACCTGGGTTCAAGCCCCAGCATCCCGTATGGTCTCCCAAGCACCACCAGGAGTGCTTGGGAGCATCGCTGGGTGTGACCCAAAAAGAAAAAAAATACAAAAAACCAAAAACAAACAAACAAACAAAAAACCAAGAATAGGTCTTGCCCAGATGCCTTCCCCTTTTGTTCAGGTCATGAGATTCCTCTTTCCTACAAGAACCTTCTCGATGCAGCCCAGCGGAACCAACTTCAGGCCTGCAACCTGCCAGGGACAGGCTAGCCTCCAGCCCCCTTCCAGCATCTCCTTGTTCTCAGCCTGGTGGGTCTGTGCTTGGTTGAGAAACAGCTTCTCCCGTTTGTCAGACAGAGACTTGGAGGGAAGTTGACTTTCCTTTCAACAGACAAGGTCAAAGAAACATATGAGCCTCGTGCTCCGGGAGACCGTCCCCCTCTGCTCCTGTCCGACTTTAGGAGGAAGCCTGCTGGGAACTAGGTTGGCCTGGAAGACAGCAGAGCTGAGGGAACAGGGAAAGCAGGAGCGAGGGCCCCAGGCAGTCCAGACCCTGAAGCTGCTCATGCCCACAGCCCTGGCCGGATTGCCGAGGTCTTGTTACTGTGTTTTCTTTCTCCTTAAGGGCATTTTGAGTTTGGTTTTCTATTCCCTGCAATTCCAAGAGGACTTCTGGTTTTCCTAGGGATTTGATGTTTATTTTGGGGGTGTTTCTGTATGTATAACTCTGGGCCCCTCCAGTGTGAGACAAGGCCTGCTCTTCCTCTCCTTTGTCATACTGGAAGGATGGGAGGGAGAGTTCCTAGAAGCTAGGGACAGAGCGATAGTGTAGCGGGTAGGGCGTTGGCCTTGCACGCAGCTGACCCGGGTTTGATCCTGGCATCCCCTAGGGCCTCCTGAGCACCTCCAGGAGTGATTCCTGAGTGCAGAGTCAGGAGTGATCCCAGAGCATTGCTGGGTGTAACCAAATAAGCAAACAAAAAAAATTTAAGCCAAAACATAGTTCCCCACCGCCAACCCCCACATAATTGCAAACCTGGTCAACAAGCATTGACCCAGAAAGGGACAATCCCTAACTGCTCTCACCTGAGTGAGACACAGTGACCCAGGAGACACACTCTATCACCTGCAGAGAGCAGAACAGGTGCAGAAGGATGGAGTAAGGATCTCGAGGAGGAGAGCGAAGCTCCTTGGCCATATGGACAGTCCCCTTTGGAGCAGAAAACCCACAGGAGGGACATGGTGACTCAGGTTGTTGGTTGCCTTAGCCTGGATGATTCTACAGAAATGTTTCTTGTCTTAAAATCCTTCCGTGACCCCATTTTCCTGGTATTTGGGGGAGGGCCATACCCAGCAGTACTCAGTGGCTATTTCCAGCTCTATGCTCAGGAGCACCCCCTGGTGGTGCTCAGGGGATCAGAAGGAGTGCCGGGAATCAAACTGCCTTGGCAATACAAGTGCCTTGCAGTCACATCCCTCTTGCGCGTGCGTGCTATTTGTTTAACCCCTGGACAATGCCTGACACATCTCGATATCCCAGGAGTTCCTCCTTCCCATTTTGAAGAGGCATGACCAGAAATGCCAAGATAAGTTACCAGTAGAACACCCAGCGATGGCCAAGCAAGCAGAAGAAAACTTCTCCATGGCCTGCCCGGGCCTCACACAGCCAGCCATGCAGCTAAAAGCATAGCTCCAGGGTCAGAGAGATAGAACATGGGCTTGTTGTAAAGCACTTGTTTTGCAGGCAGCCCACCTGGAATCACGGGTCTGAAGGACACAGACTCAGCGGAGAGAAGGGCATTCCTGACTTTTCAAAAACTCATGGAGAGAACACAGCTGTGGCTTTGGGTACGGTGGACAGAGACCATCACTCATTCGCCCAACTGCTGAAACACCACCACAGGACGTGAAAGATGAATGGGCTAGTTCAGTTTTCATGATTTCCCCCCAATGACTTCAGCGGTATTTTCTAAACAGAGCCTGGCTGGGAAGAGGGGACTTCCAGCGAACCTCGTTTTACAGAGGCCATGCTTGACCTAAGTCTGACCAGGGCCTGATCTTCTAGGGCTTCATGCTGGGTTTGGCTACAATTTAGAAGGAGGAGAGTGGACAGGGGGCCAGAGGAGAGAGTCCTGTAACAGATATGAGGATAAGGTGGAAGTCCCTTCATCTCCAGTCCACACAGGGTGGGACAGGGAGGAAGGAGCAGGGTGGGTCGTGGAGGGGGCAGCTCAGGGAGGAAGACAGGCCAGTAGTTCAAAGGAGTCAGGACAAGATGACCCAAGGAGCTTCAGAATGCCCCAGGGACACAATGCAGCAGAGCCAATGAGATGCTAAAGCAATCTCAGGTGAGGAGAGACAGGTTCTGATCAGTCTGCGGAGTCATAGTACAGCAGGCTGGGCGCTTGCCTTGCACCCAGCCCCAAGCACTGCCAGGAATAATTCCTAAATGCATGAGCCAGGAGTAACCCCTGAACATCGCTGGGTGTGACCAAAAAAAAAAAGTCTTTTGGGGCCGGAGTGATAGTACAGTGGGTAGGGTGTTTACCTTGCATGCAACTGACCCATATGGTCCAGCACTGATAGGTGTGATTCCTGAGTGCAGAGTCAGGAGAAACCCCGGAGCATCACTGGATGTGACCCAAAAAACAAAACAAAACAAAAAAAAGACAATCAAACGGCCTGAAGTGAGGATGATCAGGAAGGCAGGAGGGTATCGGGGTCTTTCTGACCCTCCTGCATGGGGAAGAGCAGACAGAAGCTCCACCAAATTTCTCCCCACTTGTGTGCCAAGCTGGAAGCCTTTCTAAGAATCTGCGCTAAGCAAGGGCTCCCCTCTGCTCTCCCCACCCCTACAGCCTGTGGCCTCAATGCTTATGCACCCTACCTGAATCTGAGGGCCCTATCGAGGCCCACTATCTCCCTCTGAGTGGAGTCTCTGGCGAGCCTTGAGCAGTCAAGAAGGGAACACGAGGCCTGGGAGATGCTGCAGGTCAGATCCAGATCGTGAACCACCCTCCCAAAAAAAATGGCACCCAGTTAACTCCCCTAAAATGGGGCATCTGTAAGGCTTCCGCATCCTTCCAAGCCTTTGTTCATGCACTCATTAGGTGAGAAAGAGGCGTCCTGTGCTGGAAGAGGGTGGTGAGAAAACACAGACACCCCAGCCTTGTTCTCTCCTTCGGCAAAAATCTCAAAGAATAACCAGCTTGAGAGCAGATGGACGGGTTTTTAGCACTCCTGAGGGGGAGAGGCTGGAGCCAGTCTGTCTCGTCGCTCTAAATTGAGAGGATGGGAGCCAGAGTGAAGGTGTGTGTGTGTGTGTGTGTGTGTGTGTGTGTGTGTGTTGGTGTGAGTCTATGCCTGCCTGTGCTTGTCCTCATGTGTGTGTGTCTGTGTGTGCCTATATTTGTCCACGAGTATTGGTGTATATATGTGCTCATGTGTGTTTTTATGTGTATGGTATGTGTCCAATTTTTGCATTTGTGTGTGCCTGTGTGTTTGTGTGTGTCCTTGTGTGCCCATGTGTGTTTGTATCTGTGTGGGTCCACTTGCTTCTGTGTATTTGTAAGTCTCGTGTGTGTGTGTGTGTTGGTGTGAGTTATGCCTGCCTGTGCTTGTTTTCATGTGTGTGTGTGTATCTGTGTGTGCCTATATTTGTCTGTGAGTATTGGTGTATATATGTGCTCATGTGTGTTTCTATGTGTATGGCATGTGTCCATTTTTTGCATTTGTGTGTGCCTGTGTGTTCGTGTGTGTCCTTGTGTGCCCATGAGTGTTTGTATCTGTGTGGGTCCACTTGCTTCTGTGTATTTGTAAGTCTTGTGTGTGTGTGTGTGTGTGTGTGTGTGTGTGTGTGTGTGGCGGAGGGGTGTTCCTGTTTACGTAGGTGTCTGTGTATCTGTGTTTAAGCATGTACCTGTGTGTGCGTATCCACATGGAATGGGAGTGGTGAGTGAAAGGAGGAGGAATGGGGAGAAAGGAGAACTGTGAAGACAAGAAGCAACAGAAGGCATGGGAGGATCCAGGGGGCAACATGGAAGAAATCAGATGTGGGGTGTGGCAGCAGGGTAAAAAGCTGGGGATGAAGAAAAAGGAGAAAGAGAAACTCACAACCATGCAGAGAAATTGTGCACCCAGGACCTTCTTTCCCTTTTTTTTTCTTTTTGGGGTCACACCCGGCGTTGCACAGCGGTTCCTCCTGGCTCATGCACTCAGGAATTACCCTTGGCGGTGTTCAGGGGACCATATGGGATGCTGGGAGTCGAACCCGGGTCGGCCGCATGCAAGGCAAATGCTCTACCCACTGTGCTACCGCTCCAGCCCCACTCAGAACCTTCTGAATGGATCCCTGCCATCCCCCTCCTTGGGGGATATACTCACAGAGTACATCCTTGGGCTCCCTGAATGGAACCCCCTGCAAAAGCAGGTCTTCAGAAGCTTGCTCATAAAATCAACAGTGCAGGGGGCCAGATCAGGAGAGCTGGATTCACTCTGCCCCCACCACTCACCCTGAGACACGCCCTACAGCCGGAAGTAGCTGCAAGGGACCCACAAACGTGGAATCTTCCCTCCAGCTTTCCCTGTCCAAAGATGAGGAACAAACAAGACATTGCGAGCAGGTGAAGGAGCATGAACCACGTCGCCACACCAGAGCCCAAAGAAAGCATCTGCTGGGGCCCTCTCCAGGGGCTCTGGAGGACAGAATCCATGAGTTCTTGGAGACAGCCTGAAGCACTCATACCAGAACAGGGTGTGGAACAGCTCACACTGGGAGGCTCTGGGGTACAACGCTCTGTGAGTACACCTAGCCCAACTCCCCCTGGGCAGAGCTGAATGGGTCCCCAAATCCAGATCGGCATCCTGAGGACAGGTCCTGAGGAGTCCATTCTCAGGTGAGCTCCTCTCTGGTGTGCCACCAAGAGCTTTCCAGGGAGGGAGGGTTTTCTCCCAGCCGCTGACCTGCTTCCCCACCCCCAGGGTTCCATCTCCCAGCCTCGGGGCTCCCTCATTAAGCTTTGGAGTTTCTGGGTTTGTCTCCGTGGGGAGCTCATCACTAGGACTGTTATCCTTTGAGCCCTCGACATTCTTGAATACTGCTCCTGAGTCGCTCTGAACAACTGCCATGCCCCACCTGACCTCACTGGATTTCACCTGCTTCCCACCTCCCCATCCCCCATACTCCCGACCCTTCTCAGCCAGAGATAGTGTCCAAGGATGCTGGGGCCAGTTCCCCCTCAGTCTTCATTTTTATTTTCTCGGTCACCTGGAGCTCTTATGTGAGTGGTGTCTTTGTAAAAGTGGGGTGATGATCATCAACCCTACTCCTGGGATACTGGGAAGGATAAAGAGGGGATATGTCGCTGCTAGAGCAATAGTACAGCGGGTAGGGCATTTGCCTTGCATGTGACCAACCTGGGTTCGATTCCCGGCATCCCATATGGTCCCCTGAGCACTGCCAGCAGTGATTCCTGAGTGCAGAGCCAGGAATAACTCCTGAGCACCACCAGGTGTGATCCAAAAAGTAAAAAAAGAAAAAAAGAAGGGATGTGTCAACTCTTTGAAGTAGCACCATCAGGGCCCAGGTGTTTAAGGAGTGTCAGTCCTCTGGCCTATGCTGGACCATCCTCCGTAGCCCAAAACAAGGCCACCTGGATGCCATTGCAGCCTGGATTCCACCTGAATCACCATGGATGTGGGAACAAGAATTCAGTCTACTCTTCTCTGGAGATGGATCCGAACCTGCAGCCTAGGTCGAAGACTGTGCATGGGAATTGGAGAGAGAGTGAGGGGGTGGTGGGAGAGAATGAACTCAATGCAGGTCACCCAGAGTCCCCTCAACCTGTTCCCCTCTGCTCAGTTTCCTGCCGAAGTATGAGTCAGACATGTTCTCTCTGACAAGGGCTCACGTTGCTATCATCCCTTGTGACACCACAGAACACCCTTCCTCCGCTCTCTGCCTGAGATATTCGCATGGCTTTTCTTCACCAGATCCCTTTCGATCTCTGTACCTGAGGCTCTGTCTCGTTTGGAGGTTGTGTTAACCCTCCCCAGGCAGCCATCGGGGGGGAAAGAGTGTGTGGCTTCTTCTGTGTGGAGTGAACAGGACTTAGTATCCTAGTCCACCATGGACTAGTCCTGGTTGACCCAGCAAAGTGCATGTGTGTCCCTGCAGGCCCCGGGGCCCTGGATTCTCCATGTTAAACCACCCTGAGCATCTTGGGGATGAAGTTCTCAGTGGGGGACTGGAGCAATAATATAGTGGGTAGGGCATTTGCTTTGCACACGGCTGACTCAAGTTTGATCTCCGGCATCCCATAGGATCCCACAAGCACCGCCCAGAGTAATTGCTGATTGCAGAGCCAGGAGTAACCCCTGTGCCTTGCTGGCTGTAACCCCCAAATAAAAAACAACAAAAGGAAAAGAAAGTTCTCAGTGGATCCCACTTTTCTCCGAACTTCCATTCATTCCCTCCAGGCCACCATGGCCAGGAAGAAGTTTGGCAAAGTCTTGCCCCACTTCGTGTCTGTCACCTGGAATTGAGCACTCCAGGTTCTTCAAGACCTCCCGTTCCCCTCTGCTGCTGCCAAACCACCCCCTGCCCCAGTGAGGTCACCAGCAGCAGTGCTTACAAGCCAAGGACTGCCATCACCCTGCAGTCCCTACAACTACCCTTCTATCTTCCCAACACGATGATGGCAGGCTGGGTGACACCTCTTGGGGCTCAGATTTTCACCTCTATGGAGAAGATACCTAGGACCTTCTTCCTGTCTTGTGTTGTCCACCTAGCCACCCGGGCAGGCAGCTTCCCTCTCTCCCTTCACTCCTCCCTGCACATTTGCCTCAGCATGTGGCACTCCTGAGTTCATGGATCAATGGACAATCTCCTCAGAGCTGTCAGCAGCTGGAAAAGGCATGCTCCTTCCCCGGAGTCTTCAACACAGACCACCAGGAGAGAACCTCCCAAATTTAGGCCAAATGTTACAGTTGAGCACAAGATCACAGGACAGGGCTTTTCTGCAGGCCTCAGAAAGAATATAAAAAAATTTTTTTTGTAGCAGAACCAGTGTCCAAGAAATGGCAGACAGCAGGCAGGTGCAGAGACGAAACATCCAAGACCTTCAGATTTGCCTCTGCCATCTTGGTGGCTTTTTCATCTTAGCTCCCAGGGAGCATCCCCTGGATATCCAAAAATAAAAACTGGTCTCCTCATGGCCAAGAGTTCCATTGTTGTGTGTCATCACAAAGGAGATGGTACAGTGCCTAGTTCCATTCATATCTGACATAGCCTGAAGAGGTGGTGACTGGGACAACAGCTAGTTGGGTCTGGAGGGTCTCTGAGTCTGAAAGCTGGGATTGAGATGGGGCTTTGGGACACAGAACAGCAGGGTTGTGTTCTGGCTCTGCAAGTGCTCCCTATTTCCCTGGCCTCTGACCCCCAACTCCTTCCTCATATAGATTTGACATGTGCTTCTTGTTGGGAGGCCTTTCCTGGGCCTTGGGAGGCTCTCAGCCCTCCTTTGCAACCTATTGTGTTTTTTTTTAATTGGGATCATAACATCCCTGTTAGAATGAAAGGACACCCAACATCATGGGTAATAGTACCAAACAGTCTCGCAGGAATCAAGGACCTGAGCTCACATGGGGACCAGTCCGCACACACACACACACACACACACACACACACACACACACAGAGCCAAAAGAATGTTTCTAATAGTAAATGTTCCAGATTCATGCCACATTCCCTACATAGACTAAGGACAGTTCATCCTCAAACCATCCAGACATAAAAGAGCTATGAGGGAAACAGGGACTGGGACTCACAAAAGACCCAGCTCACACATTCCCTCCACCATGAAATAGTACACATTGTTGATGTCAGTTCCAGCTCCCCCTCCCAAACACCTGACTTTCAAGGCATTGTAGCATCCACTGGTTGGGACAAAAGTCTCTATTCTCAGACTGGAGGTATGGTATAGTAGGGAAGGCCTTGCATACAGGCCTCTGAGTTCAATACACAGCACCACATAAGGTCTCGGGAGCTCTGCCAGAAAGTATCCCTCAGCACAGAGCCATGAGTAAGTCCTGAGCACAGTCAGGTATTGTCCCCCACAAACTACATAAGTTGTTTCTCTCCCAGGATAGGAGTTAAGCAGCACCAACAGCCTTGGTCTGCAAAGGGGAGAAGAGATGGTTTCTAATATCTACCTAAAATCACAACTCATTGAAAGTCACCTAATCCAGCACTTGAGACTTGAGGCAAGGATGACCCTTGAGTATAAAGACAGTGCAACACCTCCCCCCCCACCTCCACACACACACACACACACACACACACACACACACACGAGACGACAATGGAAGGCAGAGAACTATAGTCATAAGAATTCTACCTCGCACTGCACCCCTAGTCTCCCAGTGCACAGAAGGGCATCCAGCCAAGAGCACAATTTGGTTCCCAGCAGAGTCTACCCATTGGCAGAAATGGATAAGTGGTCACCGTAATAATATCCAGGGTCTCTGGTGGTACCATGACCCCCCAGTTTCCACTGCATTTCTCTTAGCTTCAGATCACTCTGGGTAACATCCCTGCAAAGACAATATGTATTAAGGGATTATTCATGCTGGGCTGTATTAAGTGGTTTATCTCTCCTGATCCTCAAGAGAAAAATCCTCCATGGTTCATCCTACTGTTAAGCCCATTTTACAGAGGTGGAAGGTGAAGTGAAAGGTTTAGATCACTCACCTATGAGCACAGAGTGTGTATTGGGGAGAAAAACTCAGAACTAGGTGAGACTTCAAATCCTGCACAGTTGAGGAACACAAGCCTTCAGAAATGACAGCATAGGGGTTGGAGCTATAGCAGGTAGGGCATTTGCCTTGCACGTAGCCGATTCAGGTTCAATTCCCAGCATCCCATATGGTCCCCAGAGCACCGCCAGGAGTAATTCCTGAGTGCATAAGCCAGGAGTCATCCCTGTGCATCGCCGGGTGTGACCCCAAAAGTCCCCCCCCCAAAAAAACCAGAAATGACAGCACATATGGGCCACTAACACTAAGACCTGCATGGTGAGGAGTCAGTTTTAGTCAAAACATCCCAATTCCAACACGCTGGTCAGCTAGAATGTTGCAGAAGAATTGCCAGGGAGCAGGAATGGGAGAGTGCTGTCTGTGATCATAAACTAAAACTTCTCTCCAAATTAAGATAACTAGTCAGCATAGGGACACAAGTCCTTGTAACCAGGAGGTTTGGAAATAAATCTTTGACTGGAAATGCAAGACAAAGCTGGAAGAAGGTAAGGAGGAAAGAGAAAATGGCCCTCTGGTCTTTCTTTTTCTTATTAAAAATTTGCCATAAAATCATTTCCGCCATCCTCTGTAACAAGCAAGGGGCAAAGACTGCAAAAATCAAATCCATCCGGAGAACACTTTCCAAAGGAAATAGTCATCTCAGTCCCAGAACTTTGGCAAGCAGGAGTGGTTTGGAGGAACATCAAGAAAGCTCTGATAATAATAATGATATTGGTCAGCAAATTAGATACAGCCTTGCAATACAATTAGGCGGCCACGGTCCTCACTAATGTGACTTGCAAAGGGTCCCTGGCCAAGGCATTGATCCTGCAGGGAGTTAGAAGACTGAGGAGTGTCTTGTTTATAACCCTGGTGGGTCCCAGTCCCAGAACAGTCTGTGATGAGAGATGGGGTCTTGGAAAACTCTCAGCCAGCAGTTATTGCTCCTGGGAAGTAAAAAGATTTAGATGCAGAGGAGAATAGAAAAGAAGCAAGTAGAAGGCCAAAGAGATAGAACAGGGCTTAAAGTGTTTGCCTTTCATGCAGCCACATCCAGTATGATCTCAACACTGCATCTATGGTCTCCCAAGAACTGCTGGGATGGACCCACAAGCACAGAGCTGGGGGCAATCCCTGAGCATTGCCAAAGTAAGGATCAGAAAAGAAGCAAGTAATAGAGGGTCAGCATGTAACTTACCAATAGGTTTGGGTAGATAGGGAATGAGGTGTACAGATGTAAAACAAAGGTTGGATGTAAACTATTGTTTCTCCTGGGCAATAAGTAGAGGATAAGAACAGAATACCACTGTCAGCCCAGACTCAAAAAAGCCTCCTTCACGTGACTCAAGATGGATGGGTCTTGCTTCAAGTCATCAAAGGTTGTCCATGATCATATAGCATTCTTCAGCAACTTAGACTCAGTGATCACTTCCAACTATTATTGTATGTATTATGACCTTCACATGCAAAAATAGCGCCTTTTCAGATAGAATTCAATACCTTTTCAGGAGGTGGGGGATGGGAAAGAAGTTGGAAGTACTTAGGGCAATCTTGGCCCCACAAAACTGAGTTGTGGTGGGAATTTGAGAGGGAGGGGGTGCTGGGGTCCTTGGGAGAGAGGGCAGGGGATACACTAGTGAAGGGTGTGGTGTTGAAATAATGTGCACAAGACACCAATATTAATAGTATTGGAAACCAAAGAATCTCAATCTTTTAAAAAATATCTTTTAAAGAAATCCACAGCATTCAGCTGTACCAGCTTCCCAATTGTCACTCTACACACTGAAGCTCCAAATGTCCCACATTGACCACTGTGATTTTCAAAACCATCTTAGTATAGAAAAGGGACCAGCATGACAATAATAGTTGGAAATGATCACTCTGGACAAGAAGGTTAAAGGGATATACATGAGAAACCATATACATGATAACCAAAAAGAGAGGAATACACACATACACACAGAGTGAGTGGGTGAGAGAGAGAGAGAGAGAGAGAGAGAGAGAGAGAAGAAAAGTGCCTTCCACAGAGGCAGGGGTGGGGGCAGGAAGGAAACTGGGGATACTGATGGTGAGAAATGTACACTGGTTGTTGGAACATTCTATGACTAAAACCCTACTATCATGAACAACTTTGTAACTGTGCATCTCACTGTTATTCCATTAAAAATCAAATCAAATCATCTTCCTAGGCATTTTTAGCATCCTAAATCCTTTGCCATCAGTTTCTGCAGTATGAAAGTCCCTACCCAAGAGCTGTGGTGCTAGTGGTTTTGCCCAACAGACCAAGCGTCTGTCCCTGCTCCTGAGATGCTTCCCATCTTATTGGATGTAGAGTCAGGAGAAAGAACCAGAGGGAGTAGTGGTACCTTTGCAAAGGCCATAACGTGCTGGTCTGGCCTCAAGGATGGGAGTGAAGAGGGAACAATCTTGGTCCCTGCCTTTCCTAATAGTGCCAAACAGCGAGTCTATAGAAACCAAGACTGAAAATGCTACTGAAGAGTCCAGCTCGCTAACCCCTACTCACCCCACCCTGCCCAGTCTAATGCTAAGAGAACACACTGTTTTGTGATTGTTGCTCTTCATCATTATCAAGTGACATTTGCCCTAAATAAACCTTCAGAGTGTTACATCCGGATTGCTCAGAGAAATGGGTTGAATCATTATTGCTGCAAGCTGAAGACCTCAGAGATGAGGGTTACTAGCTGCTCAGATTCAACTTGACTCAGTGTCCAGTTGTCACTCCGTTTGTGTCTCACCCTATGGCTATTGAGCCTCCCTCAGTGAAGTCCTACCCTTTGAAGTACATGTTCTCACGTCATAAATGTCTATGCCCGTCCCAGTCCCCCAGTCCAGGGAGAAATAATAACAATCCCAGTTCCAGTGCAAACCCCGCTTTTATGGGAAATATTTAACAAGACTCTCTCCAGCCTTGCTTTGAAGAAGCTGTGTTGGTTCTGCTTTTACTCAAAATAATTTTTACAAATAAAGTATTTTTAACAAAACATAAAGTAAATTTGCAATCCTTTCCCTGGGGGAGAAGTGGAATTATTCCATGTGGATTTTTTTTTGCTTCATTGACAACTTAATCACCAAACAGTGTTTTAAAGCAATCATGAGGGTAATGATGAGCCTGTTTTGCCTTAATGAGCTTGGGGATAGTGGAGGTTTTTCTTCTGGAGGTAGTTCTACTTCAAAGTCGCATACCCATAGGAGGTGAGATTCAGGAAAGAGTGAAAAACATACCCAAATCTCACTCCCCTTTCTCAGGGTAACGAACACGTGGAGGTAAGGAGCATTGTGAAAAAAAGTGATGCTCAGTGGCTTAAGGTGCTGGTTCATGTGTTTAGAAGGAAGACAGGGTGCCGAGGCCGGTGGAGGAGGATCAAAGCAGGAAATAGCCTGATTCTGAAAGTATCTTTGCAAGGCATTGAGGAAGTACTCACTGCTGTGTCAACTTCCTGGGCAATCCCATGGTGGGAACTATGCCTCTCTACCCAGACATTCACCCTCTATGGTCTCAACTATCTTCTTTTTTTCCCCCCATAGCTTTTTGGGTCACACCCGCCAATGCTCAGTGGTTACTCCTGGCTCTGCACTCAGGAATTCCTCCTGGTAGCGCTCGGGGGACCATATGGGATGTTGGGAATCAAATCCAGTTCGATCGCATGCAAGGCAAACACCCTACCCACTATCGCTCCAGCCCTCAACTCTCTTCTTGATCTGAAAACATCCTCCCTTTCTCCACCGTGTCCCCTCAGAACTGTCTGCTATCCTTGCAACCAGACAAGCATCTGGGCATACTCCAGAGAGGACCTTCAACTGCCACCTGCCAAGGTAACTGAAAAGCATGGTACACAGCTTGAACCCTTGAGATGCTCTGAAACTCTGACCAACACCTCTGTGGTGCTAGGTCAGCCTTCCTGTTGTGAGTTTGCTGCCATCTCCTCCATATAGCAAAAAGTGAGGACCCGGTGGAGGTTGCCCTAACCAACTTATCAGGTGAAATAAGTCATCCACAGTTAGAATCTAAAAGCTATTCAAGGGGCTGGAGTGATAGCACAGCGGGTAGGGCGTTTGCCTTGCACGCAGCCAACATGACCAACACTGGTTCGATTCCCAGCACCCCATATGGTCCCCTGAGCACTGCCAGGAGCAATTCCTGAGTGCATGAGCCAGAAGTAACCCCTGAGCATCGCCAAGTGTGACCCAAAAAGCAAAAAATAAATAAATAAAAAGTTGTTGATAGTTTATTTTTAGAACCAAAATATTTTAACACCAGCCCACCACTCATGTCAGCTTCCATCCACCTGTGTTCCCATATTCCGTCCCCACCCCCCTTAGTTTTGCAGTCAGAGCTCATGAATTTGCTTCTGGTCTGTTTTGTCTCACTTTCTCTCTTCCCTTGCTTTATTTCCTTATGTATCACATATGAGTGAAAACCTGTGGTATTTGTCCTTTCTTCTGACATAGTTAGCTTTGCCCCTCCAGTCTTGCAATCTCCTCTAGTTTCATCTATGTTGTGGCAAGAGGCAAGATTCTTTGTTTTCTTAAAGTTGACTTGTATTCTATTGTGTATAAACACCACATCTTATTTTTCCACTCATCTGTCCTTGGGCACTTGGGTTCTTTCCATCTTGGCTATTGTAAACAGTGCTACAGTGCACTTAGGTGTGCATGTTATCTTTTGTAGGTTAGCGTTTTGGAGTCCTTTGGGGGAGGGGTTAGAGTCACATCAGGCTATACTCAGGGATTACTCTAGGCTCTGTGCTCACAGATCAATCTTAGCTGTGCTCAGGGACCATATGTGGAGTCTGTATTGAACTGGAATGCTCATGTAAGGCAAGTACTTTAAGCCCTGTGTTATCTCTCTGACCCCTTTAGGGTTCTTTAGGTAAATACCAGTAGAGTAAAAATCACTGGGTCTTCTGTTAATTATATTTTAACATTTTTGGAAATAATGGCCATATTATTTTTCACAAAGGCTTTGAGAATCTAAATGCCCATCAACAAGAAAAAGGACCTGGGCTCTTGTTTCTGACCCTTTGATATACAGAGACTGTTCTCACTGGTGTGAAGTGATAAAATCCTTATAGTTTTGACATAAATTTCCCTGGTAATAAGTAATAACTACCATCTTTCTTGTGCCTCTTAGCCATCTACATGTCATCCTCAGTGATGATTGTTTAGTTTCTTTCCCTATTTTTAAATTTTTGTCAATGTTGTTGAGTTTTATAAGTTCTTTTTATATCTTGATCATTATCTTCTTATGTATTGTGTGATAATATTTTCTCCCATTTAGTGGGATGATGTTTACCTTAATTATAATTTCTTCTGCAGTGCAAGAAATTTTTACTTTGACATAATGTCATTTTTTAATTTTTGCTTTCATTTACCTTTTCTTTGGAATGAAATCCTTAACTATTACAAGTCAATAATAGAGCATTTTTTCCCTACATTTTCCTAAAATTATTTTGTGGTTTCAGGTCTAATATATTTTAAACTATTTTGAGTTAACTTTGATATGTGATATTAGATAGCATTCCTGTTTTGTT
>JAOXYA010000025.1:4019891-4031120 GCA_028565675.1 Sorex palustris | reverse complement strand
GGGTCTCACACACCTGTGTTCCACTGCCAGTTCTGTTATCTGTGTGGCTTATCCAAGTGTGTGGAGAGTGGTCAAGTTGTTTGATACACCACAGAAAAGTGAGATTATCCTGTGCTTGCCCTACTTCACGCAAGACCTCTGTATTTGGACCTTGGCTCATAGCAAATGCTCCATCCCAGCTGCTTCCCCAGGGCTCAGGTGCATACCTGTCTTTGGATGGGAGGATTGGTTGCATGACTACCAGCTACTGCATCCCCTTCATTGCCCTGTGACTGAGGTAAGAGCATCCCATAGAGACTGGACAACAGTATCATTGCCCTGCCAACAGGGCAAGGAACTTGGAAATGGAAGACAGCAGCATGTGTATGACGTGAGGCTGAAAAAGAAGACTAGAAAGCTCTGCTGATTGATTATGTCCTTTCTTCTTGCTTTCTTCCTGTTTCCTTTCTTGCTCTGTCTAAAGCTGTTCCCCTTGGGGCTGGAGCAATAGTACTGTGGAGAGGGCATTTGCCTTGCACTCAGCAGACTCGGCTTTGATTCCCAGCATCCCATATAGTCCTCCGAGCACCACCAGGAGTGACTCCTGAGTGCATGAGCCAGGAGTAATTCCTATGCATCGTCGGGTGTGACCCCCCAAAAAAACAGAAAAGGATAATAAAATAAAGCTGTTCCCTTTGGCAAACACCTTTAATCACATTTCTTCTGGGGCAGGCCTTATCAGCCTCTAACAAAATCTTTCCATTTACCTACTTACAGACAATCTGCCACTTCCCATTTGGATGCAAGCTCAGGAGAGAAGGGACCCTTCTATCTCGTGCTTTGCTTTCCCAGACTAGAATCTCAGCAAATGCTTGCTTAGGGAGTGATCAGTTGAATGAGTGAATGAAAGCATGACTTCTAAAATTCCAATACACCTTGCTTAAATACTGCAATTTGAACTAAAAGGATACTATAAAGAATAGGTATACTGTTGTTGGATGCTTTTAGGAAATCACATAGGAAATCAAAATATTTAAAACTCAGCAAGAATAAATGTATTTATCAAGAAAAAAGATGAAGAAAATTATTGAGGTCAGAGAGAAAGGTGCTTGCCTTGCATGGAGCCAACCCATGTTAGCCCCAAAACAAGGAGGGAGGAAGGAAGGAAGGAAGGAAGGAAGTTGAGTGTAAAAGAGCAGAATAAGGCCACAGGAGTACATCCGGGTGCTCTATGTTAACCAGCTACCCAGAAGCACAAGCTACGTGCCAACTGGCAGGGCACAGAGGCAGGAGAGTGGGGACCGTAACACTGTTGTGACTTAGAGTCTGAGGGACAAGACCAGAAGCCTGAGATCAAGGATGTATGGTGGGAAAGGTCTCTAACCCGCTAAAGGAAGGTGGTAAGTAAGACTCAAGGAGTAAGTGACTTAATTCCTGTAGATGGTGGGTAGAAAGAGATTTCATGCAGAAGAACTGAGCCAGTCCTGGGTCGTGGCATGTGGCAGGAACACAGGAACACACACTTCCAGCACCCTAAAGGGAGAGCAGATCCCGGAAGAAGAGCTGGGAGGGAGAAATTCTCTGGGCCTAAACCAACAGGAAGTAGGCTGAGAAGGGACCACAATTGTGTTGGCATGGACAAGCTTACTACCAGGAGCGTGGATGGCTCTTAAGACCTGGGAGGGGCCGTTGAGGGGTTCAGGTCCCCTATATCCGGTGAAAGAGAGGGAGGAAGGGATGTACTGAAAGAACAGACATCACGGACGGGAGAAGACAGAGAAACCAAACTCCTTAGAAAGGCCATGTGGGTTTGGGAGGGATTCCAGGCTGGTTGGGGAAAGTAAGTGAGAAGTAATTAAGCTCTCGGGGAGGAGTAGGCCAGCCTCTTCCCAGGGATAGCAGCGGACATCCGGGCAGGAAAGCCCCAAAGAGCAGAAAGCCAGCTCACTTCCCAGGATGGCCCTGCTGCCCTGTCCACCCCAGCGAAGGGGCCACAAGAGGCTCATCTTGCCTCCCCCGCATGTGTTTCCTCAGGAACCTGACTCTGCACACTGGGCGCAGTTGGCTGCACCACTGGTATGTGCTCCAAGCAAGGTTGTTTGCATGTTGTCTCTGCACCCCACCCAGGGAGCTATTGATTATTCCCACATGGAGGAGAAAGTTGAGGGAGAGGGGTAAAATCAGTGTACGTGGGGATTAGGGACCAGGCACAAAAGGAGTCGCTGATTTTCCAGAGCCGAGGTCCAGATCTTCTCTTTTCTTGTTTTCCCATCAAGAGTGCCATAGGAAGCCACCATTCACAATATGGTACATCACAGACTCTCGATCAATAGAGTGTTTTTTTTTAATGCCAAGGAGCCAGAGAGAGAGATTATAGAAGGGAGGATGTTTGCCTAACATGCAGTTGACCTGAGTTGGATTCTCAACGCTGTGTATGGCCCGCTGAGCACCACTGGAAATGAACCCTGAGCACAAAGCCAGGAGTCACAGCCCAGAGCACAGCCGGGCATGGCACCAAAATAAAAATAAAAAACAGTGAAGAAACAATAATAATGGTGGCAAAAATAGAGAATCACTGGCAGGAACGCCTTTTTATTTGGGGTGGTTGCTTCCAAGCAGAGTTCAGGGGCTTAAGTCCACTCCTGGAGATATTCAATCAATCAGGCTAGACAGTAGAAACTTGGACACAATAGTAATGGGGCACCCTAGGACAGTGCCAGGTATCCACAGCAAAGAAAGTCTTCATATTCATGTATGCATACCTATACATTGCATTAGTAAACAGTGGGTAGGGCGTTTGTCTTGCATGCAGTCGACCCAGGATTGAATCCTCTGTCCCTTTCGGAGAGCCTGGCAAGCTACCGAGAGTATTCCGCCCCCACAGAAGAGCCTGGCAAGCTACCGTGGTATATTTGATATGCCAAAAACAGTACAATTCTCACAACGGAGACGTTACTGGTGCCCGCTCGAGCAAATCCATGAATAATGGGATGACAGTGCTATAGTGCCATGCTACAGTATTCTAAAACTCATGAGCAATTTAAGTCCAGTGGTTAACAGCATTCATTCACTTGATGGGAGGGATTTCTGGGTGAGCACCCTATATACAACCAACCCATTGTCATGGTCACACAATCAGGCTGCGCCCCCCTGGCCCACACTCCTAAACACTGGTGTTTGGGAGGGTGATTGTGATTGGGACTCACGTCCCCAGACAGACTTGTACAGGAGCTGTTCTGAGGTCTGTACCCAGATGGGCTGCTGGCTGAGGCGCCCATACCAATGGCAGTTCCAAATTAGCTGTGCCAACGTCACACCCACAAATACAGCAGGGGGTTCCTGCTCCCCATATCCTTACACAATTATCCTGTGTTTTTAATTTTTCTAATATTAAAGATCTAAAATATCATCTTCAGTGGGAAAAGTACACTGGTGATGGGAAGGGCATTGGAACATTATATGACTGAAACCCCATCATGAAAAACTGTGCAGCTGTATATCTCACTGGGGTTCAATAAAAATAAATTAATTAAGATAAAGTATCATCTTTGGGGAGAGAGGGTAGTAGGTCACAGTGCTCAGTGTTAACTCGAGGCTCTATGCTCAGGGGTTACCCCTTGTGTTTCTCAGGACACCCTATGCAGTGTCAGGGACCAAACTAGTTACTCTCAAGATGGTTGTGTTTTAGAGGCTGGAGTGATAGCATAGAGGGTAGGGCATTTGCCTTGCACACGGCCGACCGAGATTCGATTCCCAGCATCCCATATGGTCCCCTGAGTACCACCAGCAGTAATTCCTGAGTGAAGATCCAGGAGTAACCCCTGTGCATCGCTGGATGTGACCCAAAAAGGAAAAGAAAAAAAAAGATCGTGTGTTTCCAAATATCTGGAATTTCCGCTTTTTCTTTTGATTGACCTTCTCTTAAATCTTCCTGTATCAATTTCCTCGCTGATGTTGGAAGTCTTCACTCTCCGTGTTCCGTAACTAGTGCATAGCCCCTTTCACAGAATGGAAAATTCCTCACCTTGATCTTTCCAAGCCTGCCTCTGACTATCCATAAGAAATGGGAGCAAGGAAGCTGCAGACGCCAGTTACTATAAATTTGGAATCCTTGTCTCCAACACAAAATTGCTATGCGAATTACTTGTGGGCTTCTTGGTTCTGTTGAGGTTCTTTGGTTGATTTTAGCCGAGTCAGTGTCAATATCCCAAGGTCAGTGGAGTCAAAGTGCCTAGAAATAAGAAGGAAAGTGTCTCCCATACAGACAGGCCTGAAAGGGGGTGGGAGGGGCAGAGCCAGGGACATTGGAGGTAGGAGATGTACAATGGTGGGGGGATGGGTCTTGGAATATTATATGACTGAAACCGCATCATGAACAACTTTGTAACTGTATCTCACGGTTATTCAATTTTTTTAAGTATCTAGCAATTACTCCAAAAATTGTATTTGGAAAAATATACCCCTCTCCCCACGGTGGCCCAGCATGTAGCTACCCCAAACTGTATAAATAGGTATGTTGTGGTTGTCCTTGGTAAAGGTATGTGTGTGAGTCAGGCACTTTGAAAGCACTGGGCCAGGGACTCCAGTTCAAGTCCTAATAGGAACACATTCTGACTACTTGACCTTGAGAACACCTTCTCTGAACTTCATGCTTCAGCTCTAAAATAAAGGTCCCATCAAGCTGGCCTTGGAAGAACATCAAATCCAAGAAGCACTCTTAGACCCTGAACATGCATTTTTTATCTATTTAAGGAGCAACTCAATTCTCCCCTTCAAGTGGAACAGAGACTTTCTCTGAGTTGCACACACCTGGAAAATTCAGTCTGATTTGGACCAGGGAAGAGGGCAGGATGCTGACAGGAGAGCTTGCCTCAGGAATGAACCAACAGAAAAAAAATTTTTTTTCGGGAGTTGGGGGTGGTGGTATTTGAGATAGAGATGGTCTGAAGGACCAAGTCAAAATGATGCAGCAACTTCAACAGCCTCAGGAAGACAGGACCCAGAACTGGGACATCAATCACCAATCAAGGGCAGCCTTTTCTACCGTACTTTTCAAAGGTCCTACCCTCCCCTGCTTTCCTTGGATTTCTCTGAACATCAAGTGAGATGATTCATGAAACCAAAGTCCCCCACACCCCACCTCCAGCCCTCTTCACTTATCTCTCTCCTTGGCTTTGGTGCATCCAGGGCCATTGGTGACCGTCTACATGCTAACGACTGCTAGCTTTGGATCTCCAATGCACCCTATTCCCACTATGCACCCCAACCCTATTCCCACTATGCACCCCACTGACATGCTCATCTGATTGCTGTGCCTCTCTCTGGATGTGTCACAGCTTCCTGCCCCTCCCCACAGAACCTGTCTATCCTTATGGAACTTATGTGTCAACATTCAGCACTGTGCTCTTCCAGCCATTGGATCCAGAAACCTAAGAGTGAAATCATTAATACATCTCATTGCCAAACAAATTCAATTCATTTCACCTTCCAGGTCCCAAATCTACCCACTTCTCTTTACATTTTGCTGCCATGTGACTGGTTCAAACTTCCATAGCTTCCTACCTGGAAACTCAAAAAAAAATGTCCTTGCTTGTCTTCTCCTAGGAGGCCATTCATCACATTGAAACCAGGATGAATAATTTTTTTCAAAATAGAAATTTCATCATGGTGGGTGTTCCTCTTCCTCTTTCTCTTGCTCTTTAACAACCTAGCCAGAAAAACTCCATTACAGAGTGTCTCGGGTCAAGAAGGTGGCAGTACTTACTGCCCTCCAATTATATTTTCTGTCACTCTTCCCATTCTACTGCAAATTCTGTGGAAGTGAGGTCTCCGGGTCCAGAGAGATAGTACAAGAATTAAAGTGCTTGCCTTGCACCCTTTGTTCTAGCTCTGCAACTGCATATGGCTCCCTGAGGACCACCCAGAGTGGTCCCTAAGCATAAATCCTGGAGTTTCCCTCCCAGACACACACCAGAACATCATCTGATCTGACCCCAAACACCCCTACTTCCCCCCAACTGAAGATTCTGTTCATTTTAGTCATCACTTATTTTCAGTGACTGACACTTAAAAGGCTCTGAATAAAGATGTGGTGGAATAAATTAAAAGGAGAAGATAGTACCTGGGTCGGCTGTGAAGAGTCTTAACACACACTGGAGTCACTCTGTCCTATTCAGACTTCTCTTTGCTGAGGGATTCCAGTTCCTGTCAATACGCTGTCAAAAAGAGTCGATCCACCCTGCCTTGGAAAAGCAGAAACTGTTGCTGCTCCTTAGCTCAGCACCGTCTTACAGTTTCCTCGTTGACTCAGAGTCAAAGGCAAAGTCCTGACACTCGTCTCCAGACCCAGCATGGACTGGCTGGCTTCTGTATAGACACTGCTGCTTAGATGAACTATACATCCATCTCCCGTGGGCTCTGGGAATTTACTGTTGCCTGTGTCTCGGATGTTCATCCTCCACCCCAGAACTCTGCAAATCTCACCAGAAGCCTCTGCCTTGGGTCTTCATCTAAATATCACCATCTCATGAATGTTTGTCCTGGCTTCTCTCTTCAAAGTTAGCTTTTCCTGACACTCCATTTTGTCCTTCTCTGAATTAGGGCTCACCACACACTTAGCATTGTCTCTAGAGTCTCTCTTTTCTAAAGAACAGTCTACATCCTCCCACCAGAACACAAGTTCCCTGAGGGCTCGACTTCCTGGACTGTATCATAGCCTGTGGTTCCCCTCCCGCCTCCCCACTCACCCCACAACCACACACACACACATTGGGAATAATCACATAGTAAATCGACCTGGGTGGGATGAATGAGCATCTTCTCATGTTCGTGTCTGACCACCTCGAGTCACGCTGGATGGCGATCTGCCCAGGTTCCAGAGTATTCGCGGATCCTCTCCACGCGTCTTTTTAGAACATTCCACCATCTGCCATGTCTGCTACAGACCTCACGAGTGATTGAAATTGGAGCTGAATATAATCTATCAGTCTTATTTCTGCCCCCACACATGCTCTAACTCATCCCAATTTAGCAAATCCCATTATAAAGAGCCTAATTATAGAAGAGGGTAACAAAAAGCCATTTTGTGTTGAAATAGAATTCACGTGTGCTCTCCACAGAGGTATTCAGACGTATATGACAGACGATGCAGACAAAGGCTATGAGAGGATATGCAATGGAGCATCCTAAACCAAACCAAGATGATAATGAAACCCCTTCAGTTGAGAGAGGAGTGGCGAGGGAAATGTCTTCTTAAAATACCATTTCCAAGGGTTTGCCAGGAGGTGGGCTCTCGTTCCTGTCTTTACTGATTCAGTCCTTGGTAATGACTGATCCTCTTTCCTGCAATGGACGCTGTGGTGAGTCTATAGAAAGAGGGTTCATGGATTGGAAGAATAAACAGGCTATAAGAGGAGGAATGAGAACTCCAGCGATAGCACAGCGGGTAGGGCATTTGCCTTGCCTGCAACCGACCTGGGTTGATTCCTCCATCCCTCTCAGAGAGCACGGCAAGCCACCGAGAGTATCCTGCCCACAGAGCCTGGCAAGCTCCCCGTGACGTATTCGATATGCCAAAAACAGTAACAAGTCTCACAATGGAGAAGTTACTGGTGCCCGCTCAAGCAAACAGATGAACAACAGGAGGACAGTGCTACAGTGCAAGAGGATGAACGCCCTCACAAGGTGGTAAGGGCGATGGCAGAAGAAAAGAAACAATCAAGTCAGCTTGGTTGAGTCCAATCACTTTCATCAAGGGAAGTGATAATAGACCAGAGTCTGGAAGAGTGAGTGAGACATGTCCACACTCTCATTCTGCAAAATTTCAGGGTCTAGCAAAAGCCAGCCATGGGGGTTTAATGATGAAGGAGAAGGACATGTACCCTGTCCTTAAAGAAACACACAGGAATACAACTGAGAAGTTAGGATGTCAACACCTTGTCAAAGGAGGGCTATGGAAGTAAAGGACATTCTAAAACCCTAGTCTGATTGATTGGGGGCATTCAGCTCTGGTTGGTTGGGGGGATACTGGGGTCATCTACTATCAGGAAGGAGCATGTTTCTGCCTATGGTCTGACCAGGGAGCTCTACAGAATGTCAACAAGAAATTAAAGAATCAATCACGGGGTTGGAGTGATAGTACAGCCGGGAGGGCCTTTGTCTTGCATGCGGCCAACCCAGGTTCAATTCCTGGCCTCCCGTATGGTCCCTCAAGCATTTTCAGGAGTAACTCCTGAGTGCAGAGCCAGGATGAACCTCTGAGCATCGCTGGGTGTGACCCAAAAATCAAACAAACAAAATACAATCAATCACTTCCAGGTAGGTGATGAGAGCAACCAATGGAGACGTCCCCTCCTTCTCCATCCAGATTCTTCTGCCCAGAATGGTCTCCCATCTTATTCCATCTCCAGCCCTTGGCTCTCAAGCCTCCTCCCCAACCTGAGATGAAGACTGATTGGCTCTGCACCGTGAGGTTTGAGCCCTGGAAGTCTACGATCAAAATCACAACGAGATCGCTTGTAAGAAGTGACCCTGACTCCATTGCATCCCTGTTGGAAAAGCTTCCTTTTCCCTTGGCCTTTGGGATCCAGCCTCCTGAATGAGCCTTTAGCAGGCAAGACTTCTGCTACCCTTCCATGGCCTGCCTCTTGCCCCTGGACTGGTTTCTGTGCTCTAGCCTCACTGTCCACTCCTGTGGTGGACCCTTAAATGGATCATGGCTCTCTCTACCCCAGACATCCCTTACCTCCAGCTCTCTTCAGCACTCACAACGTCTTCCTCTTTGCTTAGCGAGGCTCTCCAATTCGACAATGACAAATCTATCCCTGGCCTACAAAACTGACTTGATCAAGTGCTGGTGGTGGAGGGGGAAACTTTTTAAAATTAAGATATGGACAGTGGTAAAAGATTTTGAGCACATTGGTGGTGGTGGTGAGATATGATAACTGTATATCAAGGCCATGAATATGAACAGGATTGTAAATGTGTTACCTAAATTACAACATTAAAAACAAACACACACCAAATGAAGTTGTTTCTTCCAGGAAGCCTACCTGGATTGTCATAGCTTAGGGCCTCTACCACACCCTGTTGGAAAACCTCAAATTTACTCATCCCTAGTGCTTGCCAAACACAAAGAAAGCCTCATGGTAACTTCTCTCTGTTTTCCTCCCAGTTGGAATGCCTCAGGTATATTGAGCTCCAAGCCTGGCACAGAAGGGACCTCAGGGGGTTTCTGTTTGTTTGTTTGTTTGTTTTGCTTTTGGGGTCACACCCAGCAATGCTCAGGGGTTCCTTCTGACTCTGCACTCAGGAATTACTCCTGGTGGTGCTTGGGGGACCATATGGGGATCAAACCCATGTCAGCCGCATGCAAGGCAATTGCTCTACCCACTGTATTATCCCTCCGGGACCTCAGTGTTTTGACAAATAATCATTTATTATTTTGATGTCCCCATAACCAATCACCGGAATTCACCACTGCTTGGCATCCACGAGACAGGGGACCTATGAGCAGAAACCATATTCTCATCACATAAGGAGACAATGGAGCAAAGGAACAGACGGAAAACACAGGTCACAGCCAGACTCCCTGTGACCTTTGGTCACTTCCTTTCCTTTGACTCAGTCTCCTCTTAACCGAATAAAGACTATAACAATGGGGACTGTGGCTAGGAACTGGATCCAGTGATATCTCTTAAGTCTTTACCAATAGGCTCTTCAAGAAATTTTTAAAAGATGCTGTAATTCTAAATAATTTCTATAAATTTTCCCACGTGGCACCCAGGTGATAGGACTGCATTGGGGTGGATGCTTAGACATGCCTGAACCTGGTTCAATCCCTGGGACACCACATGGTCCCCTAAATACTGCCAGATGCAACCCTGGAGGGCCCTGAGCATCACTAGCTCTAGAACTCTCAACTGGGGTGACCCAAACATCCCCAACTCCATAGGCCCAAGCAGTATTGCTTCCTTGGGTCCTTACACTGAACCACTGATCTTGTAATATGAGAAATCACAAGTGGATCCCCTGGATGCCCTAAGCACCACTTAAGAACCTCCCCACAAATTACTCCCATATGGGCAAATTTCAAATTACGAACTCTCCATTATCAACTAAGGAGATTTCCGCCATATGCACCAAACTAACATAAAGAACCTGCAGCGTACAAACAATTGATGATATTCAGTAAGTAATTGGGAAACGACGAGCTGTGAAGACTGCCTCTGAAATACCGTTTCCTTAATTATAAGTTTGAAATTTTTTTGGTAATGGCTATGTTTTCACAACAGGCTTGCAAAATGCCTGAGAATTTCACAATCTGTTCTCTGGAGTTGGCACTCAGAGGCTCCAGCGAGTCCCAGGGTGGGCTGTGGGTGGAGAAGATGAAGACACGGTTCACAACCTTCTGCTTTTCTTCTTGGGTCTGGGTGGACAGATTTGGTTTGCCAGAACAGAGAAGATAAAGAGGCTGGACTGGGGATGCAAGTCAAAACCAACATTCCAATGGCTGGACCTTCGGAATCAACTACTATCACGATCCCTTCTGGCACCCTTTACCTGCCCAAAGCACCTGGAGAAGATGGTGAACCGGAACCCAAACTATTGCAAAATAACATGAGATAAGTCGGCACCTATCCCTCAGAAAATAGCTCGTTATGAAGTCTCATGTCTTCTTAGTTTAACATCTTTCCATTAGTCAATGTTTATTGTATTGAGAACATATGATTCAGGTTTGATCATTTCTTACAATGCTGAATTTATCTGTGATCTCACATTTTCCAGCACACATTCAGTTTCATCAGTTCATAATTACTGAAGTTCTAGTTTTCCACTGTAACACTCCCCCCACAAAAAAATCAAAATTTAAAAGTTTGGATGAGTTTGTTTTTCTTGGGGGGGAGGGGTCAGACCTGGCGATGCACAGTGTTATTCCTGGCTCTGCACTCAGGAATTACCCCTGGCAGTGCTCAGGGGACAATATGGGATGTTGGGAATCGAACCCGAGCCGGCCTCATGCAAGGCAAATGTCCTACCCGCTGTGCTATTGCTCCAGCCCAGTTTGGGTGAGTTTTAGTGAGTCTATTTCCAATACAGCATCACTGAGATCTCCACTAACATCAGGAATGAACTTTTCTTTTTTTTTTTTTGCCATTTCTTTTTTGCAACTTTATTTAGATTTCAATTTCTTTATTTTTATTAATCCACCATGGTTTACAAAGTTGTTGATAATAGCATTGTTTCAGGCAT
>JAOXYA010000025.1:3934688-3946557 GCA_028565675.1 Sorex palustris | reverse complement strand
AAGGAGGAAGGGAGAAAGGGTGGGAGGGATGAAGAGAGGAAGGAAAAGGAAGGGAGGAAGGAAGGAAGGAAGGAAGGAAGGAAGGAAGGAAGAAAAAGGAAGGAAGGAAGGAAGGAAGGAAGGAAGGAAGGAAGGGAGGGAGGAAGAAAGGAAGATGGGAGAGAGGGAGGAAGGAAGGAGGGAAGGAAGGAAAGGATGTAGGGAGGAAGGAAGGAAGGAAGGAAGGAAAGAAGGGAGGAAAGAAGGGAGGAAGGAAAGAAGGATGAAAAAAGAGAGAGGAAGCAGAAAAGAAGGGAGGAAGTGAGGAAAGAAGAAAGAAGTCCTAAGATTTAAAAGTTTATGTGTCTCTACTGCCCTTGAGATGAGAGCTGGTCCTTCTCTCCCTGGGTTTTCCTTGAATTGGATGAGCGAATTGCCACCTGCTTCAAAGAAAGGACAGGGAAGAGCTAGATGTGCTTGGGCTGTGTCCTCTCCAGAGAGAGCCTCGAGCGCCTGGAACAACCCTGTGGCATAGTGGTAGGGGTGTCTTGCCAGTGGGGGGGGGGAGGAGAGAGAGAGACAGACAGACAGACAGACAGACAGACAGACACAGAGAGACAGAGAAAGAGAGCATCAGAATGTTGAGTCCCAACCTTTTGAGACACAGGGGTCGCAAATGGGTTGAGTTGCAAGAGGAAAACTGAGGTTTAATCTCCAGCACTCTGTGGTTCACACAAAAGTGAAGAGGGTAAAAGAAGAACACTGTTTATTTCCCTTGGCTAGCCTCTGCTGGGGGTGACCCCAAAGCACAAAGCCAGGAGTAGCTCCTAAGCACTGCCAGGCATGGTCCCAACCAGGTGCCAGTGTTTCCCCTGGGTCACCGAACTCCATGGGGGAGCTGGGATTCAAAGCCAGATGTCCTTCATCCCTTGCTTTATGCCACGCCCACCGCCCTCACCTGAGATGAGTTGGATCTGAAGAGGCTGAGCATTTCCACTGATCAATAACATGCTCCTTATTGATTTCATATCCACTTCAAGATGGTCCCAAGGTATAGATGGGTTCTAAGAAGAGCTCTCACCTTCCAAGAGATTCAGACCCCAGTAGATGTGTGTCTGTGTGACAGGTGAGCATTTATTACAAACCTACCCCCGACCTTTCAACGGCACTTCCGGGAAACCTCTTCGCTCTAGCCCCACATCAGCACAACTCACAGGCGAGTCCCACCTGAGGGTCTTCATTACTCTTACCTAGGCAGAAGCTTAAACATAGGGCCTCACACTGGAAATATGAAGGAAGTGTCTTTTCTCTTTGGGACAATCTTACCTTTGGGTTAATAACCCTTCTTTATACAAGGAGGAGGAGGAGGAGGAGGAGAAGAAGGAGGAGGAGGAAGAGGAGGAGGAGGAGAAGGAGCAGGAGGAGGAAGAGGAGGAGAAGGAAGAGGAGGTGGAGGAAGAGGAGGAGGAGGAGGAGGAGGAGGAGGAGGAGGAGGAGGAGGAGGAAGATTTTTGTTTGTTTGTTTTTGCTTTTTGGGTCACACCTGGCTATGCTCAGGGTTACTCCTGGCTCTGCACTCAGAAGTAACTCCTGGCAGTGCTCAGGGGACCATATGGGATGCCGAGGATCGAACACAGGTTGGCCGCGTGCAAGGCAAATGCCCTACCCGCTGTACGATCCAGCCCCAAGGAGGAAGATTTTAACAAATTTTCAGCCCAGGGCTTCATAAACTCAACTGGTATTCATCAGGTGATGGTCTGTGGTAGGTGGAAAATGGTGCTGAGGATAAAAAGTTTGGACAAACAGAATGGGGATTGCAAAGAGGGCCAGAAAACTGACAGCCCAAGGGTGCATGGACCCCCTTCTCACTCATTTTTACCTGCTGAGCATAATTGCAGAAAACTTTGGGATCTGGGCAAACACTCCCAGGCAAAATCAAAATGCAAAATAGTTTGCGATTCTAAACAAAGCATCAACCCAGATCAACTAGGCCCATGGTCTCCTATGAGGCCCCAGAATCTTTCAAGGAGGATGAAAGATTGAAAAAATCACATAAACGGAGAAGGGGCATGGCATGAGATGGTGGGGGGGGGTCCCGGGATGGGGAAATGGGTGAGAAACACTCAACTAGGCAGAGAGGCAAGGGAGGTGGCAGGCCCCAGGGGTGGCTCAAGGCCACATGCATCACAAGAGTGAGGTTCTGGGTGTCAGCCCCGGCACCGAGAAAAAGGAAAAGGACAGAGGCTGGAAGCCAAACCAGAGCAGAGTCCTCGGACTTAGAGAAGACAGTGGGGTCTCAGAGGGGTCCCTGAGTTGAGGGACTCATCCTAGGTTCTTTCTCCAAGGGGTATAAGCTAACACTCCTTGCGCATTGTTAAAACCATCCTGTGCAATGTCCTCTCGCTCATTATAAGGTCATGGGTTAGCCTGGAGACGAAACTCTTTGGCCCCAGAAGTTTTAAAAGGGCACACTTTGATCTCAGGCCAACTTGGTTCAGTTTTTTTTTGGGGGGGGGGTTCACACCCGGTGATGCACATGGGTTACTCCTGGCTCTGCACTCAGGAATTAACCTCTGACAGTGCTTGGGGGACCCTATGGGATACTGGGAATCAAACCCGGGTTGGCCGTGTGCAAGGCAAATGCCCTCCCTGCTGTGCTATTGCTCCAACCCCCATTGGTTCCGTTTTGACTGCACCGTTTCATTATCTAGGGCCGTTCACACAAGTAACGCCTGGGGGACTCCTAAGTGTCACCTGTAAAATGGGCGTGAATTCACGCAGCCACCGAGGCTGCCCAGCCAGAAGGGCCTGTCCAGGTCTGGACCCAGCTAGACCAGGATGGTGAGCTCAGAACTCTCTCCCTCATTCCCAACACCCTTCAGATAGTCTCCTGCCACCCTTGAACCTCTATACAGACGACCAGCTAAGCTGACATTGTCCCGTGAGCCCTTTCCACCAAAAGGGGTCTAGGGTGGCTTGCAGGGCACCCAGCCTCCTCCCGATGCTGGCTTCACCCTTCACCCTGAAAAACCAGGAAGCCAACCTAGCTGGCCGCAAAGCTCCTGTCCCATTTTGGCTGGTGAGAGAGATCTCTTGCTTTTCCTTCCCTCCCCACCGGAGCCAAATGTTCTCTCCCAGAGAGAGATGCTCCCCGCCGCTCGCCTCATTCCTGCCTCATAGTTGAGATGACAGTCACTCCCGGTTCCCCAGGGCGTGGGGAGGGTGATGGGGGGTCTGGTGAAACAGCCAGGCCCCAGTAGGTTAAAGTTACAGCCGGTGAGCGAGCTGGGCCGGTTGACGTCAGGGGTGAGGAGGGGAGGAGGGGAAGGGAGGACGGCCGAACTATAAAGATAGGTCAAATCAAATCGAATCGAGCCGGGTGGGGGCCCCGGAGCCAGGGAGCAGGCGGGTGAGCGGGTGTTGGTCCCCAAGCCATGGTCCCTACCCGCGGCCACCGCTCAGCCCAGGTCTCTGTCCGTGCCTCCGACCGGAGTGCCCGAAGCAGGCTTTGGTTTCATGTCAGCAGCCTTCAACTGCCTTCCAAAAATAAGCCCCTGCCACCATGCCGAGGGGAGAAAAACAAGAAGGGCGGTATTTTTAGGGCCATTAATTCTGACCACGTGCCTGCCAGGCAAGGTGGATGGTCCCGGGACAGCGACTCTGCATCACTATGTCTAGGAGGGCAAGACCAGCTCAGGGCACGCTGCTGCGGGCGCTCTTCGTCCTGGGCGTCCTCGCGGGCCTGGCGCGGCCCTTGCCGGCCACCGCCCGGGCCAACGGCACGCAGCTGGGCTCCCGGGGCTGGAGCGCCCTGCTGTCCAGGTCCCGCGCCGGGCTGGCCGGGGAGCTGGCCGGCGTGAGCTGGGAGAGCGGCTATCTGGTGGGGCTGAAACGGCAGCGGAGGCTTTACTGCAACGTGGGCATCGGCTTCCACCTGCAGGTGGCTCCCGACGGCCGGATCAGCGGGACCCACGAGGAGAACCCCTACAGTGAGTGGCCAGGCACTGCGGGCAGGCCCCCGCGAAGGGGTAGGGTGGGGGAGGCTGGGGAGGCTGGGGGGGGGCAGGGGAGGGGGACACACTGGGGTGCTTGCTTGTGTGCAGAGAGAATGGGTGGGTGTGCATGGACCCCTGCTTCTCTCGGATGCCCAGAGGTCCAGCCCTTTGAGCCTGCTGAGGTCCGAGCATCCTGGGTTTTGCAGCGACCAATCCTACAGAGCCCCCAAAGCAGGCCCTCCTGGGCCCAGCTGCAAGACCACCACCGAGAGGCCTTGAGACAGGAACGGGACAAGGCATGAGGCCCCTGGGGTCAAATTAGCCACATGATGCTTTTTTTTTTCTTTTTGGGTTGCACCCGGCAATGCACAGGGGTTTCTCCTGGCTCTGCACTCAGGAATTACTCCTGGAGGTGCTCAGGGGACCCTATGGGATGCTGGGAATTGAACCCGGGTCGGCCGCGTGCAAGGCAGACGCCTTCCCCGCTGTGCTATCGCTCCAGCCCCTCGCATGCTGCTTTTTTCTCCCTGCTTTTGCATATTTCTGAGAAAGAAAGTCGAGTCCTTAACCAAACTTCCAGCTCAAGCCCACCCTTCTTCTGGTTTCAGCGGGCCCCAGGTGGGACCCCAGCTCTGGTCCTGCATGAAGAGGGGTAGCTGCTTACTATCCTATCCAAGAGGGGGTGGGTCTGCAGGGCAAGACACCCCCCGTGTGCAATCGCAAGGCTCACCAAACTCCATAAGCCTACCGAGAATGGTTGCAGCATGCGGGGGCAGCCTGCAGGAGTTATTTCATTCTTTGATTTGGGGGGTTTGGAGCCATGGCTGGAGGTACTCAGGGATTACTCCTGTCTCGTGGCTTAGGGCACTATGAGGAATCAGAGATCGAACCCTGGGGCCTCCTGCGTGCAAAGCATGTATTCCAGCTCTCTGAGCTATCTCAAGACCATAGAATACTTCTTAAAATAGAATTTTATTTTTTAAATTTTATTCTAATGAATCACTGTGAGATACAGTTACAGACTTACAAACCTTCGTGCTTACGCGTCAGTCCGACAATGTTCAAGTCCCCGCCCCTCCACCTGGGCCCATTCTCCACTATCCACGTTCCCAGTATCCACCCCTGCTCAGAATTCATTTTCCTGGCAAAGGCTGGAACGCTAAGATTGGTGGAAGGAAATGATACGAAATCCTTCAGGGGGCTCATGCTGTGTGTGAATGGGCATCAGCCTGGCGGAAGGAGCCTAGGGAGAGATGAGGGAATCTGACTTTCTTTCTTTTTTACTTTATTTATTTATTTATTGCTTTTTGGAGCAATAGCACAGTGGGTAGGGTGTTTGCCTTGCACGCAGCCAACATGGCGGACCCGAGTTCAATTCCTCTGCCCCTCTCGGAGAGCCCGGCAAGCTACTGAGATTATCTCGCCCGCATGGAAAAGCCTGGCAAGCTCTTCATGGTGTATTCGATATGCCAAGCACAGTAACAAGTCTCACGGTGTTACTGGGCCAGTTCGAGCAAACCGATGAACAATGGAGGACAGGAACAGTGACAGTGACAGGGTCACACCTGGTGATGCACAGGGGTTATTCCTGGCTCTGCACTCAGGAATTACTCCTGGCTGTCACACCCGGTGATGCTCAGGGGTCACTCCTGGCTCTGCACTCAGGAATTACTACTGGCATACTTGGGGGTCCATATGGGATGCTGGGAATCGAACCCGGGTCGGCCACCTGCAAGACAAATGCCCTCCCCGCTGTGTTATGGCTCCAACTCCCCGGTCTGACTTTCTAGGAGCCAAGGGACGGGCCCGGAGGCTGTCAAGGCCTTTGGGATGGAAACCCCCATTCTGACGAACACGAGCGTTGGGTAACAAGCCCTCCCCTGCGTCTCTTTGGTCAGGCCTCCTGGAGATTTCCACGGTGGAGCGTGGCGTGGTGAGTCTCTTCGGAGTGAAAAGTGCTCTCTTCGTGGCCATGAGCAGCAGAGGAAGGCTGTATAGCACGGTGAGTCTGCAGCACAGAAACAGTCTCTAGGCAGAGACGGCAAAGGGCTCCCCTGACTTTACAGTGACTGGCTTGACACCCCCGACCCCTGCTCTCCTGAGTCCCCTCCCCCACACACCAGAACCTTTGACACTAAGCACAGAGGACACTGGGGTCCCCAGGAGCCCTGCAAGGGGGCAGAAGTTTCTGTTTGAACCCCTGAACTGGGAAGGCCCAGAGCAGTAAGCCTGTCTGGCCAGTGAGGGTCCCTGTCTGCTGTGACCCCCGCCTGGGGGCAGCTCTGAGCCCACCCCCACCCCCAGCCCCAACCACGCATTCCTGCATGGCACAGAAATGAGCCTGGGACCCTCATCTTCGTCAGTGTGTGGAAGTAGCCCCGTGGGGGTTTGAATCCTCGATCCTAGAGGCTGAGGGGTATCAGCCCCCCAGCTTGCCTCTGCTCCCCATCATGGAGCAACCTCAGGAAGGCAGACACTAGTGTGTGGGCTAGCCCAGCCAGTGGGGGGGGGCTTTACCTGCCCCCCCATGCTGCCCCATCAGGCTCACTTGTTTCTGAAGTCTCCCGGCCCAGGCCTAACTTCTTCCAAGATAATGACTGTGACAGGGAAGCCCCTTTGTGAGAAATTGGCTCAAAAGGCCACGCTCTGGGCCATGTGGAGAGCACCAGGGCTACTGATGGGGCCAGTGCTCCCTGGTCTCCCTCGGAGTCAGGAAGTGGGCAGAGAGCTCTGGGCACTGTGCCAGGCTCTCCCTGCAGAGCTCCTGTAAGACCTGACTCAGGGGGCTGGAGCGATAGCACAGCAGGGAGGGCGTTTGCCTTGCACGCGACTGACCCGGGTTCAATTTCCAGCATCCCATATGGTCCCCTGAGCACCGCCAGGAGTCATTCCTGAGTGCAGAGCCAGGAGTCACCCCTAATTACTGTACATCGCTGGGTGTGACTCAGAAAGAAAAAAAAAAGACCTGCGGGGGGGGGGGGCAGAGCAATAGTATAGTAGGAGGAGTGTTTGCTTTGCACACGGCTAACCTGGGTTTGATCCCCGGCTTCCCAATTAGGTCCCTCGAGCACCACCAGGAGTAATTCCTGAGTGCAGAGTAATCCCTGAGCATCACAGGGTGTGACACGCCCCCCTCCCCAAAAGACCTAAATCAGGTGCCCCTGGACCTTGATGGGCTGATGTGGAGATGAAAGAGAGAGTCTCAGACTGGAGAGAAGTCAGCACTTAAGGCACTTGCCTTGCATGTGGTCAATCCCGGTTTCACCCTCAGTACCACAAAGGACACCCCCCACCCTGTTCAGAGCACCAT
This sequence comes from Sorex palustris, assembly GCA_028565675.1. Lineage (NCBI taxonomy): Eukaryota > Metazoa > Chordata > Mammalia > Eulipotyphla > Soricidae > Sorex > Sorex palustris. Next base: position 3,939,273 of record JAOXYA010000025.1, on the reverse strand, counting down.
CTAGTAGTAATTCCTGAGCAGGAGTGATCCCTGAGCAGCACCAGGGATGGCCCCCAAACTGTATAAATAAAAATGCATTCATGAATGAAGCAAGTGGGTCTTCGGAAAGAGGCTGGAGGGGAGTGAGGCAGGGCTTGAACGTGAGCCTGACCACTCTGCACCCCGAGTTTACGTTCTTGCAGGTCCCCTGTGCATACTAGCAGCATGACGCCTTAGGGGCCTGGGGACCCCTCTGTCATGGAGGAGAGAGACCCCGGGTACCTTCAAGGTAAGCGTCAGGGGGGAGAATGCACTAAGGGTTTCTAGGGGTCCTGAAAAGATGGGGCGAGGGGTCTGGAGCGATAGCACTGCAGGGAGGGAGTTGCCTTGCACACGGCTGACCCGGGTTCGATTCCCAGCATCCCATATGGTCCTCTGAGCACCACCAGGAGTAATTCCTGAGTGCATGAGCCAGGAGTAACCCCTGAGCATCGCCGGGTGTGACCCCAAAAGCAAAATAAATAAATAAATAAAAAATAAAAATAAAAAAGATGAGGCGAGGGCCTCAGTGCTGGACAGCTGTCCTGAGTGTCTGTGGAAAACGAGAGGTAGCCGATGGGATTGTGAACCCCTCTTTTCTTCTTTCCTTCTATGAGCCCTGAGTCTGGCAAAGGTTGTCAGACTGTCACTCTCTTCCCCACCTGCCGCCTCCCCCCACCACAAGCCCCTAAAGACAGCTGAGGCTGGAGTGGAGGGATGGCTGTTGCCTCATGTGAATGAAACCACCCCGGCCAGAGTATTCAGGCTAGGGTAGGGGGAAATCCCTTGGCAATAGTCTTTTTATTGATTTATTTTGGTTTGGGGTCACCCCCAGCCATGCTCGGGGCTTACTCCTGGCTCTGCACTCAGGGATCACTTCTGGTGGTGCTTGGGGACCCTACGGGGGTGTTGGGGACGGGTCCTGGGTCAGCCACGTGCAAGGCAAGAGCCCCGCAATGCCCTGGCTCTTCGTTGTCTAAAGGGCAAGAATCTCTTTAGACAGGTCCCAAGGGGTAGTGGAGGAAGGGGACTAAGTGGTCAGGAACATGGGAGTGGGGTGGCAGATAGCAGCTCCCAGCCAGGGCAAGGCTAACAGCTTAGTCTACTCTCCCCACGCAACTGCCCAGGAGGAGACCCTACACACACACACACACACACACACACACACACACACACACCCCAAAGGAGAATTGCTGGGCAGGGGAGGGTGGATCTCCTTTCAGGGCGATTCTAAGGGGTGAGTCCTGCTGCTGGTCAGTCCTTCTGTCCCCTTTGGAAGCCCCTGGCTTTCAGGGGGAGGCTCACGGAACAGGAGCAGATAATACAGCAGATAAGGCACTTGCCTTGCACATGGTCAACCTGGGTTCGATCCCCAGCACCCTATATAATTCCTTGAGGCTGCCAAGAGTGATGCCTGAGCACTGCCAGTGTGTCCCCGAAACAAAAAGGTAGGGGGCAGCTCAGGAGAGCCCCCTGGCAGCGAGGGCCTGAGCTTTCTCCATTCCTTTCCCTCTCTGAGCACTTTATCCCGAGCATCACTTTCTCTGTTCCCTTCTCCTAGGCTTCAAAAGGAAAGGGGGCCTAAAATGTGCCCCCAACCCAGCAACCCCAGAGTTTCCTGTTCTCTGGGGATGGCCAAAAAGCAGGAAACAAGGGCCCCAAGCGATAGTACAGCAGGTAGAGTGTTTACCCCTTATGCAGCTGACTGGGGGTCGATTCCTGGCATCCCATATCATCTCCTGAACCCCACTAGGAGCCATGCTTGAGCACGAAGCCAGGAGTGAGCCTTGAGTACAGCTGGCTGAAGCCTCCCCAAACAAACCAACCAAAAAATACCCCACAAAATCACTCATTCAGAAAAGTAGCACAGAGAGGGCTCTGCAGTATATGCATCCCAGAATCATGGAGCCCAGAATCATGCAAATTGGTGAGCACTGCGCTCAGGGATAACTCACATCATCCTTTTTGCAAAGTAAAGGGGTGTCAGGATTCCAAGTCTCAGTTTGCATCTCATCTCCCTAGTCTACCAAAGGCCTTGAGCCTTAGAAACTCCCAGGAAGTTTTAAAAAATATAGACACCGGGGCTGGAGTGATAGCACAGCGGGTAAGGCATTTGCCTTGCACTCAGCCGACCTGGGTTCGATTCCCAGCATTCCATAGGATCCCCTGAGCGGCACCAGGAGTAATTCCTGAGTGCATGAGCCAGGAGTAACCCCTGTGCATCGCCAGGTGTGACCCAAAAAGCATATAGATATAGAAATACTGATTTCCAAACCCTGGTCCCACTGCAGAAGGATCTCTGAGGAAGGTTCCAGAAACTCAGATGTTGCACAAATTACCAATAAGGTGTGGGTTCAAATGGTTCTCTCTCCAGTCCCGTATCTAAGCAAGGTGAGAGCAGATCACATGGCCTGCCCCTGCCTGCCCCTCGCACTTATAAGGAAGTCAGGGCAGCTGCCCAGCAGTGAACAACACCGCCCCCCCCCACCCACCCTCCTTTGTCAGCTCCTGAGGATCCCTTTGCAAGCAATCTTCCTTCTGAGAGTATCCCAGTCTATCTCCTACCTGAGAGAGGGGCCCCAGGGCTCCAGGACATCACCTGCATCACGTGTGCAGGGAGGCCCCACAGGGAAGTGCCTTTGGGGTGCAGATGAGGCCAGGCCCGCGCTTCTGCCCTCCCCTCTCCCCCACCCCCCTCCTCCACTTCCCCTTACTTTGGGCAAAGACGCTGCCTTCCAAGCTCACACCTTGGCTCAGTTGGGCAGAAATGAGCGAATTCTGCTCTTCTTGAATCCTTTTAAAATTAAACATACACAAACACACACATGCACACACATACACACACATAGATGCACACACATGCACACACATGCATGCACACACATATGTACATACATACACACATGCATGCATGTACACACATCTCACACACGTGCATGCACACATTTACACATACATACATGCACACACATGCATATGCACACATGCATGTGCACACACATGCACACATACATGTGCATGCATATACACACATGCTCACATATACACACACATGCGCACACATGCACATACACACATGCACACACATACACACGTATGTATGCATGAACACACATGCTCATGTACACACACATGCACACGCGTGCATACACATGCACACATATGCACACTCATACACACATGCACACACATGCACACACATGCATGCACACACATGCATGCATGTACACTCATCTCACACACGTGCATGCACACATTTACACATACATACATGCACACACACGCACGCATACATGTGCACGCATGTACACACATGCTCACATGTACACATGCATGCACACACATGCACATACACATGCACACAGATACACACATATGTACGCATGAACACACATGTTCATATACACACATGCATGCACATGCATGCATACACACGCACACACATGCACACCCATACACACATGCTCACACACATGCACACACACAAACACTACCTGGCGTTCGCTCCTTTTAGAATCCTGGGAGAAAAAGACAAAGAGGCAAATTGCTCCGGGAATCGGTTGTGTTTGCAGCCCTTACGGAGGTTTATGGTACTCGTGTCTCCAGCCTGTGACCGGGCATGAATCTGTGAATAGCATCACGACATGTGCTCACCCAGCACAGGCCTGGCATGATGGTGTGACTCCTTGAGGGGCCCCGTAGTGGGAGTGACAGCCGACTTCTTCGCTGGTTCTCTGAGCAGCTCTGGGCCCGCAGCACAGGACCGGGGCAGGAAGGGCCTGGCTGCCAAGAGGACCCCCAGGACTCTCCTCAGCCTCAGACACATGCCTACAAGAAGAACATCTCCATAGCTTTGCAAAGGGCTTGCCTTTGTGTTTAGGACAGCGGGGTCGACTAGACAGACCGCAGCAGGGTGTGGAGCTGCCATTTCTCCGTTGCGGCAAAGGACAGAAAAAGCAGAGTCGGGGACAGCAGGAGCGAGAGGCCTTTGGTTCTTTTTCTCGTCTCAGCGCCCACCCCTGTCCCCAGCTCACGTACACACACAAAGGCAGCTGAGAGGCAGGGCTGGCGAGAGAGCCCAGCACGTGGGGTGCTTGAATTGCCTTGAATGCAGCCCACTCAGGTCTGATCCCCCCGCAGTCCAGAGAGTGCCCAAGAACCACCAGGAATGATTCCTGAGAGCAGAGCCAAAAGTAGCCCCTTGAGCATTTCCAGGTGTGGCCCCAAACCCAAAAATAAATAAATGAGTAAAATAAGGGGAGCAAGTGGCGGGCCCTGAGAGCTATTTTCGCACACAAGGCTCTTGCCTTGTATGTGGCTGTCCCGGCCAGATCCCCGGCACCACGTCTGTCCTCCTGGGCCCATCAGGAGTGACCCCTGAGTGCAGAGGCTGCAGTAAGCCCTGAGCACAGCTGGTTGTTTTTATCTGTGACCCTCCCCAAAGAAAGAGCAGTGAGTGGCTTAGGAAAAACGATTATAGGGCTGGAGCCATAGCACAGCGGGGAGGGCGTTTGCCTTGCACGCAGCCGACCCGGGTTCGATTCCCAGCATCCCATAGGGTCCCCTG
>JAOXYA010000025.1:3908250-3931113 GCA_028565675.1 Sorex palustris | reverse complement strand
GGAGACCCGAATAGCGTTCTCATCCTGTTTGCGTAGGGCCCAGGTCTCTGAGGCATATGTTAATGCAGGAAGAACAGCGGCATCAAAGAGATGTGCCCGGAGCCGGTAATTAAAAAAATATAAAGAACTCATTCCTTTCATTCGGGAGGCCCTGGTTTTGATCCCTGACACCAAATTTAGGACTTCCAAACAGGTAATAACGTTTAATGTTACAAATTTGAAAATCATAGGTTATTTTCTTCTTAGTTGGGAGGGTTTGGCCATAATCTGTGGTCCGCAGGGTTTACTCTTGGTGGGCTCTGTACTCCGGGATCCCTCCTGACCGTGCTCAGAAGACCAGATGCAGTGCTCAGGATTAAACCAGTCCTCCTGCATGCAAAGCACGTGCTCAGCCCAGTGGGCTGCCTCTCCAGACCTAGAAACTAATTTTCAGAAGGTTTAAGCAAAAAGTGCTGAGCTGAGCATCTTTCTTGTCAATAGTTACGACCTCTCTGTGCCTCCATACAACACTGCGTAAGATCAGAGGGTCTGGAGGTTCATGGGCACCAGTAGTGAGAGTGAAAACATTTCTCAGTCAACCCTTGGCATCACACCTTCTTACCCGTCTGGCTGCGAGCTTTCTCCTAGACTGTCTCCACTGCCTGAGTTTTCCCATCCTTCTGCTCAGGGCTTGGGAGACAAACCCTCTCCCAGGCCTTTGTTCTGGAAAGTCTGCTGTGTCAAAACATGAGCTGGGAAGTCTTCCTCGGGAAGAAAAATTGGAATATTTCCTCAGAAAGGAAAGGAAGTCCATGGTGGCACTCACTTGGAAGTCAGAGGCTCTTGTGGAAGAGGTGAACTGTTCCGGAAGTGACCTCCTGGCCTCTCAAGGGTCACTGTGAGTCTCACGAGGGGACAGCTGAAGTAAATGTGCAATGTCATCTTGGAAGAGCGAAACTGAGAGAAAGCATATGCGTCCCAGTGAACTGTAAGGTCCTTGGAGATGAAGAATCTACCTCTTCAACTCTTCAGTGACTCTGAAGAAGTTCTACCAGACAACAGCCCTGCAAGAGGCTTTTTAGGTGAATCCGTCCATTGGGTGAGTGGATGCAAGTTGTGTGTTAGGTGAGTGGCTCAAACAGAGATTCCAACTGAATATAGAAGCAGGCGTTAACTGCCCAGAGAATAAAACATGAGAATGTAGCTTCCGGAATGCCACACCATGTCCTAGGACAACTTTGAGAAGAAATGACCTTTTGTCCTGTCAGATTCCCACCTGCCAGGTCACTTCAGCTCACCTGTGACCATATGAGACCACACTACTCATGTTTTCATTATGGGCCTTATCTTTTTGGGGGGCTGGTGTTGGGTTTTAGGGTCACCCCAGGAATTAGATGTATAAGAAGATAGTAAAGCCTTTGCTGAAATGATAGTCACAACATCAGGACCAGGAGGAACCACAAACAACGGTTGATGGCACCCTACTCCTGGGAATGGAGCCCTGAGTCTGAGAGTCTCAGGGGAGGAAACCGGGGTCCCCCCGACCATCTCCCATCTCTTGGTCTTGCTCTCATCTTGATTCATCCGACCTCTTTTCCTCAGAGCCTAACGCCCATCAGGGGGCATTCCTCTGGGAATTGGTGATGGGACTTCCCACGGGGAGAAGGGGAGAAGCAGGTTCCCGGACACCCCTTTGGAAGAAGATTCTGGGAAAAAGAAGCCAGAAGATGAAGGAAGGAAGGATCCTAATCATTGAGACGCCCTCCAGTTCCCACCCATCCTTGCAGCCAGATTCTTCTCTTTGATGTGTCCAAGAGGGATGGAGACAGGACCAGAAGCCCCGAGGGCAATAGTTCCTGCCAGCAAAGCAGGCCAGAGGAGAGAAGGATTGCCACCCACTATCCCCCACCAAGAGTCACGGCCTCTGGCCCTTCTCCGGCATCCTCCTATTATCTTGTAGGAATGGGAGGGGGGTCTCTGGAAAACCCCAAGAACAAGCTCTGGTGGCAGACGCCACCTTGATTCACCTGAACCCAAATGATAGCACAAGTGTCATACTTTCATCGAGGCACTTATCTTTTGGGAGACTGGTATTGGGTCTTAGGGTCTCACCCAGCAGCTCTCTGGGGCTACTGCTATAGCTCTTCACGCGGGAGTCACTCCTGGTGGTACCGGAAGAGCTATGCAGAGCTACAAGGCAAGTGCCTTAATCCATGGGCTATCTTTCCTCACCTATGAGAATGCTCAGACTTCGCTAGCTCCTTCAGTAATTTGGAGAATCCCTTGAGGCAGGGGTCCCTCTAGACCTTTGAGTCCCTGTGTCTATTCCATCCACCCCACATATTCCATAACAACGGGAAACCAGAAGTGTGGTGGCCTATTTGTGGGAGCGCCTCTTTGTGTGTGTGGCCATGCTGACCCCTCATGAGACTGCATATGTGACAGATAGCTCCCCACACCACTCATCATGGGCCAGAGAATAGAATCTACCAACAGCCCAGCAACCAGAGACTCTAATGCTGGGCTCACCCTGCAATGTTGCTCAGCTCTTGATCTCTGGACTCAACCCACAATGTCTCTGTCTTCATGAAGTCTCTGGATTTAGAACCATACTGTTAGAGAGTATGGTTTTGGGCTACACCCTGGGCAGCGGTGTAGCCCAAATACAGTGGTGTAGCCCAAGGCAGCCCCAGCTAAGGAAACTGAGAGGTCAAGTCTGAGCACTTAGCAGAGTCATGACCCAAGGCCTTTTCTTCCATCTTCCCATCCTAGGAAAGTGGGCATCTACCCAGGAGGGTAGCATTGGGGCTGGGGGGCCTCTGCCCTCCACTCTCTTTTCTCTGGGAGAAGGGGTTCAAGGCTTCCGTGGCCTGATGGTGGCTTGTCTTTGTGTATCCTCCAAAACACCCGCTGAGGGCTACACAGGGCAAGCACTAGAGGACAGAGTTCCTGATGGGAATTAAAACAACTGAGCACACCAAAATGAGTTGACTCGACGACAGAAGATTAATTGCAGAGGAGCGGAGAGGCGGCAGGCCTGAGCGGAGTTTTGGGAACCGCTGGCTGCCTTCACATTTCCTGGTGGAAGAGGAACAGGTCAGCACCCAACCCAGACTAACAACAGATAACTTTTGCCCACACATCATCCACTGCTTGGCTTAAAATTGAGGGGTGTGTGCGTGCCTGTGTGTGTGTGTGTGTGTGTGTGTATGTAACCGACCTGCCTCCGAGGTCTCTGCTCTCCTTCAAACAGGCTGATTACACAGAGGATGTGGACAGCGGGGTTTTTTCCTGTTTGATGTCACGACTAGCCTTTAAAAGTCGGAGGGCCCAAAGGAGGGAAGGCAGCCTGGGATCCCGAAGGCACAGAGGCCCGCCAGGAAGAAGAGAGGAAAAAAGACCAGAGAGGCCGGCGGAGTCAGGTTTCAAGCCCAGCGCCAGCCATTCAGAGAGCAGCAATGTGGGGACTCCGCCTGGGTCTCTTGGTCGGCCTCCTGGGCTGTGTGGACAGAGCCTCCCCGATGCTGAGCTCCAGCTGGGGTGGCCTGACCCACCTATACACAGCCACTGCCAGGAACAGCTACCACCTTCAAATCCACAAGGACGGCCTCGTGGATGGCTCCCCGCAGCAGACCATCTACAGTGAGTGGGGCTTGGCTAGGGCAGAGGAAGGGGAGAACCCCTCTTCATCCACCTTAGGGGGCCTTGGGCTAGACTAGGTGGTTATTTCAGGCTTGTAATTTCTTGTATATGTATAGAATCCGTGTGTGCGCACATGCGTGTGTGTGTGTGTGTGTGTGTGTGTGTGTGTGTGTGTGTGTGGTGTTTAACATTTGATTCGGCAACTTTCCTTTTTTTTTTTTTTTTTGCTTTTTGGGTCACACCCGGCGTTGCACAGGGGTTACTCCTGCCTCTGCACTCAGGAATTACTCCTGGCGCTGCTCAGGGGACCATATGGGATGCTGGGAATCGAACTCGGGTCGGCCACATGCAAGGCAAACGCCCTACCCGCTGTGCTATAGCTCCAGCCCCTCGGCAACTTTCCTTATCAGCATCCATGCCTTAACTGAAAGCCCTCTTTGCATAATAGTCATTTTTCTCTCTGTCCTATCCAAGGAATCAAAAAATAGATACAGAGACAAACGCCAAGGGGGGGAAAGATGTCAGAGCACTCTTAGGCAACAAGTTCCAGCTCATGACCTTTACACTGGGTCAGCAAAGAGGCGAGAAAGAAGATTCCAATTATCAGACTGAAGACTGGAACAGAACACTTAGGACATTTTCCAACTTTGACCTTCTAGTGTACAAATTCTCAGACATATGCAGATTGTCCAGGTTTTTTGTCCCAGCAAGTCTAAGCAAGTGCGTAATTCCTGTATGCACTGATCTATCCTCAATATTTATTGTCATTCTTCCGTCCACCCACCACCCACCTACCTACCCTCCATCTATCCATCTGCCCACCCACTTATCCTACCTTCCATCAATCCATCCTTCTATTCATCCTTCATCTATCTATCCATCCATCCATCCATTGCCTACCATTCATCCATCCATCCATCCATCCTTCTCTCCATCCATCCATCCATCCATCCAACATACAACAGGTCTACCAGAGGTTTCGAAGATAACCAGTTTGGTACTAGCTGGTGATTCTTGTTTGGAATCACCAGATTGATCTCTGAAGCTGGTTGAGAACTTGCTGGAAACATGAAGCAACTGGGATATTTCTAAAGATTAGGCTGTGGAAAGCTGGATCACACAGGAGTTAATCAATTAGTTATGATTCAAGTGGGGATCCCTTTTGTGTGTATCTATCATGGAGTGGTAGGTGGGGGTGGATATCAAAAGACAATTGTTCTCTATTCTAGAACATGTAAGATTCACTCTGCGGATGTTGAAAATGCATCCCAAAAATGTGGAGCCAGCAGAGGAATGAAAGACTAATTTTAATCTCTAACTGAATAAAGCTTTTAGGCATGAAGGTTTTTCCCTTTTGCTGTTAAAAAAAATCTGCCGGCACTTGTATGGCTTTGGTGTGTGCAAATGATTAATTTCACTGGAAATCCAAGGTCTTAAACCTGGGCGGTTCTGACAGGTTATGTACAAAGCCAAGGGTACCTTTGAGCTTCCAGTGATCAGTGAATGGTAGTAAGAGACTAAAGGGAGAATGCAAAGTCCCTCTCAGTTCCAAAGAGGCCCTTGGATTCATAGGGATAGAACTACAATCAGGAGTCAACATCTTGGAAGCCACTTTGTGACTCATGGCAAAAATCTGAAAGGTACCTGGACACATTTGAAGAATCCAAGGCAGGGCTCCTTTGATTCCACAGAAGTGACATTGTGTAAAGCTCTGTCTGCAAAAGGAAACACAGCCTTCATCCCACCCACAGCCTTCCACCCTACCTGTCTTCCAGCTAAGGTTAGAATTTGGGGAAACATCATTTTCTGCCTCTCAGAGAGAGCCCCAGCTTCAACTGCATAAAGTAGGTGAAATTAAAAAGAGAGATAGAGGGGCTGGAGTGATAGCACAGTGGATAGGGCATTTGCCTTGCACGCGGCTGACCCAGGTTCGATTCCCAGCATCCCATTTGGTCCCCCGAGCACAGCCAGGCGGGATTCCTGAGTGCAGAGCTAGGAGTAAGCCCTGTACATCGCCGGGTGTGACTCAAAAAGCAATAAATAAATAAATAAATAAATAAATAAATGAGAGAGAGAGAGAGAGAGAGATAAAGCTCCCTTAGTTTGATCTCCAGAGATTGAAAGAACTGCAGACAGCTTAAGAATGGTTTTAACACTTGTCAAAAAGTCATGGAACCTCTTTGCTGAAAGGAAACCCCCAACATCAGGAGTTCCTGAAAAACATATAGTACAATCAAATAGTGTGTGGTGCTGAGGGTGGAGGGCAGAGGACTGTGTGTGTATGGGGGGGGGGGTGTTCAGTATGCAGCACTCAGTTTACCGAGCAGGTGATCTGAATGGCAGGGCTTGCCCCTGAAATATCCACTGGCTTCAGGCCCAAAGGAGACACAAAGAATTAGCCAGAATGATTTAAAGACACAGGATGAGTTGAACTGACTTCCAAATTTTTATTTCAGAGCAATGGGACTTTGTTACATTACATAGGCACAGTAGCTAAGTATGACTCCAAAAAATTAAGCCAAACCTAGGGGCTGGGGCAGGGCAGGAAGGGGGAGGTAGGGAGAGGGGTGGGAGATTTGGGTTATTCCATCTCACCTTTTGCACTGTTGAACTAAGTCGTCGCATATATTATCTAGAAGAAATTTTACACTCAGATGAACAGTTCCCCAGAAGAGAAAAACACCGGAACCTATAGATAGATGACAGCTCAATTAACCCGCAGAGGGATGGTGAGGTTCTAATGGTCTCTTTAAGAAAGGTGAAACAGGGCTGGAGCAATAGTACAGTGGGTAGGGCGTTTGCCTTGCATGCAGCTGACCCGGGTTTGATTCCCAGCATCCTATATGGTCCCCTGAGCACTTTCAGGAGCAATTCCTGAGTGCAGAGCCTGGAGTAACCCCTGTGCATTGCCAAGTGTGACCCAAAAAGAAAAAGAAAAAAGAAAAAAAAGAAGAAAGAAAGGTGAAACAATGCTTTTGCCACTTATGGAAGGGGTGGATTCCAATCCCCTTCACCCTCACCCCTGTGTAACGGATTTCCATTCCCAGTGAATGTGTTTATTTGACGTCCGTTTTAGGAAATTAGCCACCACCAAGAGAGTACACAGTCCCATCTTTGCACTGCAGGTCATCGTGAAGTGATGAACCTACGAGTCCCTAGTGCTGATGTCAGGGAGCCATGGTGATATCTCCTCGCAGTCCTGCTATGAGGAAACCCGCCGCCAAGCCCCCATCATCCCCGCTTTGTGGAAACAGCAGAGAGGGATGCTCCTTGCACTCTTGCACTGGTTATTCTCATTGTCCAGATCCTGCACCTTCCCTTCCTCCACTTCTCCTGCGGGCACTTTATTCACTTGGAGTTGAGCCCTCCTTGGGTCCCTTCAAAAGATTGTTTTTTGTTTTTTGTTTTTTGTTTTTGTTTTGGGGTTTTTGGGGGTGTTTTGTTTTTTTGTTTGTTTGTTTTTTTGCTTTTTTGGTCACACCAGGCGATACACAGGGGTTACTCTGAGCTCTGCACTCAGAATCGAACCCAGGTCAGCTGCGTGCAAGGCAAATCCCCTACCCACTGTGCTACGGCTCCAGCCCCTCAAACGACTCTTCAGAGGAATTTGAAACGCTTTTCAAATCTATGATTCTGTGTGTCATTTACTGACTACCAGGGCAGAAGGGAGGAAATAACAGCAACGTTCATCTTTTCTGACAGAGATTGCAGTGAGGGTGCTGTTGTAACTATTACTGGTCTCTTGAAAAATGCATGGTCTTAGTTCAACAGTGCAAGTTCTACAGGGCTAAAAATAACGACCAGTGGGGCTGGAGACTTAGTACAATTGGTAGGGCACTTGCCTTGCATGCTTTCAACCTGGGTTCAATCCCCGGCATCCTATATGGCCCTTTGAGCAGTGTCAAGAGTGATTCCCTAGTGCAGAGCCAGGAGCAGCCCCTGAGAATCAGTTGGTGTTACCCCCAAACAAACAAGTGAACAAAAACAAACAAACAAAAAAAGACTAGTTCCGTGTCTAAAAGATGTAAATGGTGACCAGAACAACAGTACAGTGGGTAGGGTGCTTGCCTTGCAAGTGGCTGAGTTGGGTTGGTTTTTTGTTTGTTTGTTTTTGGTTTTGTTTTTGTTTTTGTTTTGTGGGGGAGGAGATCACACCCAATGATGCTCAGGAGTTACTCCTGGCTCTGCACTCAGGAATTACTCCTGATGACGCTCAGGGGACCATATGGGATGCTGGGGATTGAACCCAGGTCGGCCACATGCAAGGCAAACGCCCTACTAGCTGTACAATTGCTCCGGCCCCAGCTAAGCTGGATTTTACCCCTGGTACCCATATGGTACCTGGAGCCCCCCAGGAGTGATCCCTGAACTCAGAGCCAGGAGTAAGCCCTAAGCACTGCTGAGCGTGTGTGTGTATCGGAGGGAGGGACAGGATAGGAGGGGTTTGGGAGAAAGCAGGGGGTGGGGAGAAGAAGATGGAAAATGTGAAACTGGAATAGCTGGTGACAGAGGTTGCAACTGGCCTAGAGCACTGTTTCCCACCCTTTCCAGCCCAGAGGACAAGCACCCATCTAAGCAGCGGGCTGTGGACTAGCTATGAACCATCACTTGGATGCCTCTGTGCTTTGCAATGTCTTCAGGCCAAGTGGGGAGGGGGAAGGAGGAGGGAAAAGCATCCTTGGAGTCCAACCCATGCTGCTTCCAGAGTCATGTGCTCAGGTACCGCCCTGTCAGTCACTGGAGAAAGTTCCCCTGGCAGAGGCAAGTTTGTTCCTCCCTTCGGCCAGACTCTGCCACTGTCGGGAGAGAGAGACACGCTTTCTGACTAGGAACGGGGAAAGCAACCTACCCCTCGAGCTTTATGAACTTACACATTGGCCCACGTTGCTTTGTGGTGCCTTTGGCCTGCTTTCTGCCAGGGCCTCACACGGGCCTGAGCCCACGGCAGACTCAGCCCCAGCTCTGCTCATGGGGGTTGGATCCAATCTATGCCCCTCACAAAGCAGTGCTTGCTTGAGGTTCCTCTGTTAGGCTGCCTGAGGTGACAAGGCAGGAGTGCATTAGTGGGAGCAGAATCAAGAAGCCCCATTCCTCCATTAGTGCCCCTGCCCTGACTGATGTAGGGACCTGGACCCAGGGCTTCAGGGATATGCCATCAAAGGAGAAGGATGCAGGACTTCCGGGTCGGGCAGAGGACAGTGGCCCCAAAGACTTTAAGGAATGACCTTGAACAGAAAATGTTAGGTAATTAAATAGGATCTGGAGCAGAGTTCTTGCTGTTGTGTTCTCTTGGCACAACATACCTGACTCTGTGCTCAAGAATCCCTCCTGGTTGTACTTGGGGGAGTATATGGGGGGGATAGGGATTGAATTCTGGTCAGCTGCATGCATGAACCCCCCTTTCTTTCTTCCTTTCTTCCCGCTCTCCTTCGCTCCCTCCTGCCCTTCCTCTCTCCTTTCTACTTTCTTCCTCTATCCCTTTTTTCCTCACTCCTCCCTCTTTCCCTCCCCTTCCCTCCTTCCTTTCTTTCCTTCCTTTCTTCCTCCCTCCCTCCCTTCTTCCATCCCTATCTTCCTTCCTTCTTCCCATCCTTCCTTCCTTCTTCCCATCCTTCCTTCCTTCCTTCCTTCCTTCCTTCCCTCCTTCCTTCCCTCCCTCCTTCCTTCCTTCCTTCCTTCCTCCCTTCCTTCCCTCCTCCTTCTTTCCTTCCATCCTTCCTTCCTTCCGTCCTTCCTCTCCTCACACCTGGCTGCACTCAGGACTTATTTCTGGCTCTGCACTCAAGAGATCACTCCTAACAGTACTCAGGGAACCCTACGCAGTACCAAGAATCAAACTTGGGTCAGCCACACGCTAGGCAAGCGCCTTACCCCATTCTATCTCTCTGGCCCCCAAACAGAATGTCTTAGACTTCAGTCATTTACAAAAATTTCCCAACAGCAGGGTCATGCTTAAAACCATTACTTACGATGCAGGTCATAGGAATGAGGTGGAGATTCCTGGGAATAGACGAGTTTTTGACAGGGGGACATTGGAAGACCAGGAGGGGCCCGAGGTGATATCATCACGTGAGCAAAGAAAAAAGGACAGCAGCACGGACCCAAAGGAAAGATCCAGACATCCCAGATCAGGTGTTGAAGACAGTGGGAAGAGCATTGCTCCTCTCCCATCCCAGGTGCTCATTCCAGGGATGCTAGAGATGTCAGCGGAGTTAGAGCCAGGAGCCGGGCATACAAGTTACACAGTGGCAGGTGTGGGCTGGGGACCTGAGAAGTAGGAGCCCAGAATCAGGGGATGAGGAGGAGGAAAGGCGTTCTCAGGGGCAGGGTGAGTGGCAAAGTGCGGCAGGGAGAGGCAGGGCAGAGCTAACATAGTTCTCAACTCAACTCTGCTCCATGCAGGGAAAATCAGACTTGACGATTGGGGTCCTTAAGAGACACTCCGCAGTTAAAAGTCACAAAAGCAGAGCCAGAGAGATCGTCCAGGAGCTAAGGGGCCTGCCTTGAGAGTGTCCAACCCCTGTTTGAATTCCCAGCACCACCGATGGCCCCTTGAACATGGAGCCAGGAATAACCCCCGAGCATCATGAGGTGTGGCCCCCAAGCTCATCCCCCACCCCAAGAAAAAGAAATCACAAAAGTAGAGGGCTAGGAAGCATGTCATCACCACCATCACACACAGGAAAGGAAAAAGAGGCAGGCCAAAGTCAAGGGCACTGTCCATAGTGCCCTTGGTGGATTATACACAGATAATTCAGACAAAAGAATGAGGGGCTTGGGCTGGAGTGATAGCACAGAGGGTAGGGTGTTCACCTTGCACACGGCCGACCCGGGTTCGATTCCCAGCATCCCATATGGTCCCCCAAGCACCACCAGGAGTAATTATTTTTTTAAAATTTTTATTAGTGAGACACCATGAGGTACAGTTGTAGACTTATACATTTTTGTGCTTGGGTTTCAGTTATATAATGATCGAGTAGTACCCATCCCTCCACCAGTACCCATTCTCCACCACCACTCATCCCAGTGTCCCTCCCACTCCCCATCCTCCCCCTGCCTCTGCGGCAGGGCATTCCCTTTTGTTCTCTCTCTCCTTTTGGGTGCTGTGGTTTGCAAAAGAGACACTGAGGAGCAATCATGTTCGGTCTATAGTCTACTTTCAGCATGCGTCTCCCACCCTGGGAGGATCCTCACAACACCCTTTATTTGGTGCTCCCTTCTCTATCTGAGCTCCCTTTCCCCCTAGCATATGTGGCTGGCCTCCAAGCCATGGAGTAAAATTCCTGATACTAATCTCAGCCATTCTTGGCTGTTAGTTTCCTATTTTGTTACTTTATGTTCCCCAGATGAAGAAAGCATGGTCTCTTAAGCACCATGGTGATCCCTGAGCATCGCTGGGTATGACCAAAAAGACCAAAAGAAAGAGAAGGGGCCAGAGCAATAGTACAGCGGGAAGGGTCTTTGCCTTGCACACAGCCGACCCAGGTTTGATCCCCGGCATCCCGTATGGTCCCCCATCACCACCAGGAGTAATTCCTGGATGCAGAGCCAGGAGTAATCCCTGAGCATTGACGGGTGTGATTAAAAAAAAAATCAAAAACAAAAGAGGGAAAAAAAGAAAGTAGAATTTTGTTGCCAGAAAGATAAAATAAAGTTTCACTTGATGTTAGTCTCCTGTCAGTTCCTTGGCACTTCTGGAGAGAGAGCTGTCCAGGAACTGCATCAGAAGGCCAGTTCTGCTGCTGACTGGGACACCAGTCACCTCTCTGCAGTCTGCTGGGTCCTGGGCATTGTGGTGGGTGTGACAACATTTCTCATTTATTCTCTTCTTACTGTTTGCTGTTAACCAATTTTCCCTTGATAAACAGCTTTTTGCTTCCTAATAATTCGTATTTTGAAGATTCAGTGTTCCATTATCTTGGTAATTATCATTCTGTAGATATGTTAGTGTTTATAAGACAGTGACATTTTCCCAGTTTTTCCTAGTTTATGGAGTAGAGTGGATTACACTACTTTTTGTGTGGCCCTGAGGGTTTTGTTCTATTTACCTGCTACCTGCAGAGCAGCTTTTTAGTTTTGTGGTGCTTATTGATTTAAAAAACTTGAGAACTTAATTTCTAAACTGGCAGGTTATGTCTTTTTAAATGCTCAGTGAAAAATGCGCTGTTAGTTTTGAAATACCACAGAATTTGAGTCAGGAGAGTTGATTTCTCATTCGTCTCTCTGTATTGACCTGTGGAAGTTAGGATAAGAAATCTTAGCTCTTGGCACCTCATTTTCTCATCTGTTCATTAAGGGATTCAGTTAGGTAGTTTATCAGATTTCACCTGTCTCTGATTCTGGTGTTCCATCACCGTCACCACCTAAATAATCTTTATTATTGGTGTTCTTTCTCTATCAGCTATATTTACTAGAGCAACCTGTACTGTGAATGCAACTTATACTTGACATGACAGGATTCAGTGCATGCATGTGTGTGTGTGTGTGTGTGTGTGTGTGTGTTGGAGCCGTAGTTGGCTGGCTGTTCTTGGGGCTACTTCTGGCTCTGTGCTCAGGCTTCCTTCCTGCCATAGCCATGCTCAGGAGAATGTTAGCCACATGCAAGGCAAATGCCTTAACCCCAGTACTATCTCATCAGCCACAGGCTCTTAATTTTGTTTCCCAGTTGTTAACTTTTAAGGAGAATAATTCCAATAGACAATAAAAGTGTGAGAAGGATGATTGATTAATAGAACCTTTCTCAACACAGCAAAGGCCTCCAAAACACCATTCCTCTGGGTCCAGGCATGTAGACAGGTGGAAAACCACTGGCCTACTACCTTGGTGATAATTGCCAGTCTGTGGACTGTTATGTAAGATAGGTTCCGGTCCCCTGGTGTAAGAGTTGAAGAACGCTACGCTAAGTATTAACTTTTAGTTGACACACAGGAGAAAAAGAATTTTGTTCCCTCAAACACGAATATAGCTAGTGAGACTAGACTTTAAACAAAACGCTTTCCCAATAAAACTAAAGAAAGCAGTGACAGTAATGTGCCCATATACTTCATTAAAAAGCCACCACGTTTAGCTGATATTAAAATTGATTAAAAAAAAAGAAAAGAAATTTTATTTTCTTGCACAGAAAGGGAGAATGGGCTATAATCAGTCCGTTTCCTAATGATCCTATTTGGGGATGAGGAGTGAGGTCACACTGGCAGCGTTCAGGGGACCTTATGCAGTGCTGGGAATCAAAGTAGGGTCGGCTGTGTGCCTTAGCCCTGTATGCTCTCTCCAGCCCTCATTTATTCCTTTCATTAAGTCAAATATTGCCATGTTGCTATGAACTGAGTGCCCCTACTTTCAAATACTGGAGTGGGTGTGGTTTGTTAGTTGAAGGTTTTTCCTGGCTTCCAGATCCTTCCGAGAAAGCCTCCTGAACTGCTGGTAAGAGGCAGAGCCGCCACAAGCGCCATCACTAGGCAGTGTCTCTGGTAGATTTAATTGGATCTCCGAGAAGGCAGCCAGGGAGGCTCCTAGAACGTTTTGAGATCATTATCTGTGTCATAATTGTCTGCGTTTGCTCATATCATTCTCCGAGACACTTTGGACTATGGATTTTCGCTCGAGGTACTTACTGGCTTTGGATTGCAGTGGCAAGAGGAATAATGAAAAGTTCGTGTAGGGAGACTCACTGGGGATTTTTGGGGGGTGCTGTTTTGTTTGGGAGGTGGAGGGCAGACTCTGCCATGCCCAGAAGCGGCTCTGGCTCTGTGCCCTGGAGTGGCTCCTGGCGGTGCTCATGGAACCACCTGCAGTGCAAGGTCACCCACGCACACAGACACACTCAGCACGGGACCTGCCTCTCCACCCTGCCTGTCTCCCGGGAGCCTTTAGTTTGTAAATCCCTGACGCTGCACGTTTTGCCTTATATTTGTTAAACTTGAATCTGAAGTCCAAACATTTCACCGACAATTTCCTGAGCTTGAATAATGGTATATTCTGGCAGTTAAAGCAGATTATCCTGAAGTGATTTTGTTTTCCTTTATCCACCTACCACTTTCTTCTTTCTCTACTTCCGCATGCCCAGTCTTGACACGGCAATTCACATCTTGCTCTCTCCCTTAGCCAGGATGCCTCAGAATAGCTTCCTTCTCACCAGAAATACAGAATTTCTCAGACAAAATCAACACAGTGGTTCTTAACTTTGAACTGGGTGAATACATATACTTGAAAGCTGTTTTCTTTCTATGTTAACCTTTATTTTATCTGTAATCATGAAAAAGGACTCTGATGTGAAATCGCCAGTCTGAAATTCCTCGTGCTGTGAGGTGCTATTTCTACCTTAGTTGTGAGTGACCAGTAAATCTCGATTCCTTACCTTTAATCTTTGTGAAGAATGTAACTTCTCTAGGATTTGCCCATTTCATAGATCTCTAACACCCACTTCAAACAGTTTTTACGCTGATATTTTCAAAGGCCAGTTTTTTTTATTTTTGAGGATTTTATTTCTTCACTGAAGTTTAAAAAGTGGCACATGTGTGAGGGCAAAGAGACATTTGGGCAGGATGAAGCAGTTCCCTCGATGCCCTCTTCAGTTCAAATGACATTCCCAAACAATTCAGTGTCCTTATTTTTATTATTGGAAAATGCCATAAAAGGTTTTTTAACGAACAAATGTTTTCTCCTTTCTGTGGCACACCTGGGGGTGCTGTCGGTTCTTCCCGGCAGTGCTTGGGCACCGAGTAGGTTCAGCCCAAAGGCTCCTGTACACAGAGCATGTGCTCAGACCCTTTGAGCCATCTCCCCTGTCCTAATTTAAGTATTTTAATTAAGAAAATACTAGCATTTGCTGTATTTTAAATCTGATCGTGGATTGGGAGACATGTATAATTATGTCTACACTTAGGAGTTATTAGTTATTTAATTTTCTGTGACTTATTTAATGTGAGGTTTTCCCCCCCACCTTTTTCAGAGCCTTTTTGCTGTAGTGGTTTTTGGGTCACACCCTGCGGTGTGCTTTGGGGCTGTTCCCACTCTGTGCTCAGGGACCATATGCAGTGCTGGCAATTGAGCCAGGGTCAGCTGCAGGCATGCAAGGCACGCACCTGAACCCCTGTATTATCACTTGGGCCCTGTCGGCCTTTCTTTAAACCCATGCACGGTGTTTAAAGCCTTCATTGCCTGAGATTCTATCATACGTAGAATAAACTGCCATGCCCTGTAACCAACCAGCATGGTCTCAGGGCAGGAAGCACATGGTGGTGACGCTTAATTTAGGGGTGTTTGGTTTTTTCATAAAGGGGTTCATGGGCCAGAGATATAGTCCAGTGGTCAGGGTGCTTGCCTTACATGCAGCTGACCCTTGTTTCACCCCCAGCACTGCTGAATGGCCCAAGCCCTTGGCCCCTAGTCTACATGCCTATGGACTCCCAATTTTGCTAGCTATAGTTTTGGTAATTTCCCCACTTCATTGTCTCCAGGATGACCAACCATCACACCCTCCTCTGTGCCTGTCTTGGCACTTCCTGGGGTCCCAAGCTTTGTTGTGTCTCCAGGAGTCCCTACGGGCACAGCTGCTAGACAGGTGGGGAGATGCCAAAATCCAGGTTTATGGCTTCACACGTGCAAGGCTGACTCCAAAACGCAGACTTGACCCAGTTAGAGAATTTTCCGTGCTCAGTGGGTGTTCTGAAATTTTAAGTATGATCGGCATAGCAACAGTTCGCCTTGAAATGCCACATAAAGGTTTTCTTAAAATGTATGTTTCAAGTGATATTTTTAAAATACGTACAAAAATAGGAAGCTCTTAGCCGGGAAAAGCCCCCCATTTTGTATGACCTAAAAACTTGGACATTGGGTTGTTTCAAACTCAGGCTCCATCTCTGCATATAAACGATATTATTCTGAGAAATCAAGGCAAAGTTTAGCCGTCAGGTGCGATCTGCCGGAGTCTGTGTTCATCTCGGTGTTTCACTCCCGGAGGACGTGGACAAAGCTGCCCCGAGCTCAGCAGTAGCCTGGTGATTTCCTCGCCTGCTCGTGCACTAAACACGCACGTTGCCATCAGCCCAGATGCCAGTGGGTGGGCAGCATGGTCAGCTCCAGAACAGAAGGGGCAATAGTTTGGTGGATGACATGGTTTTGGTACCGGTGACCTAAACAGGGCTCCAGACCCACTTGTCCCAGCCCCCCCCACCCCCCGCGATGTTTGGTGGTGCACAAGGGGCCAGAGCTGGGCGGGCATTGGCTTCATGGCACCCGCAGAGTCAGCCGGGGGCTTTGGTGCCAGGGCCGCGCTGGACAGCCAGCCTGTCTCTGTCCCCCACACTGACTGGTCCCGCCACACCTCTCCTAGTGAGCCCTACCCCCTGCTGTGCTCACGGGTATTAAATTAGTAGATGGTTGTGGTTTATGCTCATGAAAGAGTCATTCCTCATTACCACCAGCAAGTGACCAGCACCTGCTCCTTTTTAAAGCGATAAATCCGAACTAGTTCCTCTGTTTTCATGCCATGGTGGGGTGCCAGGCGTGGAGCCCGGCCTCCTGCAAGCAGGGCCAGCACCTACCGCCCAGCCCCACCCAGCCCGTCCTTAGCCTTTGGAACTGCTGGCTCAGAGCCTCTCTGCTCTTCAGCCCGATTCCGAGTGATATGGCTGAGGTGATTCTTCGATCGATGCTTGAGGTTGGATCCTCCTTTCCCCAACAAACATCTAGTGAGGAAGTGTTTTTCTAAAGCTCATGTGGGTGCCATCGGTTCACCTTTCCGCTTCTCTTTGCTGTGAGTGAAGTCGCCCCTGCCCGCCCTGCAGCCACGGGGGCAGAGCATGGCCTGGCCTCCCCCGTTAGCTCCGTGTGCTTTGCCGTTCTGCTCTTGTAGATTTATTTTGTTTACAGTAGAACTGATGTCCGTTTTTGTACCTGTTTTTACTTAGCACTTTAACTGTGAGTGTACAAACTGATTTTAAATGTAGTGGTTGTATATTTTGGTTATAAATTGGAAATTTTTAATAAAAGTAAATAATTTGTTCTCTATTTTTTTTTGATGGAATACAGTTTTTGGCATCATCTTTTAGATTCTATAGTTAACGTCATATGCTGCTCTTTTAAAGCTAGGTATCATATCATATTCTAACAGTGCCATTTTTCATTCACAGTAATGGAGTTCACATTAGTTTGGGCCTGGGGTTATATTCACATGCAGCATCCTGGATCACGCTGCTTTTTCTCACGCTCATTTGGTCAATATTGGTAATGCCCACACCTCCAACATAACATCACTGGGAACAGGACAGGGGTTCAGAGCTCTCTGCAGGAGCCAGGGAGAGACTCATTGATCTGAGCTCATGCTGTGTGTGCAGGAGGTCTGCGTTCAATTATCATACCATGTGGTCCTTTGAGGGCTGCCAGGAGCAATCCCAAATCACCTGAGTGTGGGCCCCCAAAATCAAAAAACCTCTTACTACTGTCACTGTCACTGTTCTCCCATTGTTCATCGATTTGCTCGAGCAGGCCCAGTAACATTGTGAGACTTGTTACTGTGAATACGTCACGGGTAGGTTGCCAGGCTTTGTCGTGCAGGTGAGATACTCTTGTATCTTGGTAGCTTGCTGGGCTCTCAGAGAGGGGCGGAGGAATTGAACTTGGGTTGACCGGGTCGACCACGTGCAAGGCAAATGCCCTACTCGCTGTACTATCGCTCCAGCCCACTTACTATTAAAGAAGATAAAATTTTAGGGTTTCTGTGTCAGCTTCCCAGTAGGAAATGATACCCCCAGAGGCAGATCTATTTTTTTTTCATACACAGGAAATTAAACTGCTCTGAGACCTTCTTGCCTAGATCAAAGTGTTGTCGGCTGGAAAGGACCTTAAAATCACAAGGCCCATCCTCTAAAGAGTATAGAAGCTCTTCAGATGTGCTGAGCTGCCTCTGCTAGAAAGCTAGCTGCGTCTGACAGTTGCTCACTGCCTGGAGGCTGATTGGTCAGGACTCCAGGTGTGGGGTGGAGATTGTCACTCCTCTGCTCTGCAGATGTGCAGTAGGTCTACTGGCTTGGGACTGGAGCGATAGCACAGTGGGTAGGGCGTTTGCCTTGCACGTGGCTGACCTGGGTTCGATTCCCAGCATCCGATGTGGTCCCCCGAGCATCACCAGGAGCAATTCCTGAGTTCAGAGCCAGGAGTAACCCCTGAGCATTGCTGGTGTGACCCAAAAAGGAAAAAAAAAGTTCTACTGGCCGCTTCCTCGACACCCGAGCAGGCACCATTTCTTCTCTCCATAACTCAGACTTCCCTGTGCCAGCTAAAGCCAGACATTCTCGTGAGGCACTGATGGAGGGATGATGACAGCCCTGTGCAGGCTGGAACTAGGTCCTGACCATCTCGGGACCTCTTATATTGCGGGAACCCCATGCAGTTAGATGGGGAGATAGCTCTGACAACACTTAGGGCCACAGATGGGAACTGTTCATATTGAAAGGAAAGTGGGAATGGCTGTGTTTAGTGTTTTATCACGGAGCCTGCTTTGGAGGCCAGGGTGTCATCTTCGGTTTGGGTTTGAGTTAGTTCTTGGGTCACACCTGGATGTCCTCAGGGCTCCCTCCGTGGTCTGTGCTCAGGAGTCATTCATGGTGGGACTCAGTAGACCATTTGGCCTTACCCATGTACTGTGTGAACACCGTGGATGGAGCACAGGGACACACAGTGTCCTCATCTGTCTAATCACAGATCTTGACTAAGCTCTGGGACCCATCCCGCAAATGAACTAAATAATCGAGGTGGTCTTCCTGCTTTCACAGACGCGTGCAGACACGTGCCAGCTTTTCCACTGTGGCACCTGCATGGAACTCTCGGGGTTCACTTCAAAAATCACTAACGAGGGTCTGGAGACATGGTCCAGCCAGCAAGGTACATTCTTTGCACGTCTCCCACCCGAGTTGGATCCCCAGCACCATGTATGGTCCCCAAGCCTCACCAGGAATAGACCCTGAGCACATCCTGGTGTGGCCCAAAGCCCAAGAAAGAAAAATTACCAACCGGACTGGAGAGATAGTTAAGGGGTAAGACATTTGTTTTGTGCTACATGGTCCCCTGAGCACTGAGCACTGAGCTAGGAGTAATGCTTGAACACTGCTGGGGCTGGTCCAAATTCTTCAAATAATAAATAAAAGTAGCTAGCCAAAAGAAAGATCAAATCTGTATATTTGGGAGGGAGAGCAGGGAAGGGCCCAGGGACGCCTCGCAATGCCTGAAGCAGGCGGGGTGCAGAGCCCCTTGGACCCTGTGGTCCCAGCAGCCCTACGGCAGCCTGTGCTGGTTGGATTGTGGGGTCCAGCCCACAGAGGGCGTGTCTCTGCTCCCTCTGGGCTTGGAAAGCAGACACAGTCACCAAAAAAGGCACCTTGGGAGAAAATAGTTAAGGATAGTATTTTTATTATTGCAAGTATGTGTGTCTGCGGTCATTGCAAAATTTAATAACTTAACAGCAGTTTGGAAATAGAGGCCACACGTAGCAGTGCTGTGGGACAGTGCCTGGCAGTTACTCCCAGAACCCCACAGCTGGGTGCAGGGGGTGGGGCCTGGCAGGGGCTGGGGCCTCGGGCCCCTCTCATGCAGTGGACACCACTCGAGTCGGTGCCCTGTGCCCGTTTTTTGTTTTGGCTTTCTTTTGGGGGGGGGCAGCAAACCTGGCAGTGCTCAGAGGTTATTCCCAGCTCTGCACTCAGGAATTAATCCTGGCGGTGCTCAGGGGACCCTATGGGATGCCAGGGATCGAACCCAGGTCAGCCACGTGCAAGGTAAGCGTCCTCCCTGCTGTACTATCGCCCTGGCACCCTGAATTTTTTGTTTTGCTGAGGAGACTCAAGCAAGCCTGTGGTGCTGGGGTTATACCTCGGGCTACCCCACGCCCTGTACACTCTCCAGCTCTTAGAACTCTCTCCCTGGCCCTGAACATTCCTGGGGTTTGGGTTTGGGGGCCGTAACTACTAGTGCTCAGGGCTTCCTCCTATACAATGCTGGGGTCCCAATAGGGGTCGGCCACACACCAGTCTTCCAGGCAGGTGCCTAAAGCCCCCGGCTCTTGTGAGACCAAAGCTTCGTGGGAAACTTTTTTGTCCCATGGAGGTTGAGGGCATACACAGGGATGCTCGGGGAACCGCATATCGAGCTAGGAACACAAACAAGGGTCACGGTCACTGTCGGCCCGAGAAGGTCAGCACCTCTGCTCCTGCCCTCCTCCAGCAGCCTTTTCCGTGAATAACTTCAGGCACTCGACATGTCCCTCCTAGAATGCTGTGGTGTCTTGGTCCCTTTGTTTTCTTGTCCCTTTTTCTTTTTTCTTTTTTTTTCTTTTTTTCTTTTGGGGTCACACCCATCAATGCTCAGGGCTTACTCCTGGCTCTGCACTCAGGAATTACTCCTGGCGGTGGTGTGGGGACCCTATGGGATGTTGGGAATCAAACCCAGGTTGGCCACATGCAAGGCAAATGCCCTACCCGCTGTGCTAACACTCCAGCCCCTCTCTCGTCCCTTTTCTTCCATTCATTTGAAAACATGCTGATATTTTATCCAGAAACTCCTGAGTTATTATTTGGTTTTCCTAATTGAACGTTCTCCTGGGGAAACAGATCTTACAGATGTGCTTCCTAAGCAGAAAGGGGCCTGAGATTTCTGCCTCTTCCCAGACCCTCCATCCCTGAGGCTCCCAGGGACAAGGGTCAGAGACCCCACCCCCCCGGCCTGCACCCCACCTCTGAGTGCGGCAAGCACACTAAGATGCCAAACTAATGGACTCCCCGAGGGATAGTACGGGGTGAAGGCGCTTGCCTGGCACCACAGTGACCTGGGTCCTGGCACTACCTGTGGTTCTCTCAGGACAGCAAGAGGTCACTCCTGAGAACCTCCCAATATGACCCTAAAAACAAAAAGGAAAAAAGAACAGCTGCTTTCTCCTCCACAACCTGGACTCGTGTTCTCTGCAAAAGGGGCCCTGCCGGGACAGGGCGGTCAGCCTGGGTGACCCACCTGGGCCTAGGCTTGTCATGAAGGCTTAGAAGCAGAGACGGAAAATGCCCTCGGTTCCTTCCCTGGGACCTCCAACAGCTGTCCGCAACAGTGGTCAGAGGGAGAGTGACCATGGAGGAAGGCATCTGTGATGTGACATCAGGACTCGATGCACCCTCGCTGCTGCTGTTGATGTTGGAGGGAGGAAGGACACCCGGAACTGAGGGCCAGGGGCTCCCAGGAGCTGGAGTGGCTCTCAGCAACAGGAGACACAGAAGTATGAGTCACCTTTAACATGCAGGTCTGAGTGAAGCAGATGAGGCCCTGTGTGACGTCAGACCCTTGAAAGCCAGTGGTGCCTGCCTGCGGCTTAGGCAAACCTCTTCATCCAGGGCTGTTGGTTACAGTAGGTATAAAAACAAAACAAACACTCTGAACCTCACACCTCCGCCCCTGCAAGGTATCGGCAACAAACAAATGAATGAGTGATGGAAAATGGCCCAGGGTGCCCTGTAAAAAACAAATGTTGAGGGGGCCTGAGATTAATAAGAGCAGATGGTCCCTCCTGAGCTTCCCTCCTTCCTTCTTTACGTCTTTTATTCCTTGTTTTCCTGCCCTTATCTTTCCATGTTTATTCCCATTTCTCCTTTTATATTCTGCCCTGCTCTCCTCTGCTCTTTGTTTTTGGAGTTGGTGTTTGGTTTTTATCATCCCTCACTCCTACCTGCCTACCCGCCAGTTCCTCAGAAGGAGAGAGGAAGGGCAGAAGCCATAGAACATGTGGAGGGCACTTGCCTTGCGGGCTGCTGACTGGGCTTCCATCCCAGCACCTCACATAGTTCCTTGAACCTGTCAGGAGTGATTCCGGAGCACAGATCCAGGAAAAAGCCCTGAGCACACCCAAGTGTGCCAAACCCCTCCCCCCAAAAAAAATAAAGAAAGAAGAAAGAAGCAGAATATGTCCTGGAAAGTGTTTTTGGGAAAAGATTTTAGAGTGTGTTCAGTATTAAAAGGGCAAAGGAAACCTTTACTTTTTGTTTGCATTTTGGGCCACAAATAGCAGTGCTCAAAGTTCCCTTCTGGCTCTGTGCTCGGGGCTGACTCCTGTCTCAGTGCTCAGGGCTGACTCCTAGCTCTGTGTTCAGAGTCACTCCTGGCTCTGTGCTTGGGGCTCATTTCTGGCTCTGTGCTCAGGATCACTCTGGCAGGCTCAGGCAGGACCATTCTTTTATTTATTTATTTATTTATCTAGCGTTCTTACCCCGTCTCTGGGAGATCCTGCACAATGCACACAGAGACAACAGATGGCAGTGTACAATCCGTTTGTTCAGAGAAGGGAAAGACAGCAGGTGCTCTGTGTTTGAAAGGGAGCTTTGTACAAAGACACTGATTAGATGAGACCTCCTATCTGCAGACTAGGAATTATGTTTACCCCTTCCCCTATCTGTGGGCTGCGTGAGAGATGGGCCCCAAGGGGCTCATGGAAAGTCCTCATCGACTCCAAGAAATACTCAGTGAGCTGCTGGAGGCAGTAAATACAATAGAGGCGTTATTGTGATTCTGATGATGTGGACGACTCACCCTGGAGGTGGGTGGGGGCATACACCTGGCTGGCGTCTCTCTGGGCAGGGATCACAGTGACGGGGCTGTGTGCCAGGGACCAGCCTAGGGCCTCACACACTGCAGCCCCAGGAAGCCGGAGCATTTAAATTCTCTGCCCCTCGGTGACTCTGGGCAGCGTGTCTTATTTATCCTGTTCATGTAAGGGTGTCGGAGTCACACCCAGCTGTGATCAGGGGAGCCAGGGATCAAACCCTGAAACCCAGCTTCCGCATGGGAAGCCAGTTCGAGCCGTTGAACTCTGCACCTGACCCAGCTGTTGGCCCCAGAGTGTGAGAAGGTGCTGAGTGAGCCAGGCCCTGCAGGTCCTCAGTCTCCCGTAGGCCCCATACCACAAGCTGCCCCGTGGGTCTTTCTTTTTATTTTATTTTATTTTTTTATTGAATCACTATGAGATACAGTTACAAAACTTCCATATTTGACTTTCAATCATACAATGACCAAACACCCATAC
Source organism: Sorex palustris (assembly GCA_028565675.1). Taxonomy (NCBI): domain Eukaryota; kingdom Metazoa; phylum Chordata; class Mammalia; order Eulipotyphla; family Soricidae; genus Sorex; species Sorex palustris. The sequence goes on along the minus strand of JAOXYA010000025.1, from coordinate 3,908,438 downwards.
CTCCACCAGTATATGTCCTACACCACCAATGTCCCCAGTATCCCCCCCTTTCCACCCTCCCCACCTCCATGGCAGACAATTTACCCCATATTCTCTCTCTACTTAAGGGCGTTATGGTTTGCAATACAGACACTGAGAGGCCATCATGTTTGGTCCTTTATCTACTTTCAGCACACATCTCCCATCCC
>JAOXYA010000025.1:3885242-3895841 GCA_028565675.1 Sorex palustris | reverse complement strand
TAACTTCCGGGGCGCCTGAATTTCCCCGTCCCTCGCTCTCTCTCTCTCTCTCTCTCTCTCCTCCCCCCCCCCCCCTTCCCTTCTCCTCCCCCTTCCAAGTGCCAACGCGGAGTCGCGACCACATGTGGGAACCTGAGTCCCGCGCGCATTTGCTTGAGGCCCAGCGGGGGGGGGGGGGGGTGGGGTGGAGGAGGAGCGCCGCCGCGGCGGCCGCAGGAGTCGGAGCAGGGAAAGGGGGGGGACGGCTTCAAAAATTAATTAAAAATCAAAGAAATACCCTAAAAAAGACTTTTCGGCGTGAAAACCCCCAAGAGGAGCCAGGCTTCCCGAAACGCAGGTTCCGGGGCCCGGAAGGTTCAGCGTCTGGGCCCCCCGGGGCCCTGGACTCCCCGGGGGAAACTTGGAGAGGTGAGCGCCGGGCAGGCGAGTCGGCGGCGGTGGCGGCCCACAAGGGCAGCGATCGGGGAGCGTGGCGGGCACAGGGGGGAACAATGGGGTGCGGGGAGCCTTCAGGAGGAGTCCTGGGGGGTCGCCACCCGTTTTAGGGGCTCCTGATCTCCACCCCCCAATGGTTTCCCCCCCCCACCCGCGCCTCCCCCACCCAAATCTCCGCACCCGGGAAAACGGGAGCGGCTAACTGTAAGTAGCCCGCACGAGGTGGGCGCTGGGCACCAGGCCGCCGTTCTTAGTGGGGTTGGGAGGGCGCACGGGGTGCCCAGGGGCGTGGGGGCACGTTTCTGCAGCGCTTCCAAGTCGAGTTTTGCAAAGCAACATGGCGAAACCACGGCAGGTCGCGAGCGGTGCCTACGTGGGCACACGCCGCCACGCACAGAGCCGCAGCCGGGCCAAAGACGGGGTCCTCTTAGGGTGCCCCGAAAACACACGCTTCTGGGCTGTAACTTCCGGGGAGCCTGAATTTCCCCGTCCCTCGCTCTCTCTCTCTCTCTCTCTCTCTCTCTCTCTCTCCTCCCCCCCCCACTTCCCTTCTCCTCCCCCTTCCAAGTGCCAACGCGGAGTCGCGACCACATGTGGGAACCTGAGTCCAGCGCGCATTTGCTTGAGGCCCATCTGGGGGGGGGGGCGGCGCTGCTTTAAAAAAATTTTTTTTTTCTAAAAAAGAACTTTGCTCCCACTTTCAAACTCTTACTCCCTTCCCCTTGCACCGAAAGCTCCCCGGGCTTCTGCAAAGGCAGGTCCGGATTTGGAGGGGGGTGGGGGTGGGAGAGGCACGCGCGGCGCGGGATGCTCCCCCACCCCCACCCCGCCCCGGGACAGTCGCGTCGCGCCAGATCACCCCCCTCCACCCACCCCTCCCCTAGGGAATCTTGCATCCTGCAAGGCTCTGAGCCGAGCCACGCGTTCCCCATTCCCCCCCACCCCCCACCAAAGGGCGCGGGGTCACCTCGCGCGCCCAGGAACGGGGGAAAGGCGCGCGCGCGCGCGCGGAGTTTGGGGAGCCCCTCTGCGTGGCGGGGCGGGCGCGCGCGGGACTCGGGGCGCGGTGGGGGGGAACGCAGACTTACCTCCAGCATCCAGGTGGCCACCATCCTGCGCATGTAGGGCTGGATGTCCTTCTGCACGCACTTGAAGTAGGAGCACTGAGGCAGGTAGCGCTCCTCGACGGTGAGCAGGTTCTGCAGGACGCGGTCGTCCTGCAGCAGGGTGGCGTCCCGCACGGCCCTGCGGACCGGGTCCACCTCGCAGCACAGCAACTCCATGGCCAGCCGCTGCCCACGCGCTCCCCTCCGCACTGGAAAAAGTTGGGGTTTTTTTGGGGGGGGTAGGAGAGGGGAGAAAGGGAGAGAAGGTTCTCCCTTACTTCCTCTGGCTAATTGGGGATGGGGGAGGGCGCGGTGGGGTGAAGTTGAAGGGCAGAGAGAGAAGTGGAGGAGGAGAGGAGGGAAGGGTTGGGCGGCGGAGGCGAAGAGCCGCAGAGGCTCCGAACTCTCCGGCCCTCCCCTGCGAACTGGGCTCGCTCGCGACTCGCGCGGAGCTGGGCTCTGCGAGGCAGTGACGCAAACCGGCTGGGCAGTTCTCCTCCCTCCAGCCTCCCTCCCCTCTCGGGTTCCTCCTCCCGCCCCTCCCCTCCTTTCAATCTCGCCCTCCTTTCCCCCTCTCGTTATTAAGGAGTACAGCAGCTGGCCCGACCCAACTTCAAACGCGGCCCCCCGCCCCCCTCCACCCTGCTCCCTAGCTCGCCGAGGCCCGGGTCTGGGGGCGCGCGGGGCGGCGCGCAGTTGGGGGGCTTGGGGGGTAGAGACTCCCATTTATTCGCTCTTCATTTCGTCCCTTCGGTATCAGAGCCAAGAGGACACTCTTGGGCCCCTACAAAACCGGGCTGGACACTCCTGGTCCAACTAGTTTAAAATGAAGCCAGGAGGGATGGGGGGTGAGCGCAATTTGGAAAAAAAAAAGTCCTAGACGTGATTTAAAAAAAAAAGCAATCTCTTCATACCCAGAGATTCAGGCTGTGCCCCCCGATCTGTGTCTCTGATCCTTTCCAAGTTGCTTCCCAAAACGTGGCCCCCGCTCCCCTCGCCGCCCCCCTGTGGGCGCCCATGTGCGCGGAGGCGAAGACGGGGAAGGGGTGGGTAATCGGGAGGGAGGGGGGTGCGGCTTCCCGACGTGATAGAATGTGACTCTGGAAAAGCCGCCGTCCCGGGCTGGGGGGCGCTCTGGGCGCCCCTGGGAAAGGCAGAGAGGCGCCCGGGGCCGCCGCAGGCCGGGGGCGGGGGGCAGGGCCACCGGCGGTTCCTCCGCGGCCAGCGGCCACGCAGGAAAAAGCCGCTTCCTCGCCCCTGCCTCTGATGACAAGCGGCCCGAGGTGTCTGCGCCGAGCGTGGCCACACTGATGCAGCTTTCTAGGAAACGGCCCGGGAGGGGCAGGGGAGGGGAGGGGAGGGGAGGAGGGGACGGGGGGGGCCGAGGCCGTGCGCCCCCGCACCCCTTCCTTCCCTCCGAGCCCCGGGGACTGCCCACCCCGGGGTTCACGCCTCGCCCGCCGCGCAGCAGCCAAGACTCCGGACATGTGCTCGGAGTTGCATCTGCGGGGGCGGGTGTGTGTGGGGGGGTTCAGGCTGCTTCTTCCCGCGACTCGGGGACGTTTCCTCCCTTCCTTCCCCCCCCCCTCTGCCTCCCCCACCCCCCCCACCCTGCATCCCTCCCGGTCCTTCAGTGCCATTTCACTGGTGTCCCTCCACTCCCGCCCCATCCCCCACCCCGCGTGGTGGCCGAGCTGGCACGTGCAGCCCGCATGGCGTGGGGCTGGGGCTCGCTGGACACCCCTAGGTCCCGCCGAATCCCTCTGGCGCTGAGAATGGGGGGCCCCGAGCTGGGGCGCCGAGAGCCAGCGCCGGGGGTGGGTGGGTGGACGGACAGGCGGAGGGGGGGCGCGCGGGCGAGCCGTGCGCTCGGTTCCCTAAAAAGGGGGGGCGCACACCCAGGGAGAGCGAATGAAAGCAGAGGTGCAAGCGCTGGACGCGGGCAGGGCCGCCCCTTCCGAGGCGGGCGGGGCGGCGGCGGGGAGGGGAGGGGAGGAGGGGTGGGGGGAGGAGGGCTATCGCTTTAAAAGGGTGAGCCGGAGTTTGGGGCGCCGGCTCCCCTCCCCCGATTTGCATAGCCAATGGCTCCGAGCCTCCCGCTACTGCGCGCTGATTGTTACCGGGCAGATTACTTTTTTTTTCTCTCTCTCTCTCTCTTTTTTTTTTTTTTTTTTTTTTTAGTAGGTCGCGTTCCCCGCTACATCAAAAGGAAGCCGAGGCCCAGCGGAGGGGCGCGGGCCGGGGGCGCCGGGGGGCGCGGGCTCGGACCTTATCTAGCGCCCGGGGGGAATTAAGTCTCCGTTCTGCTATATGGAAAGAAAGGGGAGGGCAGGGGGCGGGCGAGGAAAAGGTCTAATTGCCCGGGAAGCCTTTAGCTTTGGGGAAGGGAGTGGGGGGTGGTGGTGGAAACCGAGGTCGCCTAAAAGATGGGGAGTGGGGGGGGGAGAGAAAAAAAAAGCCAGTTGCAAACTCAAACTGAAAAGGCCCCTCGGGGTGCGGCGAGCGCCCCTCGGGAGACCGGGCCGCTTCCGATCACCCCCACCTATTGATCTTAGTCAATGTGGGACTTCCCACGCGGCTGATAAATACATTCATTTTAAGACCCCGTAAAGCAGTGACTCAGACTTCAACTCAGCCACCTCGAAGGGAAGCAAAGAAAACGCGGCTGCAAGGGCTGGGGGCCTGGGGGGGTAGGAGTGGAGATGGGTTTAAAATTTTTTTTTATTTTTTAATTTTAATGATCAATCGAACCCGACAGGCAAGGACAGAGGCCGCCAGGGTGCTCAGCCTCTGGACCATGCTAGTTAATAAACTAGTGTGGTCTTTTCTCTCCTTCCTTGCAGGGAGAAAAAAAAAAGCATCCCCGGCACTGCTGGGTCTCCCGAAAAAAAAAAAAAAGAAAGGCGGGAAGGGGGAGGGGGCGCGGGGAAGAGGCGGGTGGTCGCCCAAGCGGCTTCGCCCACCCTGGGGAGAGAGCCTGGGTGGCGGGTCCTCCAGGCTTTGCAATCGCAGCCTCTGCCCCCTTCTCCGAACCCCTCGCCTGCTCCCCCCGCCCCCCACCGTCTAGCTTTACGTTGGAATTCCAGCGGGGAGCGGTGGCCCCGCGGAGGGGAGGGGCGCGGGCGGACGCCCCCCCCCACATCCCAGCCCGCCCCCGCCCGGCTCGGTCCCTGAGACCCGAGTTCGGAGGCTCCCCGCGGGGCAGGCTCGCCACTCCTCGAGTTCCCCGGTCCACTGGCCCCTTCCGATCGCCCGATCCAGAGCGAGCAACCTCGCCTGGAGTCTGCGCCCCGGTCCGGGTTCAGTCTCCAGCCCCCGGGTGGGGCGCGAGAGGGGTGCGGAGGCCGGTAGGAATGTCCCGGCGGAGAGGCCAGGGCTGGAGGCTGAGCTGTGTGTCCCCCCCCACCCACCCCGCGGGTCGCCCCCTGGACCACGTGCGACAGCCCGGCTCACGCTGGTTAAAAAGCACGCGGGACGTCAGGCGCGCTGGCTGCTTGCGCTAAGGCGCGCGTTTTCCATGCGGGCATTTGCAGAAGGGCCCCCCCCAACCCCTGTGCTTAGGCTTTGAAGTCAAAACTGGGGCTGGGGGGCACCAAAAAGGGGGGAGAAGTTGGGTGCTTCCCTTTTTCACCCTCAAAGAAAAAAAATATACATATATGTCTATGCATATCCTATATCTGCCAGCCTTCGCAGCATGTGTGATAAAACGCAAATTTTATTGGACTTTTATTCCCTCCTTTGTGGGCTCGCCGCCCCCACCCCCTACTTCTTCGGTCCTGGAGTTTCGGTTGGAAAATGTACAAAACCCTGTAGGTGCAGGGTGCAGCCGGGTGTTGGGTGTTTATAGGCACATTTTTTGCAGGAACCTGCAGCGCTGGGCACACAGGCTCACCTGGCGGGTGTCGCCACGGAGCTGGGCAGCCTGGCAAGTTCGAGCCCCGCGGGCGCTCGGGCAGGACTGGGGAGGGAGTTTGGGTGTCGTGAGTTCACGGCTGGATGGCGATGATGCGGGGACATTGCCTTTGCCCCAGCCCCCCACCCCCCAGTAGTGCTGTGCTTACGGGGGTCTTCCACTGAGGAACCAAAACGCAAAACCCGACGGCTACCGGCTAGTGGCCGGGGGCCGGCTTCAAGCTCCCGGGGTTCCCTCGAGCAAGAGAAGTAACCTGGGCCCCCGAAGATGGGTGGGGGGCACTGATAGGGAGGAAGCAAGAGAGCACAGGAGGGGGGAGGGCGACGTATCCGAAGACGAGAGGAGAAGGTCTGGGATTGAGGGGCGCAGGGGACGCGACGCAGGCTGGGTGGGGACCCGCCGGGCGCGGCGCGGACACGCGGCGATTCCACGACCTTCAAGCCCAAGTCCCCCTCCGGCTGGACGCGCCCCCGGGGCGCTGGGGATGTGCAGGGGCGGGAGGGCCTGTCGGATGGCGACTGCCCTTTGGATGGGTTTCAGCTGGGACCCCCGCAGGGCGCGCCCACCCCCGCGTCGGGTGTCTCAGGCGCGCGCGGGGTGCGTTAGAAGGCGCGCCTGGGCCGTCGGCGCACCCACGGGCACCCACACCTTCACCCGCTTGGGGGCGGGGGTGGGCTGGGGGGAAACGGGTAATTTTTCATTATTATTATTATTATTTTTTAATTGAAGAACCGAACTTCCCCTTCTTCCTGTCTGATTCAACTGCAAGACACGCCTCGCGAGGCCGAAAATAGTTCTGGAAATACATTCGCTTTCGGGGGGCGGGGGGCAAAGAAACCCCAAATAATAAATAAGAGGAGGGGTGTCCGATAAAGGTCGGGGCTGGGGGCGCCTGGCCTGTGTCCCGGCGGAGCCCCCGCCAGCAGGGAGGGAAAGAAACGGGCCGTGCGGGTCCTTCTGCAACCCCCACCCGCCTTGGCTCAGCCCCCCTCGGGGGCGCCCCCGGGAGGGGCCCGCTGGGCGGCGGAATCGCGCCTCCGCCGCCGGGGAGCCACCACGCGGCTTTTTCGCGGAATTTTGACGTCACCCACACGTGGGGGAAGGGGCAGGGAGAGTGAGAGGAAGCGGCGGGGGAGGTGGCCGGCGGCGGGGGCCCGGGTTGGGGTGGGGGTGGGTGGGGCGCGCGGCGGGGCGGGCCCCGCGTTCCGTGGCCCCCCCGGCCGCTTGCGCGCGGCGGGGGTCCAGGAGCCCCAGGGGAGACCCTCCCCGCCTCTCCCCTGCCCCAGCCCCCAATTTCTCCCCCAGCATCACCACCATCCTCCCCCTACACACCCCCATCCCCCCGGGGTTTTTTGGTTTTTTTTTTTTTATTTGGAAGTCGGGCGCCGAGCTGGGCTCCGGAAAAAGCTCATTTCTTGGGGTTGTGGTCCAGTTCCGCTGCAGAGGGGCGACGGGCTGGGGAGCCGCGTGCGCGGGGGACCGGCCGCGACGCCCCCCGCCGCCGCCCCGCGCTCTCCCGTCTCTCGTCAAAAAGAGTCGGGGAGGAGGTTTTCGGTTTTAGTTTTGTTTTATTATTATCATTTTTAATTTATTAGATTTGCTTTTTTTTTTACCCCACGCGCGACCGAGTCCTCCTCGCGCCGCCCCCTCCCACGGACACGCCCCGCCCGCGACTTAGGTGCCCGCGAGGGGGGCCGGCTGGACGCTCTCGGGGAGGCCTCTCGAGGGAGGATGGATCTGGGGCGAAGTTCTGCTAGATTCGGGCCAAAGGCGTCGAGAAATAAGCTTGTCCCAAATAAGGATGCCGGGAATAAACGAGGCAAAAAATGCGGGGCGACGCCCCCTCCCCCCTCCCGCTCCTCGGGCACCCTCACCTTAGCTGGTCGCCTGGAGAAACTTCCAGAATGCAAAGGTTGACCACTCCCAGCTGCAGACACACCTTGCTTCCCCCCTGAGATTTGAGCACTGGCTTTCTGTCCTGGCCATTTGGGGAGGGGGTGGAAGGGGACAGTTATTTTATTTTTTAAACCCTTGGCGATGATTCTGAAGTTAACCCAGAGCTTCGGCTCAACTGAGCCTGAAATATTAACACGTGGACTTGCTTTTCATTGTAATAAAGTGGACAGTTGCAAGGAATTGGTGGCAGAGAGTTAGGGGCTGCTTTGGAAATGTGGATTTAAGGGGCGAATTTTACCTGTTTCAAATGGAAAGGAAAGGCTTTCTGTTTGAATTAGATATGAGATGTGACAATGTTTGTGTTTTTTTTTTTAAAGATGACAATTTGGTTCTAAGCAGGATTTTTTTCCCTTTAAACAAACATTCTGTTTAAAAATTATTTTATTTTTAAAAATTATTGTAAAAATTCTGTTCTGTTCATGGTGGCTGATCTAACCCAAAATATTTGGTTTCTTTGTTAAAAAAAAGTTAAAATTAATAAAAATGCCAAACTTCCTTGTTAAAGCTCAATCTGAATGGGCTGTGTTTTGAGTTCTCAGACCAAAAAAAAAAAAATGAGTTGAATGCAGAAGTAAAAAAATTGAATAAATTATTGGAAGGTGGAGGGCAGAAAGAAGATAAAGGAAATTTTTTAAAAAACCAAAAAAAAATACAAATTAAATGTTCGCCCCATTTAATTTCAGATATTTGTTTTGGGAGACTGAGTTAAGTAGATTTGAATTCTAAGTTAAATGTCAAGACTACCCCCAGCAGGAAAAATTTTAAAAAAAGAATCAATAGCTGCTTTTATCGGTTTTTTAAACACTTCAACTTTGTCCAAGTCAAAAACCATCCCTTTTAAAAATGCCCAGGTTCCCAGTATAATTGAATATTCTTTTGATTTCATGGTCTTGTTCAGTTCTGTATTAGTTACAACCAAGTTAAAACAGTAGTAAATATTTTATTCCTTATTTTTCTATTTTAGTTTTTGATCTTTAAACACAAAGATTGCCAGCATCTGTTTGTATGATTTGTAACATCATTCTCCAACATACTGAGTTCATATTCTCCGAACTTTTAAAAACTAATTAATAAAAACTGAACAAATCGTTTTCTTGTTGAGCCTTCTATATTTCCTGATGGCAAATTTCAGCAGGCAGAAATTGTTTTCTTGGTGGTCTCTGGAATTCTTTAGAAGTGTGAAATTTGGAAGTGTGAAACAGGTTGTTTTAGAGTTTGATAAGCACTACCTCCTCAGGTAGTGCTGTTTCTATTTTAGAGTTGATCTGAATGCAGGCAGTTTGTGTGAGTGCACTAGACAGTCCAAGCTAGGTTGAATTTAGGTTCTTAAGAGGAATGCATTTCTTCTTTGCTCAGTTTTAAGTAAGGGCAGTTGCTTTTACAGGAACTTAAAACAAAGTCTGTGCCTATGCATTATGTAAACAACTTTGAAGAACACATATCCAGGGCAGAGGGGTTTATGTGAAAGGTGAAATTAGAGCAGAAAATCCTAACTTATTTCTGCTGTTAACCATCTCAAATCACATTTCCACTGTGGTCCCATCAGCTATCAACCAAACAATTCTTTGTGATATCCAGAGGTTGAGTTCCTTCAAGTTCTGTTAGATAACGATGATTAATTCCTCTGTGTCCCTCCTCCTCTGTTTTTCAGAGTGTATGTACAACATTCATTTTATTTCTCTTGAAAAACTGTTATCAAATGGTGAGGGATGAAAAATGGAAAAATGAATACTAGAATTCACTGGTATTTTTTTTATCTAGAATTTATTATTTTTTATTCTAGTTTTATTTAAAACTAGAATTTTTTATCCTTAGTATCCAGTGAATTCTTAATCACTTAAGTTAACTTAAGTGATTAAGTTAAGTGATTAAGAATTCACTGGATACTAAGGATAAAAACCAAAAAAAAAACTAAGACTGAGGATTTTTCTGGGAAATACAAATCAAAGATAATTGTATTTCACACTTCTGAAAACTGAAAATAAAATCACCAAAATGGGGCATGTAGGAGTTTTTTTAAAGGAGCAAAAAAATACCTTTCTTCATTTTTCAGATCTTCATCGCAGCCACATATGTTTCCATTTTTGAAAGCAGCTAGTTAGACTGTCGGCAAAGCAAACCTAGACCAAAAGTTTTTCCTGGTGTTAAGAAAGATGTTTTGAAGCAAATGGTTTAGGTTAGTTTACATCAGGTTTCCGATGAAATAGCTTACATCTGGCACCCTTTGACCACTGATTATTTCAGGATAGTGAAGCTTTTTTTTAATTTCTTTTTTAATGTTTTTGCAAGGGGAAAGTCTAGATCGCAAATTGGATCAGTGCAGGCCATTTTGTGTGTGGCTTTTTCTAAAATGATTTCAACTCCCAAAAAATATCCAGAAGCCCATCAGATCTCCTTGTGTGAATCCAATAAATAGCACAATTTTCTAGTGCTTCCCTTTGAGCCCATCTTCTTCTGACGTTTCTTTATTTAAATAAAATGTCATAGGCGATTAAAATTTTCCCTAACATCATATTGAATGAGGCTCAAATTTTCTTCTCTTTGTGCAAATTTTTTTTTCAAAAAGGGGGGAGGGATCGTATAATTACTCTTTTGTAGTGTAATTACCAGCAATTTCATGTCATCTAGCAAATGATTTAAGTAAGTCGTAATGGAACCCCTATGAAATTTGCTACACTGGGCAGGAAAACGATGCTTCAGGAAATCAAAGTCTGACCTTCCATATAGACACCCAAGCCTTTTCCCAGGTTGTCTTAGGAGTTTCAAGACGTGGAAATCTTCTTCATTTCGAAAAAGCCTCCTTCGTTGCCGTCTTGGTCATTCCATTTTAGCCAGTCACAGCATATGTCTGGGTCTGGGAGTCTGCGATTGAAATTCTATATAGTATTCATCAAGGTTATTCATGCTGAGCGATCACATATGTGTTAAACTGATATCATTACACGTCTGTGCACAGGGACATAAGAGTTGGTCGGAGGGCATGCCTCGGATTTGTAAGGTAGAGTTTAAAAGGTTTTAATGGAGGAGGCAAGGAGGCAGAGCTCTCTATGTTTGGGGGAAATGCCTTTTGCTTTTGTGATTTATTCCTTCACTTATTTGACTGAAAACTGAGACCTTCCATCCCTAACAGTCGGAACCTGTGTGCTAGCCTGGGGCCAGGGGGTGTGTGTGTGTGGGGGGGGGGGTGTG
>JAOXYA010000025.1:3865926-3885142 GCA_028565675.1 Sorex palustris | reverse complement strand
ATCATTGTATAATCGAAACCCAAGCACAAAAAATTGTAAATCTACAACTGTACCTCATTGTGTTTCACTAATAATAAAAAAAAGGAAAGCAGTTTCTTAGACAAACTCTAGGCAGCTCTTTTCTCAGATGTGTTTTAAGAACATAACAGCTCTGTGACGACACATCTTTCATCTTTGACTTGAGTTCACCAGTCCATTTAAACAGTACTGACAAGATGAAACAGTACTGACAAAATATGGATCTCTGATAGGGCCCCCTGAATGACTATCTAACCTCAGAGTCCTTACTGATATCTATCAACTGTCTGTATTTACTCTTAACTTATTGGCATTAAAAAGACCAAAATGTTATTTCGTTTAGAACAATATTTAGCAGCTGTTTTATTAAGCTTCAGCCCTAACTGACAAGCATATGGTTACAAAAGCAAAACAGAACAGAGAAAACAGGAGCAGTAGAAGTCCATATTTATCTTGCATTCTTCAGAATTATCAACACCATCGCTTTCCCCAATAGCCCTAGAAACGTGTGCAACAAACACCAATGCTCGATGTTGGGCTACACTGAACTTGTGAGCACTTTTAGAACTCTTTATTTGTTTTGGTTTGGGGGGGCACACCCAGTAGTTCTCAGGGCTTACTCCTGGTTCTATGCATAGGAATCCTCCCTGGTGAGGTTTTGGGGACTAGATGTTGTACCAGAAATCAAAACTGAGTTGGCCACAAGACAAACGCCCTACTCACTGTATGATCGCTCTAGCCCTTCAAAGTTCATTTTTTTTCTCACCTTCCCACCTTCTAACGTAATGAGAATGGGAGCAGGGTCTGAGGATGCAACAGTATTGCCTTCCACAATGGCATCTGTTCAATATCTGAGCACTACCCAGCTTCTCTGCATTCGCCCACTGTCCAGATTACATTGGCCATTGCGTCTGGTGCTGCCAGTGTGGCAAAGGAAGTAGACAAATAGTCATGGGCAGCTAAGCTTGTTTTACAAAAGACAGGAAAAGCCTAAGGCCCACTTGAGAGTTGCGAATACAGTTCAGGCTTCCTGCATCAACATACGGCTCAAGCTATGCATTGCCAGCGGAAAAAGTTCGTTTATTTTTATGTGGCCCTTATATGAATAGCTACAACAACAGACTATTACTGGATATAGATAAATCTCTGAAGGAGAATAAAGCCTACGCGCTTTATGCACATTTTCCCTTTTAATCATTATAGAAACTAAGGGAAGCATATATATCCAACTTGAATTTTCAGATGATGAAACGAAGGCTTCAAGGAATTTCAAAAAAATTGCCCCAGACTAATTGGCAAGTGGTTGCAAATAGTGGCCAAGATCAGATAGTAAAAGTAGCATAAAAATACCTCCTATGGGGCTGGAGAGATAGCACAGCAGGTAGGGTGGTTGCCTTGCACGCGGCTGAACTGAGTTCAATTCCCAGCATCCCATATGGTCCCCTGAGCACTGCCAGGAGTAATTCCTGAATGCAGAGCCAGGAGTAACCCCTGTGCATCACCGAGTGTGACCCACCCTACCCACTGTAATACCTCTCCAATACCAAAACCTGAGATTTTAATGTAGACTTACACTTTTGAAAATAGAATAGTCAACAAGATAGTTGAGTCTTCTACACCCTATTCCTAGTCTAGGCTCTCTCTTGTTTTACAATAACTTCCCATGTATTTTTAGGAACCCGAAGAAACAATTATAATCTGACAGTCACATATTTAATCCCACCCAGACTGTTGAGCAGAATGAACAGAGAATGACCATAAATTATGTCAGATTTCACTATTATAATAATCTCTGAAATTTAGCATCAAACTCATTTGAGCTAAAAAGTTAGCCTCACTCCAGGATGTTTCCTTCACTACACCAAAAGTAGTTTTGCTTAACTCTTCAGGGTAAATTCTCTGCAGTATTTATTAGTCTTTATACCAAGACTCTCGCCCTGTCAACGTTAACTTGAAATTGATAGTCCTACAAAGTTACTCTGACCCCCATAAACTGAAAATCATATAACAGACTTCGTTTGCAATCTTGTATTGTGGTCAATGTCAGAACATAGCATAGTCATTAATATGAACAATTTAGCACTTCCCAAACTTTTATCATATTTGTTGGAGCCAAGAAACACAAATACTATTATTAATGTTTAATTCATCTAAAAAACACTTAAATTTATTTTAAAATGTTACTTAAAGTAAGTGAAAAGTACCACCAAAGTGCCCAAGATGCTTACAACCTTCCACCATCATCCTAGTAAGATTCCTCTACTCACCTCCATCCCATCTGACCCCAAACCCTGTTGCATAGTGCTTGGAAATCTCTGTTTTGTAACCCAAGACAAGGGTTTGCCATCACTTAATACTATCTAGTCCCTTATTTGCTTTCTTCATACACCACAGGTTAGTGAGAGATTCTGAGATCCTTTCAGATTCTAAAGCCCTTCCAGGAACTAGGAAGCTAATCTTCACTGCCCTAAACCTCGTAAGACCTCTCCCTCATCTTAAGTCTACACAACCACTGTTTATTAGTAAAATTCTTCCCTTCTGTATCAGTATCAAAGGATGGGAGACCCTGTCTGTTGGTTCCCTCTTTTCCACCCAATACAAAAGTTCATGATACTATAAGTTTAAATGAGAATAAATATAAAATTTAAGAAAATTTATATTTGAATTGCTTGGTAATACTGTGCAAATATAGCTATGAGAAATTCCTTGTCCTCTCAAACAGTATCTCCAGCCAGATTATAAACCCAAAACCCTTATTAAATTTGACCGTTTCAAATAAGGAAGCAGAATTTTGAAAGCAACTTCTGCTTTCTTCCCCGCCACTAACATCCTCCCTGTGGCAAACAGAATTACTATGAGTTAAAATGAGGGAAGGAAAAGAGGCAAATAGAAGAAAACAAACCAGAGATCAAAAAGTTTTTCTTTCAGGCAGGAGAGATAACACAGCGTGTAAGACTCTAGCCTTGCATGCAGCTGACCGGTGCTTAATGCTTTAATATAAATTGGCCCTGACATGTTGTACTACTAGGTCCTTATGCCTTTCACTAAATCATAATTAAATTTCAGTCAGTGTTTCCCAAAAGGTAGATCATGTAGACTGAGAATATATATGCAGTTTTAAATGAGGTACATACCACTTCACAAAATAGTAACTCTTTCCCAAATACCATCATCTTGGGCCAACCTTACCAATCTTCTTCTATTTAATAAATTGAGAACATACTTTGTATTTAGATCCTTGATGGACAAACTAACTGGAATAGTATTGTTTTGTACATCAATAGAATAAACACTGGCACTATTGTAAGCATGTTACCTAAACTGCAATAAAATTGTTTAGAAAGATTAAAAGATCTCAGAGTGAATGACTGCTTGAACACTGCCAGGAGGAGGCTGGAGCCTACACGTGGGAGTCCCATTAACCAAATATAGCTGTGCTACAAACACCGGTGTACAATGGTCTGAGTGTTTGTTTCTCCCAAAGATGTATATGTTGCAATTGTAATCATTAAAGTGACAGCATTAGGAAATTGGTTAGGCTATTAGAGCAAGGGATTAGCACCTGCCTGTATAAAAAAATCTTGCATGCTGCCAACATTGGTTTGATCCCCAGCACCACATGGGCTTGCAAACATTGCAGATATACTCCCATTGTCCCCTGATCATGAGTGAATCCTTGGAGGCCTCCATCCTCTGGCCTACAACCTTAAGGTGGCCCGGATAATCCCAGTCTAGGGCCCTAGTGGCACCACACCCTTGGACCCTCACACTGAACTCTTGGCTGAGAATCAGGAGGAGGGACCCACAGGTCCTCAAGCACTGCTTGGGAGACTCCCTCCAAGCCCCAACCACAAAAGGGGCTTCAGAGGGGAAGGTAAGTGCCTTTCAAAAATGTGCATATGAGCACCAAAGCCAAGTGTGAAATTCCCATCATCACAGCGACATCATCAAAATGAAGGGAGAGAATGGAAAAGAAGGAGTTTAAAAGAAGCTCCATGAAGTCCCCCTCACTCACCCCTTCCACCCAGTGTGGGTCTCGAAGACTACCATTTATGAGCCAGTAAGTAGGCTATATATAGGCACTGAACTTTTTGAGAACTTGATGTTAGATTTTCCAGCCTTCAGAACTGTGAGAAATGTATGCCTTTTATAAGCAGCCCAGGACACCATGATAGCAGCCTGAACAGTCTAGAAAAGCCAGAATGCAGCAGTTGGAGATCAGAGGTCAGCCAGTTAATACATACTGCCTGACACAGATAATCAGTCAATAATTCTCTATGTCCTGCAGATCTGAGAATAAATGGTGTCTTCTGTCACTAAATTTGCATCCTAAAGGAGAGGAACAAAAAAAGTGTTCGTTTGAGATAAAATTAATTCAGATATTGCTAATGCAATGATGTATGGTGAAGAAAAACGTAGGACAAAAGAGAAAATGAAAAGCTATGAAATTAGTAGTTAGGGAGATGTGGGATAGAGAAGAAAGGATTTCATTATTTTGTGAATCAAAAAAGATGGGTGTCCAGATTTTGTGGCACATGGTATTTATACAATATGAGGATTCCTCTTTAAGACAAAAAATACACATTGGGTTGGGGAATGAGTAACAGTGTTCTAGGTCTCACATGTATGAGGCCCTGGAGTTGATTTGGGCAATGCCCCCCCCCAAACGAATATAAATGTACAAGAACTGAAGTACAATATACCTTCAAAGGGACCATAGATGTCAGAGAAACTGAATTATTACAGTAAATTTCTAGTTGGCACATAAATGTCAGGAAGCATAACTTACTGAACAGCAGATAGGGCAGATGTTTAGGCATTCACTAGGATGCAAATGCAACTGATGGGTTACATTTATGATAGTATTGTATAGAATGGTAGAACCTTGGTGGAAATAAAATACCATCAACAATTATTGATACAGAATGTTCTACTGTATTCTAGCCAGCTCTTAAGTTTCAACTTAAGTTCTTCACAGAACACTGGGAAATATGACCTTGATGAATCTTTAAGTGAAATCCATTTCGAGTAGGAATGTACAGATTTGCATATAATTGGCATACAATTAATTTTCTATTGCACCATGAGAAGTAACCAAAAAAATGCAACAGCTTAAAACAATACTATTTATAACCCCACAGGTTCTCTAGTTCAGACAAGGAGCTTTGCTCAGAGTATCACAAACAATGTGTGTGTCAGTTGTGTCAGGATTTTATCTGAACTCTTAACATGGGAGAATCTGCTTCTAAACTCATTCAAAGGTCAAAGAGTTAGTCCAGGATTAGGGTACTTGCCTTGCATACGGCCAAGCTTGGCTGAATCCCTGGAATGACATGGTCCCCAGCAGTTGTAGCACCTGAGCATTGAACCAGGATAAAACCCAAATCCAATAAAATAATAATAATATCAATACTCCGAATAATAACCCATACAAGATGCATTTTCAGGACTGAGTTCCCTGTTTCTTAGCTGGGTAGGGACTGAGTCACTTTCAGTTCCTGGAGGTCTCTTTCTGTTTCTTGTGTATGACCTCTTCCATCTTCAATGTGAACATCAATATTTCTGGTCTATCTTTGGCTTTCTCTCTCTGACTTCCTTTTCTTTCATCAACCTGGAGATGAGTCTGCTCTTGAAAGTTGCAGAGTGTAGATATTCTTCTTATTTAAAGCCAAATAACTATATGTTAAAGAGTCTAATAACAGGGGTTATAGTTAATTTGATAGATAGATAGGCAGATCAATATATAGTCCAAACACATCTATTAGTCCAGGGATTAAAGCAGACATATCCTAAAAAGATTGCTTTAGAAAGCCTTCCTGCCAGGATCACAATAATATTTCCTTTCCATCTTACATTTAATGAAATTATCTTGATCATCTACTACAATCTAGAACTAAGTAAAAAAAATAGAAGTGAATATGCCATTGCCTTTTACATTAAGAAATTTTCAGTATAGTTTTAATAATAAGGCCGAAAACCTAGTCAGTATTCACCAGGTGTTCATTCCTGTTTCAAGCACTGTAGGAGTGTTATCTTACTAAGGGAAGGAAAGTGGATAAATGCGTTTATACTGTTGAAACAGAGGACAATGTGGTTCAGAGTGGAGGGGCTGTTAAGAGTAGCCAACTAGGAAATCTTTGACAAGATAATGATACTTTAACTTATCCTCCTGGAAGAGAAAGAGTGAATTAAGCACAAACATGATGTGTATGTGATGGTGGGGAGAACACCATGGAGATTTTATATGCTTAAAGTCCTATGTGAAATATGCAGAAACTTAATTTATCTTGCAACTAATCCCTTCTTCCCAAGCATTTTTCCTGTGACTCATCATTTGCTATTGACAGATTTAGTCCATCTTTGAAATAAACTTAGAAATAAGATATTTGCTAATAAAGGCTTAAAATATGATCACTTGACATCCCGTTATTCATCCCATTATTGAGTGGGCACCAGTAACATCTCCATTTGTCCCTGTCATGTACTACTGTAGCCCAGTGGCGCCTGCTCATTCTAGGAACATAAAGAGCCTCAAACTGATTGTTCAGGGTCTTGACGAAGAAGTCTGACCAACTCATGGGCGGGAGGCCACGTGATCTTTTGACGTCCCGTGGAATCCAGTCGGTAATTACTCTAGTCCAGTGGTTATCTCCAAATCGCATTATGTGTCCAGCCCATCTGATCTACAACGGCTTGGCAAACGAGAGTGTCCTTGATTCTTGATCGTCGACGGAGGTCGGAACTCCGGATTCCTTCTCTCACTTGAGTGAAGACTGATACTCCAAGCATAGCTCTTTCGGTTCCTCTTTGGGAGACCCAAATAACATTCTCATCCCGTTATTGTAAGGCCCGAGTCTTTGAGGTATATGTTATTGCAGGAAGAACAGGGGAATTGAAGAGATGTGCCTGGAGCTGGAGGTTCTTCGTCCTCTTAGCTATTTCTTCAACACTCTTCCAAGCCGCTCTCTTCCTCCTGTGAAACTCAGGTGCCAGGTCATTTGTCATGTTGACTTCTTGACCTAGGTACACATAACTGTTGCATTCAGAGATGGTCGTTCCGTTGAGAGCGAATGGAGCGATCTGGCTGTGACATCTGTCACCCCACTGATCACCAGGGTTGATTAATAATGTAGGCTTAAAAAATTGATTCAGGGACGAGAGAGATAGGATAGTGGGTAGGGTGTTTGCCTTGCATTCTGCCCAGCCGGGTTCAGTCCCTGGCCTCTCTATGTTTCCCCAAGTACCTTCAGGAGTGATCTCTGAGTGCAGAGCCAGGAGTAAGCCCTGAACACTGCCAGGCTCAAAACCAGACCAAAAACAAAACAAAATGTAATTCAGTCCTCTCTTCCCCTGCCTCTGTGAATATGGTCGTTGCCTTGGCCGAGGCTGCACTCACCATCAGACGTGGTGCTGGGGTGCTTGGTTGTGGCGCTTGACAGGGGGTCACGTTCCTCTGGTGCTTGCATCTGTGCTTTGGGTGGGAGGGGGTGCTCTCCCACATGGGGGTGCTGACCCGTCAGGTTTGGGCGGTGTAGGTCTCTGGAAGTTGCATCCCTTAGTGGGGAGGCTGGCGCCGCCCTGACTGTGGAGGGCAGCGAGTCCCTTGTGGCATCAGGGTCATACACAGCTGAGCTGCCAGCAGTGAGCTCAGCTCAGGAGGCAAAGCCAAGGACTGAACTCACGGCTAAGGCAGGGCAGGCGCTTTAGCCAGGAACCGTCTTTGGCCGCCCAACCCCCATTGTGCTTATGTATTGTAGGTGGAGATGGGACCCTCCTGGTAATTTTCAACCCACTGTGATTGAATGCCAGGGCCTTGAGGTTGTGGTTGTTGATGCTCTTTAGTGCCGGAGATTCTGGGGCCACCCTCGTGGTACTCAGGGGTCTTCAGGGCTGAGGGGCCATGTGGTATCACTGAGGATTGAACTGAGGTTGGTCTCATGCCAGGAATGAGCCTCAACCCCTATACTACCACTCCAGTTCCTGGTGTATTTTTTTTCAATATACACCCAACTTCAATTAAAAACAAAAGAAGATAATATTTTACAAAAGCTTTAAATTCTCTTTATTTGTTGAGGTCATACCTGGCCATGCTCAGGCATCACTCCAGGTGGGGCTCAGGACACCCTGTGCAGTGGTGGGAATTGAACTCAGGTTGCCTTTGCAAGGCAAGGGCCTTAAGCTTGTCTCTTTGAGTCCATACTCTCTCTCTCTCTCTCTCTCTCTCTCTCTCTCTCTCTCTCTCTCTTATTTTTACTGTTTGAGTCACACCCGGCCATACACAGAGATTACTTCTGGATCTGCACTCAGGAATTACTCCTGGCGGTGCTCAGGGGACCATATGGGATGCTGGGAATCAAACCTGGGTCAGCCGCCTGCAAGGCAAATGCCCTACCTGCTGTGCTATTGCTCCAGCCCCCTGAGCCCATACTCTCTTGATTATTGATTCCTTTGTTTGTTAGTTTGTTTGTTTAGGCCACACCCAGAAATGCTCAAAGCTTCCTCCTGGTTCTGTGCTCAGGGATCACTCCTGGCAGGGCTTGGGGAACCTTATATAGCATGCCGGGGATCAAACCTGGGTTGGCAGCTTGCAAGGCAAACACCCTGCCCACTGTACTATCACTCCGGCCCTTGATTATTGACTCTTGATTGGCTGTTAAATTGCTCAGCCTCTGAAAGTTTGGAACCCAGAAGTTGTGGATACAGGTGATTCTATTTCAGGTGGGGTTCATCTCAGGGATTAAACCAAGGGCTCTTCACAACAGCGGAGAGTGGAGCCACTTTCCTGTACAGGAATGTCCTTCAGCGTGTCCGCAGAGGATCACAGGGAACACACATGAGAAAGTATTTAGCACCCCCTTCCCCCTCCACCACACACTTGGCACAGACTCAGCTGTGGGGTGGAGGAGGTGCCTAGTCTTTGGACCTAGGACTGCTCTCTGAATGGTTCCATGTGGCAGGTACATTTGGTTCTTCTAGAGTCTCTTTCTCTCCATTAAAGCACCAAGTCCAGAACCAAAAGGCAAATGAACTTGATCCCAACAGGAAACTAAGTAATCTCTGGATCCATGGGAAGGTAAGATTGAACCCCACTTATTATGTCTTGTCTCAACGGGGCCAACTAATGCACAGCAATAAGGGATGCCAGCTCCAAAGTAACTTAGCTTTCCTGTTTGAGTTTCAGTCATACAATGATCTATGACCCAACCCTCCACCAGAGCACATCTTCCACCACCAAGAACCTCAGCATCCCCCTTCCATCCCACCCCTCCTCCTGCCTCTATGGCAGACAATCTTCCCCATACTCTCTTTTGTATTGCTTGTTATGGATACCATAAGACCGTGAGAGCAGTTGTGATGCCACCCACTCTTTGAGCTTCTTCTTGAGTGACTTCTTCCTCTTGTGGCCTCCTAGATCCTCCTCCACCCAGATCTCCTATTTTCCAGTAACTTGGCAGTCACACCCACAAACTGCCCCCCACCCCCAGCACCATGCAATCCCATCAAGGGCCAAGATCCAGAGACTATAAAACAAAGCTCCCAGAACAGTACAACACAGAATCTCCTGCCCCCACGCCAGGCTGTCTTCACCAGGGCCCCTCGGAGGGGGGCAGGTTGAGTTTTCCTCCCCATCCTCAGCAGCCCAAAACCTCCAGAACCCAGTCACAGCCATGCTCAAGGCCACATACTCGGACAAGTCTCACACATGAAGGAACCGGCAGAGGAACCCAGGTATGCGGGACCTGTGACTGAGATCTCCAAGCCTGCTCGGATCGGGACTGGGCCTCCTCCACTCAGATCCGAAATTTTCCAGTAGCTTGGCAGCCACACCCATAAACTGCCCCTGGTGCCATATAATCCCATCAACCGCCAAGATCCAGAGACTAAAACAAAGCTCCCGGAAGTGCGAGGCTGCATACATGGCCCTGTAACCTCTTATAGTCTAGTCTACTGATGCACCTAAAGCAGCACACATGTGTTTGGTTTTAAAATACTTGCTTGTATTCTCTTATATACGTTTTCTGTTCTTCTCGGAGAACCTGACAAGCTACCGAGAGTATCTGACCCGCATGGCAGAGCCTGGCAAGTTCCCCGTGGCATATTTGATATGCCCAAAACAGTAACAATAACGGGTCTCATTCCCCTGACCCTAAAAGAGCCTCCGATACAGCACCGTTGGGAAGGACGAGTAAGGAGAGGCTGCTAAAATCTCAGGGCTGGGACAAATGGAGACATTACTGGCGCCCACTCGAGCAAATCGATGAACAACAGGATGACGGTGATACAGTGTGGCCTCTTCACCTCCCTTCAGAGCTTCATCTTCCCTGTTTCCACCTCCACGGCTCAGATGGTTTGGTGGACAGATGGTGATATGTTGGTTGGGTAGCAGATAAGGAGGTGGAACTGTAAATTCAGAAGATTTGGGGGAATAAAAATGGGGGAGCAGAAAGGCAGCAGACAGGGGTGGAGCAGGGGGGTCTGAAGACCTGGGGGTGCACTAGAAAGAATCAAGGCAGTTTGTCAAGTGGGAGAGCCAAGGCTGCCCACCAGGGTGAAGAAATCGCTAGTTCTCTGGGCTTCCACCTCCTCACTCCCACTTACCTGACTCCAGGGAAGCGGAAGTGAACCCCAAGGAAGCTAAAAGCGATGTCTATGAACTATGCAGTCTTCTCCAGGCCTGTTTCATAAGGGTGTCTTGAGAAGGGGTTCTTGACCGATACTTTTTGGTTTTGGTTCTGGGGGCCACACGCAGCAGTGCTCTGGGCTTACTCCTGGCTGTGGACTCAGGGCTCACCCCTGGCAAGTCTCAGGAGGGCCCTCGGCGGTGCCAGGGACTGAACCTTGGGTTGGTTGCATTCTAGGCAAGTGCCCTACCCACCGTGCTTGTCTCCTTACCAGGCATCTTTGCTTGAAATGACTCTGTGACCTGGTCTTCCGGTGCGCCAAAGTCAGTTATCCCGGGAGGATTCAGGTATTGACAAGTTAGCTCAGGGAATTTCCCAGAATTCCAGGGTCCACAGGACAGACGAAAGAGCAGGTAGATTCTGGTTTCTCTGCCCCATTTCTGGTGACTCATGTCAGGAAGGGTCATCTCCATGCTGGATGTGGGTGGGACTCTGCCAGGCCTTTGGGTGTCAGCAGGTCAGGAGCTGGGCACAGGCAATTCGCTTCAGCTCTGTCTTTATTGGGGGGGCGGGGTCACACCTGGCAGTGCACAGGGGTTCCTCCTGGCTCTGCACTCAGGAATTACTCCTGGTGGTGCCCGGGGGACCCTATGGGATGCTGGGACTCGAACCTGGGTCGGCCGCATGCAAGGCAAACGCCCTCCCCACTGTGCTATTGCTCCAAGCCCTCTCGGTGCTGCTGATCCCAAGTGGACTCAGGGAACAGGTAAATTAGTCTTTGTTGTCATGACAACCCCCATTTCCAGCATTACTGAGCTGTTCAGCTTCACGGGGGAAGTTCAGTGGAACTCGAATGCTGAGAAAAGTTTCTTGTGGGCCCCATGCTCTAGAGACATCTTGGATGAAGGGGATGGGGGTGGAGGCAGTCACATGCTAAGCTGGTGAACTTGGAGGTGATGCTGGGCTTCCAACTTCCCCTCTATAAAATGGAAATTACCGCCAGTGCATTCCGAAGAGCCCCGAAGGGCACAGGGCGAGAGTGACTTCAATGAGATAATAGAGGTGAACCCCTTTGAGCGCCTTCTTGTAAGTTATCAGCGCATCTGCTGCCTAGGGCACTTGAAACCTCTTAAAAGCATCACCACATTTTCATCATAGAAAAATTGCCCAAGAAGGATCTGCTCATTACCAGCGCTTGGTGGGAATCTGGCATCCATCCTCACATTCCCCTATGATCACAGAGCCTTGCGGGGCCAACGAGACCGCAGAGAGCATGTCCTGGTTGATCTGCAGAGCCGTCTGGGGCAGGAGGCAGAAAAACCAGGGCTCTCGTTTGCCTCTTCTCCTCACTGGGGTTCAGCATCCTGGTCTTGACAAGGTTACACTGTTGTAAATTGATTGATTGATTGATGGATGGATTGATTGGTTGCTTTTTGGGTCACACTTTAACTCACAACAGTGTAGGGGCTGGAGCGATAGCACAGTGGTAGGGCGTTCGCCTTACAAGCAGCCAACATGGCCGACCCGAGTTCGATTCCGCTGCCCCTCTCGGAGAGCCCGGCAAGCTACCGAGAGTATCTCGCCCGCACGGCAGAGCCTGGCAAGCTCCCCATGGCGTATTCAACATGCCAAACACAGTAACAACAAGTCTCACAATTTGTTGTGAGATGTTACTGGTGCCGGCTCGAGCAAATCGATGAACAACGGCAGGACAGTGCTATTTCATTTTTGTATTATATTTGTATACGTGTATATTTTTTTAAATTATATTTGTCTGTATGTGTGTGTATTTCACCGAATTCATAGAATCACACGTTAATTCTATTAAAAACTGTTTCTGCACACAAACACGGTGGACAAGAGCCCTTGCACTCTGGACCCGATGAAGGTCCCTGTTGTTCTGCCCGTGGGGCCATCAAAAAAGAAAACTCTGTGGAGACACTAACAGCTATTTCCTCTTCATCCTCCTGTTCTTAAACACACCCAGGCATTCAAGAGGACGCACCCAAGGGACCTCAGGGGACCCGACAACTCCTTCAACACCGATCTGCACCCAAGCCCACCTGAGGTCCTGGGGGAGGAGGAGCCACCCCAGGGTCCTCTTTGTTCACCCCATCCACTCTTTATAACTCCGTCCACCTTTGATGCACCTGGAACACACTGGCCAGCGTCTCGCCGTTGCTTGGACCTATTCCATCACACCAGGTGTTCGTACTCACCACCTCCTGCCTGCCCCTTCCCTGTCCACATAGAAGTCACCTCCCGTGGTCCAAACAGTGCTGGTCGGTCTCAGGGCTGCTGTTCCTACTTCCGTGTTCAAATTCCCTAGGATTCCCCAGGTCTAAAAACCATCTTCGAGTCTCCTTGTGCATCACTTCTGACACGGTTCCGTGCGACAAGCACCTTCATCCGTGGCATCCCTGGGTGATCGGTGGAGCAGAGTCATTCCCGGTTGCCCTGAGCTGCGTCTGTGTCTCAGTTGGCCAAGGATGTTGCTTTCCCCAGCTGAGCGCTCTCAGGAAATGCGCTGCCTAGCTTGCTAATACGCCTTCTCGCGGGAATGTCGCAAGCTCACTGAGCCAGGGGTTTCCACGGAACCAAGAGAGACTTCATGAGAGATCTCTGCAGTGAAAGAGAAGAGCCATGCTTCCAACCAGAGGAACGAATTCTCCGTCCCAAACATCTCCTCAACAGGAGAATGAAATGGATGCAATTCCTCTGCCTGAGACTGGGAACCTTGTCCACTCGTGGAGCCAAGATGCCAATATAGCTTCCTTTCTGTTGGCTTCGGTTTCAGGTCACACTCAGCGATGCTCAAGGCACTCAGGACTCACGCCTGGCGGTGCTCCGGGGAGCAGACGGGATGCCAGGGATGGAGCGTCTGTTGGCAGCGTTCAAGGCAAGAGCCCTGCGTGTGTGCTGTTGCTCCAGCCCTGCCAAGACCTTCCGTGGCACCATCAAGTCATGCCCGATAAGCCCTTGGCCGGGAAAAGGCCCTTTAAACAGTCATCAAATACAGATGGCTTCCTCAAACCGAGTGCAAAAAAAAGAAATTTCCGTTTTCTGCAGCGATGAGTGTCACAGCTTGCTGGTCGTGGGCTTCCAAAGAAACCCGCGGATTTCTGACATCGGTGCCACGACTCTCTACACATTGGCATCCTGTGATCTCTGCTGTGGCTTGGCTCCCTCAAGAGCAGTCCTGCCAAGCACACCAAATTGTAAAACATGGCAGGCTTGGAACATGAAGTCACAAAATCGGAGACTAACACCCAAGAATAGCCGAGATAAGGACCAGGAGGATTACTCCATGGCTTGGAGGACAGCCGCACACTCTAGGGGGAAAGGCAGCTCAGATAGAGAAGGGAGCACCAAGTAAAGGGTGTTGGGAGGAACCTCCCAGGATGGGAGATGCATGCTGAAAGTAGACTCTAGACCAAACATGATTGTCACCCATTGCCTCTTTTGCAGACCACAGCACCCAAAAGGAGAGAGAGAACAGAGGGGAATGCCCTGCCACAGAGGCGGGGTGGGATGGAGGGGATGGGGGGTGGGAGGGATACTGGGACCCGTGGTGGTGGGAAATGGGCACCGGTGGAGTGATGGGTGTTCGATCATGGTATAACTGAAACCCAAGCAGAAAAATTTGTAAGTCTACAACTGTACCTCATGGTGTTTCACTAATAAAAAGTTTAAGGAAAAAAACAAACAAACAAAAAAATCCCAGGCTTGGAGTTTGGACATCAACATTCTTGAGAAATAGCGCTTGGCATCTTTGGATCCATCGTGCTCTTGTTTTTTTTTTTTAACTTGTTTCAGGGCTTATTCTTGTCAGAGTTCCTTGCACGTTTTTCTCCTGTTTGAACACACATCCGGGGTCGACACTGTCACACAGATAACAAAGCTACTCGAATAACGCAGACGACCGTTTCTACGCACTCAGTTGGGACCGCTGAGGGTGCGATCGGATGTGTATCTGCCAGATACCTGGCCAATCAGACCCTCTTGCCAATGACCCTGATGCCTGCACAGTTCTTCTTGGACAGTTTCGCCAGTAATGGTTTCCGCAGGCTGGTATACCAGATGGCCACTGTCATCAGCGACCATCGAGTCTAAGTATTCTCGGTCTCTTCTGCCCCTGTGACATTTGTATCATCAGTGAGAACCCCGCCACACGTCAGGGACAACGAAGCTCTCATTTGCTGTCGTACGGAAAGGGTCTTGCGCTCCTGGGACTTCAGACGCAAGCTCGTGTCAAAAGGAAACCTCCCAGCAACGCCTCTCCCTCCCACACAACAAGCCGAGGGCAACCCAGCAGGAGCTACTTCCCTGGCATAGAACCCTGCTCTCCTGTTCGAGGCTGATTTTCATGCCACTGCAAGCAACGTGGGCAGAGAAAAATAGAAGGTGAAAGCTACATTTACTGATTTATTTTAAATTTTTTTTTATTGAGTCACTCTGAGAAACACTTGCGAAGCTTTCATGGTTGAGTTTCAGTCACACAATGATGGAACCCCCCTCCCTCCACCAGTGCCCATTCCCCACCACCAATTTCCCCAGTATCCCCCCATCCCAACCCTCCCCCTGCCTCCAGGGCTGACAATCTCCCCCAGACTCACTCTCTACTTTGGGGCATCCTGGTTTGCAGTACAGACACTAAGAGGCCATCACGGTTGGTCCTTGATCTACTCTCAGCACACATCTCCCACCCTGAGCGATCCCTCCAACCCTCACTGACTCAGTGACCCCTTCTCTATCCCAGCTGCCTTCTCCCCCAGCTCATGAGGCGGCTTCCAACCATGGAGCAATCTTCCTGGCCCTTGTGTCTACTGTCCTTGGGTGTCAGTCTCCTATTACGTTATTTTATATTCCACCAAGAGCCTGGGGGACCATATGGGATGCCGGGGATTGAACCCAGGTCTGCGGTGTGCAAGGTAGACAGCTTACCCACTGTACTATGGCTCCAGCCCCAGGGAAAAAAAATGATTTTAAGAATAAACTCAGCCATGCACATAATACTCAACAATCAATCAGAGCCAACAACTGAAAAAGAAATTACCGCACTTTCCACAACACTTGGAAATGTCCCCCCAGACCTACAGAAGCTCACTGTAATTAGGCGGAACTGAAAAAAAAATTTTTTTTTGTCCATGAACTTGAAGAGAGTCATTATTTTCATTCCCAAAGTTTTTTTTAATATGCATCGCGTTTTCCAAGAACGCAGCTGCCAAGTCATCAGAGGGAAAATTAGACTTTGTTTGGAAACTTAGCAAGAGCTGTTAACGGCATCCGAAAGATTCCAGAATCGCTCAAGGTTCTCAAGTCCTTGGCACAAGCAACTAATTCACCCCTCAACGCTTTGGACCACTTCAACCTTCCACGTCGGGGGAAAATACATGTTCTATTATCGCTATTAGTTTGGATGAATTTATGCTTTGTGTGGCCATTAAGGGACATTATGATTCTGGTGGTTGGAATGATGTGTGTCGGCAAGACATCTCCTGACGGGGACGGGGTTTCTAGTTGGTCATTAATCAGCGTTGAGTTCTTGGACAACTCCTTTCATCTCCTTCCGTGTCCAGGTCCCCCGTGGTAATCCACTTCATGCCGAGAACCGAGTGAATGCTTTTTGCTTTGCCCACAAAATATTTCCTGCCTGCTACAAGTAAACAGTGTGTTCCAATATTTGCTGTATCCCTGGGAAATCTCTTTGTCTTCAAGTGGAGAATAACAGTTGCTAGGAATTGGGGGAGTAAACCCTCTTGACTCTGAGCTCAGGAATCACGGATGCCCCCTCTGCAGTGCCAGGGAATCAAACTGGGGTCAGGGGTCAGCTGTGTGCGAGGCAAATTCTTTAATCCCTGCATTCACGCCCACACACACACACACACACACACACACACACACTTTCTGTCTCTCTCTGTCCCTCTCATCTCTCTCTCTCTTCTCTTTCTTCTCTCTGTCTCTCAGTCTGCCTCTGTCTCTGTTTCTGTCTCTCTCTCTCTCTGTCTCTTTCATCTCTCATCACGGCACTCAGAATCCAGATGGCCCAGCATGAGAGGTAAAAGAAATTAAAAAAAAATACGACAGGGGATGGAGCGATAGCACAGCGGGGAGGGCATCTCTGCCTTGCACGCGGCCGACCCGGGTTCGATTCCCAGCATCCCAATGGGGTCCCCCGAGCACCACCAGGGGTCATTCCTGAGTGCAGAGCCAGGAGGAACCCCTGTGCATCGCCGGGTGTGACCCAAAAAGAAAAAAAAAGCCAAACAAACAAAAAAAAAGAAAGAAAAATGACAGATAAAAAACAAACAAGATAAACATGACCTTGGCGTGAAGGAATTGATCTTAGTACCTTTCACAGGGCAGGCCCTTTCGATCCTCTTCGTAAATCGGGCTCTGCTGAGGACGCCACGGAGACGGTCCCCCAGCCCAGAGAAGAAATCCTAAGAATGCCTACAGAGACTTTTCCAGGCTGCCCCCTGACACACAAACGTTTGATAGCGGGTCTCGGCTTACTGGAAGGTCCAATCCCATCGAGTTCAGCATTATGGGCCTGTCAACTGTTCTACTCTGCTCTGCCCCGGTCCAATCCCAATCAAGGCTCGATGCTGCGGTTCGGATGGCCTGCTCAGCGCACGTGACACAGTTTCTGTGTCTTGGGCACCTGTGACCAGGAGGTCGAGTGAGGCTTAAGGCCGGACACCCGGTGTTGGCTTGACCCTCTGTTCTTGCCAACTTGGCTCAGAGACTCCCTTCAGCGGGGCCTCGCATCCGGACCGCCTTGCCAGGTGGGGTCTTATCTACTCCAGTGTCCGTCACCATGCTCCACACCTCCTAGAAAGTCTTCGCTTAGGTATTCTGCTCACCTGAGTGCCAAACACAGTAACAACGAAGTCTCCAATGGAGACGTTACTGGGCCCGCTTGAGCAAATCGATGAACAACGGGAGGACAGCGATTTGATTTGAGTGCCACGGAGCAATGGGCACCTCAGCTGCCCACCATTCCTTCCAACCAACTCTTCCTCCCTTTGTGCTAGCCCTGGACTCTCTGTCTAAACTCAGGGTCACCGTTCTAGGACGGGGGTCCCGGGTGGGCGTAGTGCATTCGGGGCCAACGGACAATGAAAACGGTGCACACAGCTCACCAGACAATCATCAAGAACCTTTCTCCTCAATGCCGCAGATGAGTACCCCAAAGAGTGGAGGGACAGTGATCACTGTCACTGTCACTGTCCTCCTGTTGTTCATCGATTTGCTCGAGCGGGCACCAGTCATGTCTCCCTGGTGAGACTCGTTGTGACTGTGTTTGGCATCTCGAAGACGCCACAGGGAGCTTGCCAGGCTTTGCTGTGCGGGCAGGATCCTCTCGGGAGCTTGCCAAGAGGCTCTCCGAGAGGGGCGGAGGAATCGAACCCGGGTCAGCCGCATGCAAAGCAAACGCCCTCCCCGCTGACCTATTGCTCCGGCCCAATAGAAGAGCAATGATCACAAATTATGGGCGTACCACGCCCCCTTTGGTAGTGTCCTTTGCCTCTGAGGCAATGTTCTCTGAATCTCTCTGGCCTCAAGGAGAACCCCCGGATGTATAATCAACGGGGTGACATCATCTTCATCAGACGGCTCTCGGGCCGGGCCGGAGTGGACCCAACGGCCCTCGCTGGCCTTTGGAACAGCTCACGTGGCCATCGAGGCCACTAACATGGACCTTCTTCGGCTTTGGCGGAGGAAAGAAGATTATTCGACTGGGTTTCTGCTGGCAAGAATCAGCAACTGGGTGCTGGAGCGATAGCACAGCGGGGAGGGCGTTTGCCTTGCACACAGCCAACCCGGATTCGATTCCCAGCATCCCATAGGGTCCCCCGAGCACCACCAGGAGTGATTCCTGAGTGTATGAGCCAAGAGTAACCCCTGAGCATCGCCGGGTGTGACGCAAAAAGCAAAAAAGAAAAAGAAAGAAAGAAAGAAAGAAAGAAAGAAAGAAAGAAAGAATTAGCCACTGAAGACATGCTGCGAGATGGCAGAATCTTAATAACTTCTGGCAATAAAAGTCGAAGCATGCATGATTTCACTGGCTCAGGGTTAGAGGGAGAGAAGCCACGGGGTCTTGCCAGTTTTAGCAATTCACAGTCTTCAAGAACACGGATTGCTCACTTTTCTCCCCCAGCTTAACTAGAATCTAATAGCCCTCAAGTGACCCTCCCAAATTAGCCCCTTTATCGCCCATAACTTACCATCTTGGACGGACACTTTCCTCTGTTTCACGACGCTTCCAGCTGGCCCCACTCCCATCTTTCATCGTTAGGAAGGAGAAATGTCATTGCCTCTCAGGAAAAAGAAAAAAAAGAAAAAATTCAATTCCGTACCAGGCAGCTGCAAGGAACAGCGAAATTGTGCCATGGGCTGCAGCCTGGTGAGAACTGGAAGGTCTCGTGCCCAGTGAAATAAGGAAGAAGGAGAAGGAGAAGGAGAAGGAGAAGAAAAAGGAGAAGGAGAAGGAGAAGGAGGAGGAGGAGGAGGAGGAGGAGAAGGAGAAGAAGAAGAAGAAGAAGAAGAAGAAGAAGAAGAAGAAGAAGAAG
>JAOXYA010000025.1:3757782-3770806 GCA_028565675.1 Sorex palustris | reverse complement strand
GATGAAGGAGACGTTACTGGGGCCTGCTCGAAACAATCGACGACTAACAGGATGATTTGTGATTTGTGATTTGTGGGCAGGGTGTGTGTGTGGGGGGGGGGGTGGACATGCGCAAGGCAGGAAGATCCCAATCGGTCCCCCTGCAATTTTACATAACTGTTCCGGATAGTGATGACAGCCAGGAGAAAGCGTAAGGAAATACAGACCTAAAACAACAGACAGCACGTGAGTCTGCTCCAGGAGGTACCAGAAGGCCAGGGCAGTGGCTCAGCAGCTGGGCACAGGTCCTGCGTGTGCCAGGCACCGGGTTCCACATGCCCCCAAGCGCCACCTGGTGCAGATGTCACCAGCAGAAGAGATTTTCTCTAAGGATTCAGTTGTGACGGTGCCATAGAAGGCCACTATGAAAACAAGGAATTCATAAAAGATGACCTCAAAACCATCCACTCTGGGGGCTGGAGCAATAGCACAGCGGGTGGGGCTTTTGCCCTGCTCGGGGCCGACCCGGGTTTGATTCCCAGCATCCCATATGGTCCCCCCAACACTGTCAGGAGTGATTCCTCAGTGCAGAGCCAGGAGTAACCCCTGAGCATCACAGGGTGTGACCCAAAAAGCAAAAAAATAAAAAAATAAATAAAAATCCACTCTTTGTGACCTACGTCTAAATCAAATAACCGTTTCCAAATCTGACAAGTTGCTGTTTTTTTTTTTCTTGTGTAGCGCATTGGCAGCAAACACACATAGACTATTAAATAATCATGGATGTGAGGCCTACTGGGAGTTTCAGGAGAAAGGCGTGGGCACGCGCGGGACTCGAGCCTTCGGTGGCCGAGAACAATTCCCCTGGCCAGCCCATGGATGGAGGACTAGGGAACAGAAACAGGGCCCCAGGCTGGTCGGCACTCAGTTTATTTCTCGCTCCTCCCAGCGTAGTCTGATCTCTCCCTTACAGCACAATCGTAGTTGTAGTTTTGGTCGTCGTCCCAGTCATCACAGTTCCCTCCTCCTAGTCTTCACAGTCCTTATCTCTGCAGTCCTCCCAGTCCCCTCACAGTCCTCATCTTCTAGTGCTCATCCCCTCTTACAGCACAGTTATATAGAAACCATGAAGGGTGGGAGTATATATAGGTGGGGTTGAACTTTGTCATAACAACAAACAGAGGTAAAGCCACTCCTTCAGGGGAAGTTCTAGGGGATTAACTCAAAGACAAGATTTCATCTGAGGGTTCACACTCCAGATTACTAGGAGATCCACTCAAGGGCGGGATTCCATCCAGGGTGTATTGCTTTCTCCTTTCCTCAGCTAGTAATTCATTTAACCAATCACAGTAAATTTACTTCTTACTAATCTTTCTAGTCATTTTGTATGAACACAGTAAGAGATACATTAAGCTTAAAGGTTGGCTCTTCCTGGGGACATCTCGTCATATATTCCAGACCACAGTCCTCAGGCCAGGTTAGTCTTCCTAACCCCAGCCAAGTCCTTATTCAGTTACTTCTTTTTGGGTCATAATAGAGTTTGTTCCATGACCATGCTCATAACTTATTATACTCATGGTGCTTAGCTTGTCCCCTTTCAATGCCAGGGTAGCTTACAACTTGCCCTGGGTCCATTCAGTCCCTTCGTCGGGACCCTCCTTTCGGCAGTGTTAGGAAGTAAGGGCAACTGAGGCTTAAGTCAAGTAAACATGATGGATGCCCGGGAGTAAATATTATTTGAAGTCAATTAAGTGCCATTTTATAAAAGCATAGCACCAACTCTCTTCCTGTGTCTGTACAAAAAGGACATTGCTAAATAAACCATGCAAGTGACATAAAGGAAAGAGAAACCAATATAGGATTATTAGTGCTTGATGGAACTGGGTGTGCCTCAGGAGCACTGTTGTGGGAGTAACGCAATAAACCTAAACTCCCCGCAGGAGGAGCAAAGGATGAGCCAATGTTATCCAATAGCCTACTTGAATTTTGGAGATCATCTAGTGCAGCCGACCCAGTTTGATCCCTGGAATCCCATATGATCTCCCATGCACCGCAAGGAGGGATTTCTGAAGGCAGAGCCAGGAGTAAGCCCTAAGCACTGCCCCAAGTAAGGACCAAAACCAAAGCATAACAAAAAGTGAAATCTGGGCCGTATCCTTGCATCTTTGTGAAATCTGGGCCGTATCCTTGCAACTCTGAACCCCAGGACCTGACTGAGGAGTGTGAGATCAAAAGCACACCATTTCCTAGGTGGAAGGACCAACATCTATTCTAATTCCCTAGTCCTTGCTGCAAACATAGATTTTCATCATTACAGACTAAAGTGGGGGTTAGAAACATAGTACAGTGGGGAGGGAGCTTGTCTTGCCTGCAGTCAACCCGGGTTCAATTCCCAGCACCCCATATAACACCCCGAGCCCCAGGAGTAATCTCTTCCCAGGCCAGGAGTAAGCCCTGAGCACCACAAACAAACAACAACAAAAGCCACACTGAAGTGTATAACTCAGCTCTATGCCTGGCACAGCTCACTCAGGGCTCTACAACATTCAAAAAGTCAGGCCAGGGCTGGAGAGATAGCACAGCAGGTAGGGCATTTGCCTTGCATGCAGCCGACCTGGGTTTGATTCCCAGCATCCCATATAGTCCCCTGAGGAATGCCAGGAGTAACTCCTGAGTGCAGAGCCAGGAATAACCCCTGTGTATTGCCAGGTGTGACCCAAAAGAGAAAAAAAAAAAGTCAGGCCAGTCTCTGCCCACACAATACTGTAGCACTGTCCTCCTGCTGTTCATCAATTTGCTCGAGCAGGCACCAGTAACGTCTCACAACAAATTGCTTACATTTAATCACAACCTTAACTATTCACAGAATAAAATGTAGACTGTGGAATAAAATGAGTCACCCAGAATCCTAGAGAAAGCTACCTGGCACCAAAGGAAGCTTTCTTAACCAGACTGTAAAGTCCTTTTCTGTATTTACTGACATGCTCAGGTAATTTACAGGTGCCCGGCAGAAGTCAAATATGTATGTGGGTAACTGTGTCTCTATGAAGCAGGACGGAGCTATTATAGAGAAGACGGGCAGGATTCCATTTGCCCAGGGTTGGACTGGTAGACAAATCTATTGTTCCTGCAGGTCAGTAAACAAAGCACAGGTTTTGCCTTGCTTGGAGCTGTGTCTCACCAACACACTCACACGCACAGCACACTCACATATTCCGCCACACCCCCACCTACTCTCACGCTCACACCTACATAGTCACTCACATCCTCAGACTCACACACTCTCACTCCCACCAACATACACCCACATTCTCATACTCAGACCAGCTCACTCACCACTCACTCACAGTCACACACGCTCACGTATTCCCTCACAGACTCACACGCTCTTTCACATCAGCATACACACACACTTTCACACTCACACCAACACCAACTCATGCTTACAAATCCTCTTACAGACACACTCACTCTCTTCCACACCAAACAGACTCCCACACTCACACCAGCACATTCAAACTCACTCAGACTCAGCACATGCTCTTCTCCTGATCACACCCACCATGTACGCACACACTCACCGCCACACTTTCCTCATTTGGCAAGGGCGCCAGTGCCCTCTATTGGCAGTGGGGCCATTTTTTCCAGCAGTAGGAGCTACAGAGCTATCTTTGTTTCAGAAAAATAATTGAAATACTAACTGCAAATTAAAAAGACGGAAAACAAAAACACCCCAGCTCGATGTGTATTTCATAGAGGTTAGACCATCCACCACTCACTCATTTCACAAGAGGTAACCGAAAGGGGCGGGTGTCTACAACCCTGTTCTTAATTTGACATTCCTGAATCGCATTCTGTATTTATATTTCTGAAAGGAATGTGAACTTAATGAGCACAATTTATTTCACCTTGTCCAGGTGTGGTACCCAAGTTAACCCCCCTGCCTCCACCTCCCAGAGCACAGGCTCAGACTAACCGATGTGCAGCTTCTATTAAAGCATGTAAGAACACGGAACACTTCTTCATCTCTGTTAAGAGACCTTTGAGCTGCCATAACCGTCATGGAACCATGGGCCTGGAAGGTCAACCTTTGTTTGATGCAACCTTAGTTTGTATCTACCAAAGTGAAATGTTAGTGTGAGAGTCCCAAGTCTAGATAGAAACTCATCCCAGCATTTCGTGATGACACTTCCGGTCCAGGAAGCCTCTTTGTCTGCTGCCCCTTCAGGTATCTTTCTGGCTCAGGATTCTTGGAAACCATCATCAAACACTTACCCCTTCATTTTGCCTCCTTCCTTCAATTTATTTTCAGACTCTTTGTTCATTCTGAAGTTATTCGAGGCAACTTAAGTAGACACAGTTCCACATAGTTCCAAAGTTTCTGATGTTGCTTTTTCTTTTTTTTTCTTGTGCTATTTTTTTATATGAAATTAGGACAAGTAAATATCCTGCCACTCACATTTTTGAGATTAAATAGTACAATTCACATGATCCAAAATCAAAACAAATTGGAAAAATGTCTTTTATGATAAATTTTAATTCACCTTTTAGCAAGCTGTGTTTTTGCTCCTCATGCCTTTATCTTCTGTCATAAATAACCATCATTGTTAATTTCTTCTTTTTTGGGGGGGGTCACACCCGGCAATGCAATGGGGTTACTCCTGGCTCTGCACTCAGGAATTACTCCTGGCCGTGCTTGGTGAACTACATGGGATGCTGGGAATCGAACCCAGGTTGGTTTCGTGCAAGACAAATGCCCAACCTGCTGTATGATTGCTCCAGCCCCCGTTGTTAATTTCTATGTATATATTTGCAGTACTTCAGTATGCTAATGCAAGCACATGCAAATATACACAACTGTTGTTCTTGCCCATAGCACAAAATGGAAGTATACGACATACATTTGAATCTTCTATGTCACCCAATAATATATACATTGAAAACTTTCCATATGGGGCCAATGCGGCCATATGACACATATGGTGCCAATGTCCTCATCTTTGTTTCATACTCATGATGATTCCACTGTGTGATCATACTGTAGCTTATATAACCAGTGTTCACTCACAGGGACATTAGGTTTGTTTAGAAAACAAGTCCTTGAGTTCAGATTAGTAAAAAAAGCTTTGGTCCCACCACCCCCCAACCCCCGGGCTCTGTTGAATGACTATTTCAAACAATGAGTTGAACATCTGGAGTAAGTTTACCTGCTTGGCCACCGCCTCACCCTAGCCATTCTCCAGGACTCACTGTCCGCTTAGAGCTCTGTGCATTCTCCCCCAGATCAAGAATGTAGAATTGAGTTTGCCACAGATAAAAACAAAAATAAACAAACAAAAAAACCAACACCACATCTCAGGACAAGATGCTCTTCAATGTGGATGAGAGAGCTTTGATTCCAGAGCTGCTCCAAGAGGGCGGTCAATGGGTGGAGGAAATCACCTCCTGGTCATCGGATCTGTGTGGATCTGGGGAGGTGCTGCACCTCAGCCCTGACGGAACCAGAGACTTGTGGCGTGAAGGGGACAACAGCCATCAGCGGGTGGGCATCCTGACCCTCAACACTGTTCAAGGCTCTCCAACACTTTCCCAAGAGCCTCTGCATGTGAGGCCACTTCGGGGGCTCATTCACCACGTTCCAAGCACCCTGGTGGTTCTCACGGTGGTTTGCAGCCACGTGGCAGTTGGTGGTTTTTTTAACAAGTTGTGAGGACTTGGAGCCAGAGCTGCCTCACGGATGCTTTGTTGTAGGCTGTCCCCAGCCTGTCCCTCAGACAGGAGCTGAACAAGTTGACAAAGAAATGGTGGCTGCCATAGGCAGGGGCCACATCCGTGGTCACAAAAACACAAGGTTTCCGTGAGTCCATACTCTGCATGCTTAAGTAGTCCGGGTTCTCCTTCGCAATTCCACAGAGCAGCAACCCGGGCAGCCCTGACCATGAGGAGCCATCTTTAATGGGGGGTGGGGGATGGTCACTTCCTGGACTCCATTCTCTGGGCAGTCCTGAGAAGTCCATCTTCTTTCCAGTGCTCCCTGATGGATCTCTCCCATTCCAGCTCCAAGAAGCAGAAGCTATCAGACCTTCAAAAGACATGAGCTGAGAGGTCCCAGAAGGTTCTTTCTGTCAAAGTCTCTGGGTCAATACAAATCCCAAGCCAGACTGGATGGGAGAGCAGAGTCGGGGAAGACTCACAGGAAGTCTGGGAGAGTCTCTGTCCTGTCCTGAAGAGCTGTGGGTGACTGGTTACAGAACCTGGGGCTAGTAGGGTCTGTAATTCGTGTGTGTGTGTGTGTGTGTGTGTGTGTGTGTGCGCGCGCGCGCACGCGAGTGCATCTTGAGATGTAAGGGCTCCAAAACTCTTCTCTCTGCTGGAGGACCACACCTCTCAAAAGGTGTGGCGGGGTTGTGGTTGGGTGGCAGAGGAAGGGGATGTGCTGAATCAGGTGATAGCAGGAGAACAAGCGAACTTCTTTCTCCTTTGAAGCCATTTAAAACTTAGGTTAGGGGCTAGAGCCATAGCACAGCAGGTAAGGCGTTTGCCTTGCACGTGACCAACCTGAGTTCGATTCCCAGTATCCCATAGGGTCCCCTGAGCACCGCCAGGGGTAATTCCTGAGCGCAGAACCGGGAGGAACCCCTGTGCATTGCCGGGTGTGACCCCCCCAAAAAAAACTTAGGTTAATCTATTTTTTGGGTTCTTGGCCATACCTGGTTGTGCTCCTGTCGACCCCTGCCTCTGTACTCAGGAATCGCTCCTGGCAGTGCTCGGGGGCTCATGTGGTGTTGGGGATGGAGCCTGAGTCTCCTGTGTACAAAGCCTGTGTTTAGTCCCTGGAATCATCTCTTTGGACCCAGCCTTAGGCATAGGGCCACTTCCATGGTCAGCTGCCCAGGACCCTTCGATGCCCTGGTGGAGGGGTGATGAAGTGTCAGACACTTGGCTGTGGGCTTGCCAAGGCTCAATCATCTGTCTCTTTCTTTTCTTTTTTCTTTTTTTTTAGCTTTTTGGGTCACACTCGGCAAATGCTCAGCCAGGGGTCACTCTGGCTCTGCACTCAGGAATTCCTCCTGGTGGTGTTTGGGGGACTATATGGGATACTGGGAATCGAACCCAGGTCTGCCATGTGCAAGGCAAATACTTTACCTGCTGTGCTATCACTCCAACCCATTTATTTCAGTGCTCACACATCATCTGCCATTTCGTGTGTGTGCGCGAGCGCATGCATGTGTGTGACATACTTTCCTCATGGCGCTGCCCATGTGTCACATGTGGGGGGCGGTGGTGGGTTCACTCATGTTCTGGTGCTCCAGAGGCTGCTGGGTGCTCACACACGCACTCACCCAGGCTCACATGTCTTAACTGTGGGGCTCAGGAAGACGGCAGTGTTCAACTGCAGGGCTCGTGAGCACTTAGCTGGGCACCAGAGATCACAGACTGATGTGGGTGCAGGACATCCTGAGCACGTGGGAAGCTCCAGGGATCAAATTTAGGGCCTCACACTGGCAAGCAAGTGCTTTTAGACACTGAGTCAGCTTCCGGGCTCAGAGGGAGCCTCGTTAAAAAAGCAAGAGGAAGGAGACTTTGGAAATATGGGTGGAGTTGGTACAGATCTGTGCCCCTTTCTTTTACACTGTGTTCTGATACAGATGTGCGTTCTTTTCTTTTACATTGATTTATTGATTGCTAGTTTGGGGCCCATGTTCAGCAGCTCTCAGGAGTTACTCCTGGCTTTGGGTTCAGGGATCACTCCTGGCAGGGCTCAGGGTACCATTTGGGGTACACCGCCTCTTGAGCACCTTCAGGAGAGGGCCCCAAACAAAAGACGTGAAAACCAAACCAGGCATGTCTACGTAGCTAGATGAATATGCATGTGTATGTGCATGTGTGTGTGTGCATGTGTGTGTGTGTGTGTGTGATGTGTCTGTACATGTGTGTCTGTGATGTGCGTGTGCATGTGTGTGTGTGCATGTGTGTCTGTGATGTGTGTGTGCATGTGTGTGTGTGATGTGTGTGCATGTGCGTGTGTGTGTGTGTGCGTGCATATGTGTGTGATATTTCCTATATTGGTAACTTCTCTCTTTTTTTTCTTTTTCTTGGTGGAGTCATCCTAAGAGGTGTTCAGGAGATGCAGGGTATCCACCAGCAATTCTCAGCCAGCCGAGCCTTCCAGTTTACACACCAGACCCCGAGGATGCGGTGCTACTCTGGCCCTGCAGTGCTGGCCTTTACCTGGGTTGCCCGGGAAATGCTTGGGAGCCCTCCAGGGTTGAATCCAGAGATGCTCTGGGGACCGTGTGGAGGTGGGAACTAAACCAGGACTGGGTTTGTACTGAACTTGCACCCTAAGCGCCAAACTCTTTCCCAGCCTGACAGTGATGACTCCCCCAAGCAGGGGAATGGACCCTGGTCTTTGCTTCAGACCTGGCGACAGAGAAGAAAGGAAACCTATTTAAAGTCACAGGTGAGACGCAGCTAAGGAGACAGATGAACAGAGTTACAAGCATTCTTGGGTGAGGGAGCTAGCTCCAGAGGGAGAACACAAGTCTAGCAGGTGTATCTATGGAGTTTGATCCCCAACCCCACATGCTTTCTTGAGCACCAGTGGTATTCCCCTTCCCGTGAAAAAAGACTCAAGGAGAGATGTAGGGCGTTTGCCTTGCATGCGGACGACCCAGGTTCGATTCCCAGCAACCCATATGGTCCCCTGAGCACTGCCAGGGGTAATTCCTGAGTGTAGAGCCAGGAGTAACCCTGTGCATCACCAGGTGTGACCCAAAAAGCAAACAAAAACAAAAACAAAAACAAAAGTTTGAAGGCTCATTCCTAGTCCTGCGTGGTCCCCTGAGCACAGCTGGGAGGAACTGAGAGCATGGGGGCAGGAGTAGCCCAGGCACTGTCGAGTATGCCCAACTATCTTTCCAAAACAAAAAAAAAATCAGAGGTGGGGGGCGGGGCGAGAGCACAACGGGTAGGGCGTTTGCCTTGCACCTGGCTGACCCGAGTTCAACCCCAGCATCCCATATAGTCCCCCAAGCACTGCCAGGAGCGATTCCTTAGTGCAGAGCCAGGAGTAAACCCTGAGCATCGTTGGGTGTGGCCCCAAAAGAAAAAAAAAACAGGGTAGGTCTAGGTGTCTGCCACAGGTGGGTATCACCTACACCAGACATCAGAGGTTGCACTTCCTAATACACAGGCGCCTTTGCCTCTAGGGCAGGACTAAAGGAGGCTGGATGCCACCCATCTGCATCCCCTCCACTTCTCCCTCTTGTCCTCTTTCCCCATGGCCTAGAGGCCACACCTGGCCGGCCTCTGTCAAGAAGGCTTCCCCCTTGTCAAGTCCTCAGGCCCTGATCCTTGTCCCCGCCACCCACTCCTGCTCCAGCTGGGCAGGTCTGATTGAAGCTTCAAGAAGACGCCCCCTCTACCTCTCCCCTTCTTCCTGAGTTGTCCATCAGGAGGTCCCCGTCCCTCAAAGAGCAAAACACAAGTGGAACGAGGAGGCTCAAGGCTCCCAGGCAAGGGCTGCCCCGGACCCGGTGACTTGAAAGCCCGGGGCGGGCTCTGGGGGACACCACGGCGGGATGAGAGGGGAGCCTTGGAGGGCTGGGATGTGTGTGATGGCTGAGTCCGAGGCCTGCTAGCTAGGGCAGAGGCTGGTACCCTCGTGCCGGCTCCTCCTCCTCCTCCTCCTCCTCCTCCTCCTCCTCCTCCTCCTCCTTGGCAGCGGGGCCCCACAGCGGCCTGGGCCCCAGCCCTAGCCACTCAGCCCTGCTCCGAATTTCACACCATGTCTAATCCAATCAGCGGCAGATTGCAAGCTCTCCAGTCTACCTCCCAGGTCGAGAATTCTTGGCTGGCTCCAGCCAGCCACCCGTCCCATCCCCCGGCGGTGGCGGCTGTTCTCCTTATCCATGTCAGCCCAGCTATACCTCTCCCCATGCACCCCCCCCTCAGCCCCCCCCGCCCGCTGCCCCCCTACACGAACCCCCACCACATCGCCCCTTCTGGGCCCACAGAGTTAATCCTATTTGCCTGCTCTGTCAATTTAAACAGCTTTAAATATGCCTCACCAAGTCCCGGTGGCAGAACCCGATGCTTAAAAAACGAAGGCATCAAAGGGGGTTGGCGGGGACAGGGCAGAGGGGGGCACGGAGGGGGTGCCCAGGGTGTCAATTCAGAAGCCCCAAATCAAAGCCTGCTCCCCAACAACAACAAAAACAACAAAAAGCAATCAAAGGGGATCACACACACAGCAAGGACCCAAGGCAGGCGATGTCGGGGCCCAGCTGGCAGGGCCGTGCCTGTGTGTGTGTGTGTGTGTGTGTGTGTGTGTGTGAGAGAGAGAGAGAGACAGACAGACAGACTGTGTGTATGTGTGAAAGAGAAAGAGAGAGACACAGAGAGACACACAGAGAGAGCGAGACAGTGTGTGTGTGTGTGTGTGTGTGTGTGTGTGTAAAGAGAGAGAGACAGACAGACAGACAGACAGAGACACAGAGAGAGAAAGAGAGACAGAGTGTGTGTTGTGTATGTGTGTGTGAAGAGAAAGAGACAGAGAGGGAGAGAGAGAGTCTGAGAGAGAGAAAGAGGAAAGAGAGAGAGAGTGGTGTGTGTGTGTGTGTGTGTGTGTGTGTGTATGTGTGTGTGAGTGGGGACTCTGTCTTGCTAGCCAAGAAGGGGGGGTATCAGTCCACCTGGAGAGATACCCTTTCCCCTCCAGGGTTCAGGACTGGATTAAGCTCACTAGATTATTTAGTAGCTGAACCCTCCTGGCCAGAATACAGTGGAGTGGTTGCTATGTAGCAGAAAAAGCTGAATAGTGTTGCCTGCTCAAGTCTGAGGCTGTATACACCAAGACCTGTCCTAGGGTCTGGTAAACATTCATGTACAAATGAGATACTTGGAGATCTTTTTTTTTTTTTTTTTTTTTTTTTTGCTTTTTGGGTCACACCTAGTGATGCACAGGGGTTACTCCTGCCTCTGCTCTCAGGAATTACTCCTGGCAGTGCTCAGGGGACCATACGGGATGCCGAGGATTGAACTTCGGTTGGTTGCATGCAAGGCAAACACCCTCCCCGGAGAGAAGAAAGGCCGCTGGGAGGCTCCACAGTTCCCGGAGAATGCTCCAAGTCCCAAACAGAGCCAAGATCACCGGGAAGTCCCAGATGGGGTAGGTGCTGCATCCCGCCTTCTCCAGATGGAACCCCAGTGACCATGAGCCTCTACAAGCATAGCTCAGGCATGTGGGAACCAGATCTTTTATTCCAAATCACGCGGCCATGTGCAGCCGTGTGACATCTCCTTATATACAAAGTGATCAGTGGAAAGTAATCATCCAATGTTTCTCCCTGAAAATCAGGCTTAACTCTTTTACAAACCACAACACCCAATAGGAGAGAGAGAACAATAGGGAATGCCCTGCCACAGAGGCAGGGTGGGATGTGGGGTGGGAGGGATAGTGGGATCCCTGGTGGTGGGAAACAGTCACTGGTGGAGGAATGGGTATTCAAAATAAATAAATGAAAAAAAAATAGAAGTGAAACTATAGGTATAATAGGAAAAAGAGAATGTGATGAAAGATGTAAATAAAGACCAGTATGAATAAATAATAGGTGACAACTTGCAGAGTGTATAAAAATTACTAATGGCAGATAATCAGGAAGGTAAGGACACCCTGGATTTTAAACCCTATTTGATCTACACCAATATATATCGTTAAATTATTAAAAGTCAATGATAAAGGAAAAATACTGAAGGCTATTAAGGAAAAGATAAGGTAATATATAAAGACAGTGCTGTCAGGCCTACATCATATTTCTTCACCGAAATCCTATAATCTAGAAGAGGATGCAATGGTCTTTCTTTACATCTAAAAGACAGAATCTATCAGTCAAGACTAAGTTCATGACAAATTGGTATTGAACTATAGAAATATTGTTTAAGACAAAGAACAAGATTTCCACCATACTTTTTTTTACAAGAAATTTGAAATGAGATTTTTCCTATTTTAGATGGTGATGGGTGCTGAGAGCTGCACCTGGTGGTGTTTTGGTGCTACTCCTAGCTCTGTGCTCGGGGATTATTCCTGGAACTGCTCAGAGGAACTTATTAGTGCCAGGGATTGAACCACAGATGGTCACATGCAAAGAAATTGTATACTGTAACTCTTGTACTATATTTTCATCCCAGAGATACATTTTCTTTTCTATATAAAAAGAAGAAATGCAAGATCATAAAATCTTGAGCAACAATATAAATAGCATAAATAAGATTGATATGAGACAGAAATCATAAAATGGAAAAGGAAAACATATATTTTATAGTCACATTAGGATGAGGAGTCAATACCAACACACATGCACTTGCTTGTGCACACGCACACACACACACACACACATGCATTGTTTGGTTTTAAAGTTTTTCTGATATACCTCTCTGGTAACCATAAAAGAAATACCTTGAGCAGGATAATTTAGAAAAAAACATTGAATAAATAGAGAATATAAATATAGAATATATTATAGAAGATTATCTATGTATAAGGAGAATTGAAACAAATGCAAGAAAAAGAACAGAAAACAAAAAAACAAATGGCAATATGTAAGATAATATATTAACAATTATGTTAATATTGAACAGTTTGAATGCAGAACTGTCACATCAGATATAAAGACAAATGCCAATAAATAATAAAAGACTATAGCTACATGTTATAATAAAGTAGTATGATGGAAAGGGCAGAAAATTCCATTCTGATATAATAATAGTAAAATTTTAGTCTGGAAATAACCAGTGTTGGTGGCAATTTGGAGAGAAAGAAAACCTTACTCATTATTGGTGGGAAAATCATCTGGTTCAATATCTGTGGAAGGAAAAAGATGATTTCTCAGGAAAGTAAGAACTCCCAGATGACCCAGTGATACCACTTCTTAACATCTACAAAACACTAAAATATTAGATTAAAAGGTTATATGCAACAAATATAAGTTCATTGAAGTGCTTAGTACAATAACCAAGCTACAGAAAAGCCTAAATGTCCAAC
>JAOXYA010000025.1:3729530-3746206 GCA_028565675.1 Sorex palustris | reverse complement strand
GTTGTTACTGTGTCTGGCATATCGAATATGTCACGGGGAGCTTGCCAGGCTCTGCCGTGCGGGCGAGATACTCTCGGGAGCTTGCCGGGCTGTAACTTATGAATTTTGGTCTGACATTGAAGTCTTCAATTCCTTTTGGTTTGATTTTTGTGCATGGTGTTAGAAAAGGGTCTAAGTTTATTTTTTTTTTGCATTTAGCTGACCAGTTTTTTTCCCACAACCACTTATTGAAGATTAACTGTCCATACGTCTGAGGATTAGTCACTGGATTTTCAATTCTATCCCACAGATCTAAGGGTCTGTTCTTATCCAATACCATGTTGTT
Organism: Sorex palustris; assembly: GCA_028565675.1. Classification (NCBI taxonomy): domain Eukaryota; kingdom Metazoa; phylum Chordata; class Mammalia; order Eulipotyphla; family Soricidae; genus Sorex; species Sorex palustris. The sequence goes on along the minus strand of JAOXYA010000025.1, from coordinate 3,745,881 downwards.
TTAGTTAGTATAGCTGTGTAGTACAGCTTGAAGTTGGGGGGGATCAGTGCCTTCCATTTTCTTTGTTCCTAGAACTGCTGTAACTTCTAGAGGAAGGTTAAAAATTCTTATATTAATGTAAGGAGTTTTTTTTTATCTATTTCTTTGAAAAATGTTATGCATATCCTTGGAGGGACTGCACTGAATCTATATAATACTTCAGAAAATATTGTCATTGGGCAGTGCTAATCCTCCCAATTAATGAACAGGGGATGTGTTTCCATTTCCTTGTGTCCTCTTTTATTTTCTTTTAGCAGTATTTTGTAGTTTTCTTCGTGTAGGTCTTTTATCTCTTTTATTAAGCTGATTCTTAGGTACTTGATTTTCTGAGACACAATTATGAATGGGATTTAAAAAAAATTCTCTCACTGCTCTTTCATTATTTACATATGCATCTAAAAAAGCTATGGAGTTTTGCATGTTGATTTTGTAACTGGTCAGTTTACTATACAAGTCGATTTTTTCTAGAAGTTTTTTTTTTTTTTGACTAGAGTCTATAGGGCTTTCTAAATATAGTAACATGTCATCTACAAATTGAACTTGCCTTCTTCTTTTCATATCTGGATTCCCTTAATATCTAATTCTTGCTTAATTGCTGCAGCAAGAACTTCCAACACTATATTGAATAGCAGTGGTGAGTGTAGACATCCTTGTCTTGAGCCTGATCTTAGAAGAAATGCTTTCAGTTTCTTCCCATTGAGTATAATGTTTGCTCTGGGCTTGTGGTAAATGGTTTTAACTATGTTGAAGAAAGTTCAACATTTTATTGATATTTTTTAAAATCATGAATGGGTGTTGATCAAACACTTTTTCTGTACCTATTGACATGATTGTATGATTTTTATTTTTCCTTGTATTGATATAGTGTGTTCTGTTGACTAAGTTCTGTGTGTTAAACCAACCTTGCATCCCCAGGGTGAATTCCACTTGGTCATGGTGTATGGTTCTTTTGATGTGTTGTTGGATTTAATTAGCTAGTATTTTGTCTAGGATAGTTGCATAATGTTCATTAGGGATATAGGTCTGCAGTTTTCCTTTTTTGTGTGTAATGTCTCTGTCTGCTTTTGGTATCAGGGTAGTATTTGCCTCATAGAAATTTTGGGGAGTGTTTCTCAATTTCCTGAAAGATCCTGAAAAGATTGGCAGTAGATTTTCTTTAAAGATTTGGAAGAACTACTAGCAAACCCATTTGGGCCTAGGATTTTGTTTTGGGGAAGACTTTGGTTACCATTTCAATTTCCTTATATGTAGTTGGTCTATTCAGTCATTCTGTATCTTCTTGGTTCAACCTTTGGAAGTTGTAGGAGTCTAAAAATTTATCCATTTCTTCTAGGTTTTCTCATATCAAGGCATAAAAGATTTTCAAAGTAATCCCTGATGATCCTTCAAATTTCTGTCATATCCTTTGAAACATCTCCCCTTTAATTTCTAATTTAGTTTATCAATCTTGTTTATTTTTTAAAAGAATGAGATCTTGGTTTTACTAATCACTTGGATTTTTTTTAAAAAAAGTTCAGGTTTGTTAATTTCTGCTCTAAGTCGTATTATTCCCTTTCTTCTGCCTGCTTTGGGCTTTTTTTGTTGGTCCTATTCCAGTTTCTTAAGCGATGCAGTTAGGTATGCATGTAAGTCCTTTCTTCTTTCCTGATTAATGCTTGCATAGCTATGAACTCTTCTCTTAACATCTCATTTGCTGTGTCCCATGAGTTCTTGTAGCCAGTGTCTTCATTCTTGTTTGTTTCTAGGAATCTTCTGATTTCCTCTTAGACCCACTGGTATTCAAAAGTGAGCTGTTTAATTTCTAAGTGTTTGAGCTCAATCTCCTTTCTGTTTGTGATGGTCTGAGAAGATAAGTGAGAGGACTTTCATCCTCTTAATTTTGTGGAGGTTTATATTGTGTCGTGGCATGTGATCTCTCTTGTAGAATGTTTCATGTCCATTTGAGAAGAACGTGTAGTTGACCCGAGCTAAGTCAGAGGGAGATTCACAGGTCCATGGGAAGAGATCGTGGAGCCAAGGACAGGGTAGCAAGGCTTCCCCTAGTCCTCAGACCAGGGACAAAGGTTGATCAGTGCTGGGTGAGACCGAATGGGTAGAGAGACCATTCTAATGGTCTAATTTCTAATTCCTTCTAATTTCTAATTAGACGTTTTCTAATTCCTTCTCTAGCTAGCTTAGCCATTGAGCCCCATTGACAATAGCTAGGATCCTGTCTCACCAGGTGGGAGGAGCTAAATAGGTCACTGGGAATGTGCAGGATGGTGTAGTCTTTCGTGACCTGTGATTGTTTGTTAGTCTTTCAATGATACATGTTCTTAGACTTGACCCCTTAACTAAGGTCTCTGAGCAACGGCACCTCACCACCTCGTGTTGTAGGGGTGGCAAGAGGTCTAAGTTGGGTTAACTTCCCTTCCCACAGGAGAGGCTAGATCAGGCCATAGTAGCACACTTCCTGCCCCCAAGTGTGGAGCTCAGATAAGACCCCAGAAGGTTAGAGTCTGGAAAGATGGCTGTTCTTAAAGGCAACCCTCATTCCGAAGAACAGAATACACTGGCCTATTTAAAACATGTTTCCTTTCTCCCTCCTTCTTGCCAGAGTCCAAGGGGATTTTTCTCCAATATTCACTTTGAGAAAGTAGTTGAGAATCTGAAGGTATATTTGACCCAATTATGGGACAACTTGGGCACTCCTGAAATTTCAAATTTCACTTATCCATAATGAGCTTCCCAAAACCTGTGCCTTACAGTTTAGGTTTTCTTTACCTGATACTGGTCTCCCAAGCTTCTATGTTTGTTTAATTATTTGGATGAAGGTGTTGAGGCTACACCCAGTGGTGCTCAGAGCTTACTCCTGGAAGTACTCAGGGAACCATATTCCATGCCGCAATCAAACCTACCTAAACTATCTCTCCTGCCCTGCTAGTGGGTTTTTATTCCAGTAAATTGAGATTTTCTCCTGTCGCTACAAGGGAGAGCTGTTGCAGGGTAGGGGGAGTAGGTTGTTTTACCATTTTATAAATGTAATAGGTCTAAGCAAGAATTGCTGCACTTTGTTTTCAGTTTACTCTTTCCATTCTCCATGCGCGCGCGCACACACACACACACACACACACACACACACACAGCTCACAGCCTCTGTTGACCTTCCTAGCAGTCCTTGAGCAGAGCTGCAAGCCTGCCAGAGAGTTGGTTAGCAGCTGCAAAGCAAGCATTACATGCTCGTAATCTGCTTGCCGGCATAACAGACATCCAGCTTTTGTACACAAGAAACAGAAATTTATCAGTGGCCAGAATTCTCTCCCAGACCAAGGTGTATTAGGAGGAAGAAGCTTGGGCTGGGGGACATTATAGGATAGAGTGTTATGGTTGACTCTCTGAAAAAAAGCACGATCAGGGTTTTTTTTTAAAACCCCTTGTGCACATTTGGTTACTTAGACTATGAGTAACATGTGCTTGTTTTGCCCAAGTGCTGGATGATGAATCTAAGTAGTCATTGGAGTTTTGACGAGATTTATTGCGCACATAGAGTTGTTCATACCAAAAAATTGATGACCTTTACATAAGACTAAAAAAAATTATTCTATATGCAATTTATTTTTCACATAAATTTGTAATCCAAGCTCTGTAGAGTGGGATTTGAAAGTATCTGTTCAACTGGGCAGTTCTCATGTCTGTTGCCAGGGAAAGTCTCACTTGGCTCCAGGAATCATGCATGGTCCAGTGGTCAGCATTCGCGACATCCCTTGGCTCTGCTGGGAGCTCAGGACACTGCAGGTGACTGTGCATGCCCAGTGGAGATCAAAGGGTCATCCACCAAAATGATGGACTGGACTAGCTCATTCTTGTCTCACTTCCGTCTCCCAGGAAGGTCCAGTCATAGATAGGTTTCTGAATTCCAGGTATGAAGCTTTTCCCTGCCTGGCTGGGGAAAAGTTGTCTATCAAAAAGACCAAAAATGAAGCTTTGCCTTGAGGCCAGTTCTTTGAAGAGTTTGTAGGTTGAACTTCTCGTGTGAGGCCATGGATCATGTCCAATCTTCACTCTTCTCATGTGGAGGAAAGGGGAGTTGTCCACGGAGGAGCTGACCTGCTCTTTCCCAGCTCCCTGGGGCAGGACAGCCCTTCACACCAACAGAGAGAGGTATCCAGCTTATCTACAGCTGAGATAGACAAATCCTGCTATTAAGCTTAAGATTTTCTTCCCCTGTGGTACCACACCGCCCCCACTCCCTTTCCATCAACTGATGCTTTGAGTACTATCTTATGGCCTTCTCCCTAGATTCCTTTCATCTTGTCACTATGATAAGGATACCAGTGGAGACTAAGTTACATTCTTCAGGGCAGCTCTGGCCCCACTGGGCAGTGAGATCATGGCTTCCCTGCTGATATGGCTTCACGCATTCCCATCAAACATTCCCGGAATCCTCAGTAGGTGCCACCATACTACTTCCGGAGAAGGAAGAATTGCCAGGCCCGTTTCTCTGTGGATGAGGAAGCTGGAGAATCCAAGCAGTCAAGGTGACACAGTCCCTGCTGGCCCTTGCCATTCCCAGGGCAACTCATGAGGGCCTGGTGAGTCAGATCCACATGCTGAAAGGCAGCATCATAGCCCTTCTATCCCCTGGGACTTGCGGCTGCCCAGATCTCCTGGCCCATGAGACTAACAGCAGCCTCTGCCAACTTTGGGGAGACCGAGGCAGAGCTGGAGAAGTAACAGCATCATGGCAAAGAGAGGACTACAAGCCCATGTTCCAAGTCCCCACCCAGGTGCCCAGCAGGGCCTCCCAGAGAGTATGAATGGAGCTTGATGGGGATAATGGTCTCCCTCCAAATACACTCACTGCAAGAGCTTTTCTAACTGGGCAATTCAGCTTTCAAATGCCTGGTACATTAGAGCAAAGGATGGGTGTTTTGTCTTCTTTTTCTCCCTGCCTTTTTCTTTTTTAGGGCAAGCAATTTGCTCCTTTCTGATGGAGAATGAGATCTGGCAAGTAAGTGCTTGTTCTCCCTCCTTCCCTTGTTCCCCCATTCCCTCCCCACCCTTCAGCTTAAAAAAAAAAGTGATGGGGGGAGGGAGGAGGCCTGAGGAACACAGGATCCATGCTAAGCAAAACTATTTGCATAAGCTGTACACTTGGTTCTTAGAGCCCGGGCTCATCTAACCTATGACAAATTCCTCCGTCTCGGCTACCTGCCAGCTGCGTTTTCATCGGCGTTGGCAAGACAGCTGAAGAGCACATTCTGTACTAATTAACGACCTTCGGGGCGAAGACCACCGATGGCAATGCCAGCACACTCCGCTTGTTAAAGGGGACAGGGAGCCTTGTTGGACAAGACCCAGGGGGGTTTCTTTAGGGTGGAGGGTGGTGGGCTTGCAGGCTTGAAGGAGTGAGGGGTGGACTGGGCGGGAGCGGTGTGTGTGTGTGTGTGTGTGTGTGTGTGTGTGTGTGTGTGTGTGTGTTAAGCATACCAGAAAGACCAACTCCAAGGGGTAGGAGGCGTCAGCAAGACCTCCGAAAGGGCCAGAACATGACCTTGAGCCCTGGGTTCCTGCAAGGCCACCTTGAAGCAGCAGGAAAAGAACCTAAGCCAGGGAGCTGCCCAGGCCAGGGAAGGATTTCTGCTGGCCAGGGGACCTTGGGCAAAGCCTCGAGAAGCCGGATCCTCTCTGGCTCCCAGAGGGAGCTGCAGCGCCCCCTGCAGGTCACAGCCCTAGAGTGATCAGCAGTCTGGGGAGCATATCCTGCCCCCCCCCCCACTCCCCATCACAGTTAAGAGGCCTCAAGACACACAGGGAGAAAAACCTCTTACCCCCCCCCACCGCTTCCCCTCATTTTATTCTTTTCTTTCACCTCTTTGACTTGTGGGGATCAGGAGCAGGACATTTTTAAAGGACTCCCAGGGATGGGGAGAGAATTAGGGAGACATTTTCTCCCTAATCTCTTCATTGGCCCCCCTGCCTTTTGGGGAAGGCTGTGGGTCACTGGTCCTTAGGATGCTTTCTGGAAGCTTCCAGAACCCTCCTTGTTTGTCCTCTTCTCCCGGAGGGACAAGGACCCACCAAAAGGTCAGTGCCTCTACTCTTAGGGTGCAGGGATGGGTCCTTCGAGGCAGTCCCTGAGACTTTCCAGAATGCATCTCCTAGGGATGAGCTGTCTGCAGAGGGCCTAGGGGATGTCTCTGGGGAGAGGACGAAACATTCATGGTGTCTGCTAGCAGACCCAGGTCACTTTCCTCATGGTGCCACCCACTCTTGGAGGGAATCTAGCAGGACCCCAGGACACTCCTCTCTGCCCCCTCTGTGCCCCTCTTGGCTTCCATCTCTGACCTGGCACGTCCAGCAGAAGGGTGAGAGGCCAAAGGGGAGGCCAAGAGAGATGGGGTGCCCCTCAGCTCACCCCAAGCCCCTGCAGGCCCCCAGCCACCCCCAGATCCCCAGCCCCATGCTTCATTAAGGGAGTACAATGTGTCCCCATGGTCGCCTGCCAGCCGGGATGTCCTGTGTGACAGCAGATGCAAAGAGAATGAGCAGGCGGCTCAAAGGGCCTGGGACAAAAAGAGCACATTGTCCGGAGCTCTGAAAGGCCTGCCTGAGAGGGTCCATATGCATCTGAAAAAAGGACCCCAGTGGGTCTCCCCCCTGCCGGCCCGAGCCCGCCCTCACCCAAACCTTCCACTCCTGCACACAATGATGTCCCCAAGCCAGAGGAGTAGGCCAGCCCGGGCTAACAGCAGGCGCAGGGCAAGAGCGTGGAGACGGCAGACGCATGGGCCGCTCCGGGCCAAAGCTCCTGGGCTTCCAGGTGAAGGAACTGGAGCTGGTAGGGAGGCGGTCTGCACACCCTCGCCCCACCAGCAACCCCAGCTGCCGGTCCTTCCTGGCCGCCCACCTGCTGGTCTGTCCAGGAATTCCTCAAGGGTCCCACTGCTCTTCTCCCCTGCACCCCGCTCTCAGCTGCTTCGCCAGCGTTGGAAGCCAAGACTCAACGTGGGAAGGGACTGTCCACCCACCAGAATCCCAGGGCTTGGTTGGACGGGTGAGCCTGAGGCCTCCGGGAAGGGGAGAGGAACTGGCTCACAACCAGCTGTTCTTGGGAGAGAGACAACCCAGGGCGCTGGAGAGAGGAAAGAAAGCACATGGCTTTGCAGGTCGGAGGTCATAGCTCAGGTCTTCTGGTCTGTCTGGTGAACTTGGGCTGTCCATGCAACCTCCTGTAACCACCAGAGAGTCCATGAGAGAAAGTCAGTCAGTCAGGGCTCAGGGTCATGGACGATGTCAACATCCTTATCAGGATGGATTCTGGGTAGAACCTCACCCTTCACAACATGCACCCTGCCTCTCGCAGAGGGTCCTGGGAGGCACCAGGAAAGGCTCTTTGGACAAAGGGGTCCTATACACACGATGTTATCAATGCCGGGGCACCTGGGGAAACTCACAGGACCCAAGATCCTATTCCTGGGCACAGAGTTGATGGGCTGGTGTTTGCCTCTTGCCTTGGACTTTTAGGGGAGGAGTAGAGGAGGACTCTGCAGAAAGGACCAGCCCCAGGGGGCCACGTCAAGGTTCTCTTTTCAAATCCCTTGTAAATGCAATCGCACGGCCTCTCCGCCATGGTGGGCAAAGCCCAGGCTCCTGAATTCAGAGACATCGCTGAGTTCCCTTGCTCCTGTCCTCAGTGCATTTTCAGACATGAGAAAGTTCTCCATCCAGCCCCAGAGCCCCGCACCCGGGGGGCCTCTTCCTCTTTCCTCCTCAGCCCCTCCCAAGGTATACTTAAGTGGACCCCACAGACTCAGACTGCTTCCCCCTGGGGGGGAAATGAGCTCAGCGGCTGTGTGTTAGCAGATGTGGGGGAAGTCTGTGTGGTCTCCCAACAGCTGTTCAGAATTCTTTCCCCCTGAAAGTTTCCATTCTGTATATGGGGAGGTGGGTAGGGGGGCAGGCCGGCCGGCCCGCGGCAGGGAAAGAATGTGGGCTCTCCACCCTGTTTTGGAGCTGTTCTGTTTTGTCGAGATCTCAATGTTTCAGAGGCATGCTGGAAGATGTCATAAATGAGTTTGTTTTGTTCCAGATGTATGACGCTGGGCTCTCTGACTCTCTGACTGTGATGAGACACATTGTGTTGCCATGCCAACACGCACACTCACACACACACACACACACACACACGCACACACTTCCCAGACTATGCTCGGCTGGTGGGGGGAAGGAAACAAGAGGACTCAGAGAAATCATTTTTCTCTCAAAGGAATTTCCCGTTGTGAATCAAGTAACATTTTCACAAAGCAGTGAGGGGGTCTGATGAATAGGAGACTGCCCAGAGGCCCACCGTATGAGAGTTTCCTCTGGACAAGGCTATCAGGGGAGGTGGCAGAGGAGATACTAGAGCTGTTGGGGATGAAGGTGACAACTTCAGTAGGAAAGCAAGAGTTTGACACCCTCAGGGCTGGAGTGATAGTACAGTGGGTAGGACGTGTGTCTCGCATGAGGCCGACTGGGGTTTGATCCCCAGCATCCCATGTAGTCCCCCAAGCACCGCCAGAAGTAATTCCTGAATGCAGATCCAGGAGTAACCCTTCTTGAGCATCACTGGGTATAACCCCCCAAAATAATAATAATTAAAAAAAAAGAGTTTGGAACCATTCACCATGTAGAAGGGCGAGCAGGACTGAGGAATCTCCTCTTACTCACCTATGTCCTCCCTTTTAGGCCAATAAACCTCTTTGTTGATTCCCAGAGCTGGGTAGGTCAACAGAGGGCCAACTGGTCTACCTCCCTCCCCAAACAGGACCATCACCAAAGCATCCTTTCTCCTCTAAAAGGTAGCCCTTGTTTACTTACAGAAAAGATTCCAGAAAAATGAGTTTGAAATTTCTGTTTTGTGCCTGGGCCATACCCGGTTGTGCTCAGGGTTTACTCTGCACTCAGGGATCACTCCTGGAGTTGCCAGGAATCAAATCTAGGTCAGACATGAACAAGAAAAGTGCCCTACTTGCTGTGCTAACACCCTGACCCCATTTTGAAAACTTAAAAAAAAAAGGACAACTTTATTGGAAAGTAAGCAGAAGAGAAAGAAATTTCCAGGCATAGGGGAAACTTAATATAGAGCTAAGTTCTCTGTTTCAAAACTTTTGGAGAGTGTTTCCCTTCCCCCATTTTGGCTTTTTTTTCTGGAGGGGGATACTAGGGGTTGAACACAAGATAATGTGCCTTCAATTTGGATGAAACTGGTTTGTTTTCTGTTTTGGGCCCATGGCTGGTGACACCTTCTGTGGGTAACAGTGAGTGCTGGGAATTGAGATCTATACCTCTATTTATTCAATTAATTAATTAATTTATTTTTGGGCCATACCCAGAGATTCTCAGGGGTTACTCCTGGCTCTGAACTCAGGAATTACTCCTAGCAGTGTTTGGGGGACCATATGGGATGCTGGGGATTGAACCTGGATCGGCTGCATGAAAGGCAAACAGCCGATCCGGGTCTATACCTCTGTCCCTCTCAGAGAGCTCAGCAAGCTACCGAGAGTATCTCGCCCATATGGCAGAGTCTGACAAGCTCCCCGTGGTGTATTCGATATGCCAAACACAGAACAAGTCTCACAATGGAGATGTTACTGGTGCCTGCTCAAGCAAATCGATGAACAACAGGAGGACAGTACTCCAGTGCTACTCTTAAGCAGTGCTCAGTGGGCTTATGGACCACTCCTGATGACTCCAGGCCTAGATACATAGTTCCAATGATTCAGGTTTGGGACCTACCAATATGGTGATGCTTGGGGCCAGGGTGCTGGGATCAGCAGGGCTACTGGCTTTTAATCTTGTTGGTAGGCTGTGTTCAGAACCAGAAAATAAGTCTTAAACTTAAGGAACATATGCTTTCCCCCTCCACATCCCCCCCCACACCTCCAACCCCACCAAGAGGCACTGTAGTCTGAAAAGGGTTCATTCAACAAAATTTACTGGATGCTGACAGTGCCAGGATATATGCCAGGTGCTCATAATTCTGAAAAAAAATTTTTTTTTGCCTTAAAGCTACTCACAGTGCCATAAGCAAGCAGAGCACAGCATCCCAAAGTCTATTCTAAAATGTAGGTGAAACAGAATTTTAAGGAAATTTCCTGACTCCAAGTTACTGACTCAACTTGGAGGTTGGGGAATGATTAAAAAGTTTTCATGGAAAGAATTAGAGTTGAACTGGGCTTTGAGGAATAACTAGAGGTTTGTAGGTTAGAGGAGCAACTGGCATTCCAAGCTCATGAGTACGAAGGCATGAAAAATGAGCAAGGAATCTCTTTCTTTTCGCCAGTGTTCTCTCTTACTCAACACCATCAATTAATAGATGTGAAAGGAATCTTAAATAGTGAACAGAGCATTTTACAGAGTTTGTATACCAATTTGACAAACTCATAACACCAATTCACACAAGGGCCCAAGACTGATGTGAAAAGGGTTCTTGGAAGAATGTCCAGGGTGGGCCAGAGTGATAATACAGTAGGGTGTTTGCCTTGCATGTGGTTGATCTGGTCCAGTCTCTGGCATCCCATGTGGGTCCCCAAGCACCCCCAGGACTAGTTCCTGAGTGCAGAGTCAGGAACAACCCTTGAGCATCACTGGGTGTGACCCAAAAACAAAAACAAAAACAAAAAGAATATCCAGGGTGCTGAGGCCCCTGCCATTCACTTAGTCATAGCTGTGAAGATTTATCCATGCTAGTAAGGAAGAAAATACTCCTCCAGGAAAGCTATACTATTAAGAAGAGGAGGGGGCACTGGGTTGAGATGATGAATGTGTATCAGTTTATTCATGGTGTGACCTGGTTCTGTTCTCAAGTGTTTCTTTTTTTTTAATCATCCAATGCTCTTGTCCTTTCTTGTTCGTCTGAATGAGCAGTCAGTCCTGTAAGAGTGAGCGCCATCGCAAAAGTAGCTAAGGAAACTCACCCTGCACCCAGCTCTGTCTGAGTGCTTTGTATTCATGACAAAACCAGTGCTCACAATTTTGTAAGTAGGTGTGCCCCACCAAGAATCCCTCTCACAGACAAGGAAAGAAAAAAGTAGAGGCAAGTAATGAGCCAGGGTCACGTTGTTAATGGTTATAAGAGACTGGAGGTGAGCCTGGTGGTGAGCTTGCAGAGTTCCTGACCAGATCTCTCTGGTATCCTTCTACTAACGAAGCTAACTAGAAGAGTTCATTTTCTTTTCCGTTCCTATACAATGAGTTAGGGTAACATTATTGCTGTGGGTTGGGATTGGGCTCAACAGTAGAAATAACAATGGCCTTATAAATGTGAGGCCCTGAATTCAATCCATGATATTGCAAGTGAGAGTGAAGAGGAAGAAGAGGAGGATGAAGTGGATAGACATGGAGAGTATCATGCTAAGTGAAATGAGTCAGAAAGAGAGGGACAGACATAGAAGGACTGCACTCATTTGTGGAGCATAAAATAACATAACTTGAGACGACTGATACCCAAGGACAGTAGACACAAGGGCCAGGAATATCGATCCATGGTTGGAAGCCTTCCTCATGAGCTGAAGGTGAAGGCAGCTGGAATAGAGAAGGAATCACTAAGAAAATGGTGGTTGGAGGGATCGGTCGGGACAGGAGATTTGTGCTGAAAGTAGATAAAGAACCAAACATGATAACCTCCCAGTCCCTGTATTGCAAACCATAATGCCCAAAAGAAGAGAGAGAGTATGGGGAAAATTCACTGCCATGGAGGTAGGGGGAGGGCGGGAAAAGGCAAGTATACTGGGGACACTGGTGGTGGAGAATGTGCACTGGTGGAGAGATGGTTGTTTGATCATTGTGAGATTGTAACTCAAACACGAAAGCTTGTAACTGCATCTCCTGGCGATTCAATTTTAAAAAAAAGAAGAGGAGGATGAAGGGGAAGGGGAGGAAAAGGAGAAGTAATAGAAGAAGGAGGGGAAGAAGGAGAAGGCTCTTGTATTGAAGACTCTTCCTCATCTCAGGAAGAGTGGTGGTATTATGTGCATATGGTAGGCAGAAGGGAAGTGCCCCACCAGTGAGAACAAAGTAGTCCCCGGCTTGGATGGGTGGTTTGTAAGCCTTTTACTGGGGGCTGGGCAGAGGCATATGCTCATAAGCTCCCCTTGGACCCTTCATGTCACTTCTCCAAAATCCATGAAGAATGACATTCCATCGTGAAGATGAGAAAATGCAGCTGGGGCAGAGCTTATGGGTCCTGGCCACAAGTGGACATGTGGGACATGTGACCCTGGTGGCATTAGTGTAGGACCAGACCAGGCAGGAGGGTGGCTGTGTGGTTCTCAGACCTCCACTTGCCTCAGACTCCAACCCATTGGCTCTTCATTCTCACTCATTTTAGATGCTGCCTTAGAATACATCTCAGTTTGGTACTTGCAACCTCTCATCTGATTTGACCCATGAGAGGAAATGGGCCAACCTGGACCATCTGTGGAAATTCCAAGGCGTGAGAGGGCCCTGAGCTTCCTCCTTGATCTGAAACTGGTATGCTGTATTTTGAGAGACTAGATTAGTTTCCCACTGCAGGGTTGCTGGACTAAGTGAATTTCTAACCTCTTTTATATGGCCAGAGTTGGAGGAGGCGAAATATGAGTATTGCTTTAAGAGCAAGATGCTTTGACTTCATGCCAACCCCCCCCCAAAAGAGAGAGAGTTCTTCTCAGATCTACAGCTTAGAATCCTGCAGGACCTCTTGAGATGCTATGTGAAGACGCATTGTACTTAGCTGTGAGCAGTGCACAACCTGTTCAACGGTCTCTGGCTCCCTCCCTGCCATGTTCAGCAGTTCAGCATCTCATTGGGGAAAATGCTAACTTAGATGAGAAATCATTCCACAGTTTTATTGGTGCTATCACTGACATCCCAGAAGTTGTGGTGAGGGAGCCCCTCTCTCCTCAGAAACCAGGTAAATCCTCCCTGTCCAAGGACAGTTGAGCAGAGTCGTGGACGATGATTAGGAATTTCCCTTGCAGAATTGGAGGAGCAGGGCCAAGGGCAGGTATAGTATCTGGTGGATGGTGGGTTCATTCTGTGGGTGGAGGGGCAGGAGGGGAAGGCTGAGGGTGGGGACAGTCAGTTCCCCCTGTCCATAGACCACACGGGTAAGTGGGTGCCTGTGCCAGGTCGGCCCCCTCCCCCACCTCTTGCAGACTGGTCTGGCCCGGGCAGCCGGGGCCATCAGAGAAGCCAAGGTTCTGGGAGACAGGCAAGCCCAGTGCAGGGAGGAGATGGCGAGATTTGTTTGTGTAAGGCCAATTCCCCACGCCTTGGACCACAGTACATCAGTGTGTGGAAGAGACCAGCCATTCATGGCCTGTCTGCAGGGCCGGTCGGGGGGCGCTTTCTGGGGGAGAGGCGAGAGGCCGCCTGTTCCCAGGGCCTCCCGGCTCGGTGCAGACAGCCTGGAATCTTCCAGCCCCGACCGCGGGGCACCCGAAGTGGCTTTCCTCCAGGAAAGTTCATGCATGCTAAGGGATGAGCCAGCATCGGGGGGCTGCCAGGGGGGTGGGGCCCGGGGTGCTGGGGCTCTTAGGGGTGGTCCATCCCTTCTGAGAGATCTTGGATCTCAGTGAAGGTCAAGCTGGAGACCACCCTGGAGGTGAGCAGAGGGGAGGGAGAGACGATGTTCAGGGACAACGCCTTTCTCAAGGAAATTCTCCAAGGACCAATCCTTCCACCACAGAGAAGCCAGATAAAAGCCCAGCATCAGTCCCTAGAGGACATGGGCTATGGTCTCACTAGTGTCCTTTCTCTCAAAGTTGTTGGGAGGACAGAAAGCTCCACTCACGGCAGGCCACAGGGTAAATGCTGGCTGACTATCTGGGGGGAGTACCATCCCCTCCAAACTAGACGTGGGTCCTGAGTGACGGGCAAGGATACCATGTGTGGTCCTTGTCTGGGAAGACAAACCTGTTTCCCCGAAGGTTTTATCTCTCTCCAACTCATCACAGTTCATTGGCCACAAAATGGGCCCCACCATTCCCAGAGCTCCCTGCGGCCCAAAGGCTGAGCCCGAAAGCCCTGTTCTTGCTTCTCTTCAGATGAGTCATGACTGACCCATAGAGCAGCAGCTCGCCCACTATTCAGCCTCATCAGGAAGAGCTCGGAGCCCCTAATCTGCTCCTTCACGTCTCCACTTTGTTGCCTGTGCCTTGTATTAGTCACAAATAAAGGCCGATACCTAAAGTGACACTTTGGAGGTTGTTCATTTCTCAAGATATCAGAATTTCTTCAGGGTAGGGATTGAGCTCCTTCCTACCTGGAAGAAATGCCTGGTGTCCAGTCATCAGGTGGGTGAGGAAGCAGGAAGAGAAGAAAGGGGTGGAGGGAGGGCAGATAGATTGTAGGCAGGTGGGATGGAGAGAGGGAGAAGGAAGATAGAAAAGGAGGAGGAAGGAAGAAAAAGGGTGAGGAAGGAAGGGAGGAAGGGAGGGAGAGAAGAAGGAAGGAAGGAAGGAAGGAAGGAAGGAAGGAAGGAAGGAAGGAAGGAAGGAATAATAAGAGAAGTCAGAAATGTAATGATTTGGTTAGAAGTTTGGGGAGATTTCAGATCCAGGAAAGCAATAAATTTCTTCACTGGGTACATCTTTCTTTTCCCCTACTGTAGCACCATTACAGTAGATAAGGGCTGAGATCTCCAAGCCTGCTCGCATCGGGGCTGAGCTTCCTCCACCCAGATCCTCCATATTCCAGTAGGCAGGGGTCACACCCACCAACTGGCTCCCTGGCACAGTGTAATCCCATCAGAGGCCAAGATCCAGAGACTATAAAACCCAGCTCCCAGCCGTGCGACACCTTATTATCTCATTCTTACTTTGGACAAACTGGCAGGCTACCAAATGTCACCTACCCACACGGCAGAGTCTGGCAAATTCCCCGTGGCGAACCCAATATGCCAAATACCAGTAACAATGATGGGTCTCATTCTCCTAACCCTGAAAGAGCCTTGAATATGGCACTTTTTAAAATCTCAGGGCTATGATGAAGGAGACGTTACTGGGGCCTGCTCGAGGCAATCGACGAACAATCGACTGGGTACATCTTTCTTTTCCCCTACTGTAGCATCATTACTTTCTAATTTATTCCCCCAATGTCCATCTCACTCTGGGCTTATGGGTCCCCTGTATTCTCAGGTAGACACCTGGGAAAACAATCTATGCAACTCAACCTTCTTACAAACCTTTATTCATTTAAGGACAAAGAAGCATAAAATCTTGATGGTTGCCACATCAATTTGATTCTGATCTTCCTAACATACTACCCCCACCCCAGGATTCTGAGGCTGGGCTGGGCAGATGAGTACATTCTCACATCACTTGTCTCTTCTACCAAGCAAGTAAAGTTGCTCCAAACCTGGTTTTAACTGTGTGTGTCCATTTAGAAAAGAGGCTTTCCAACCTCTTCTCTTCCTCCTCCCCATCCACTTGCTCCTCCTGCTCAGTGTGAGGATGGGGAGTAGAGCCTTTCTAATGATCCACCTCTAATTTTCCTTAACATTTTCCTCTCTCTGCAGCTTGCTCTATGGGAATAGCAGTTGAAAACAGAATGGCGCCCATCAATACGTGATACACAGGGTGTGCTCAAGCCCTTAGTCAGGCTTCCAGACAAAGCTAGGCCAAAAGTGGATAGACTTTGAGATAGTCAAAGTTATAAGGGATTTTCCACTTCTTAGTGGTGGTGGGCGTGTGGGTCAGTTAGCAGTCCTAAGCTCTGTGTTGTTGAGACATCTATTGTATGTTCCCCCAGAGCTTCTCAAAAGACTGGCACATGGATGGTGTAGATACCACATATCCAGCTGGATCAGGGAGGTGACCATGAATTCACCTAGAATCGGCTAGATGTCACAAAATCAGTCCCATCAGTGAAGGAATGCTCATGTCCAGGGCACTGATTCTAAATGCATAAAGCACAGACTTGGGGGGTGGGGGTTGGGGAACAGAGGCTCTGGGTGGCTTCATGATATGTTCTTTGAGAACAGGACGCTGGCTGCCATTGGCTATTTCTCTTCCATTGAGGTGTTTATTTTATTCAGGTCAGGAGTAACTGATCCACATACTAGAGAAGAACGATGATGGTGATATGAAGATGATGTGATAACTACCCTAAAGCACAGTGGTAGGGCATTTGCTTTATAAGCAGCCAACATGGCCGACCCTAGTTCAATTCCTCCGCTCTTCTCAGAGAGCCTGGCAAGCCACCGAGAGTATTTCGCCCGCACGGCAGATCCTGGCAAGCTATCCGTGATGTATTCGATATGCCAAACACAGTAACAACAAGTCTCATGATGGAGACGTTACTGGGC
>JAOXYA010000025.1:3703172-3713806 GCA_028565675.1 Sorex palustris | reverse complement strand
TTTGGGGTATCTGGAAGTCTGAAGGTGCCATCAGGCTGCTGATGCATTTGCCTCACAGGTACAGATTGACCTGCTGGTGGCACCATAACCCCCTCCACTTTAGATTTTGTTTGTCATCATTTTCAATCACCTCTTGTTTCCAAAGATCATTTTCTAAACACTGAGTATTCACATAGCTCTGTGAAAGGCAGGTTAAGTCATTGAGAATTTCATATAGCAGTAGTGAGACTGAAGTCCTTTTTTCTCATCTCCAAGACCTAAGGAAGAGACTAGTGCAGACCGTGACTGAAAAATGGTTCAGTTCCATTTACATCTACTTGGTGACTATCCTAATTTAGGCCTCTTCAGTTGCCCCTGTAGAGACCATTTACTTTACTATTATATGCTTTTGTTTCTTTGCCTTTAGGACATAAGATCTTCATTGTCTCTTAGTACAAGAAGCCTGTCTTATATAGTTCATACTATCACTCACTAATTCACCCAGTGGCTAGCAGGGTGTTCTTTATCCTATTGGTTATCCATAACCTATATGCATCCTACTGGTTAACTATAATAACACAGAAAAATATGATCTTAGTTTGGATCCGTTATTGTGAATGATGTTTTCTAAAAAGCAAGGACACTAATAAATAAACCAATGCTAGGAATAATAAATTTTTGATGGGCACAGAATGTCAGATTTGTGTTTTATAAGTGGGGTTGGGAGCATTTGCTTCTTTTTGTAGAGGGTGATAGTTTCAGGGTTGGCATGGTGAGAGATGCTGCAGTGGGCAGGGTGCTTGCCTTGCACACAGCCAGCCTGGGTTCAATACCTGGCTCCCCACAGGACCCCTCCAGGAGTGAGCTCTGAGCACAGAGCCAGGAGTCAGCTCTAGCCCTCAACAAACAAAACAAAACAGAACGGCCATGTCGCAGAGGCCAGACAGTCTTTCCCCAAAGCTGTGCCCATCCTTGAGTGCCACAGATGCATCGGCCACAGTGCCACAGATGCATGGGCACCAGCAGGAAAAACACATGGCACATAGGTGACATGGCAACCCGGGAAGGAACCACTGTCTCCCCTGAGGACACTCCTCCTTGGTCAGCAGCTGCCCTGGGCTCTGGGCAGCACAGCCCCGGGGAGAGACACGCGTCTCCTGCCAAGGGCCGGATATCCGGCACAGCGGGCTGGGCACTGGCCTTGCGTGTGGCTGGCCTGAATTCCATCCCTGGCACTGCATGTCGTCCTAGAGCCCTACAGGGCTAATTCCTGAGTGCAGAGCCAGGAGCGACCCCTGAGCACTGCTAGGTGTGGCCCCAAATAAAAGGAAATAAATCAAGCACTGCCCCTGGGTTCTCGGCCCAGACCTTCCCAGGAGAAGCGGGGCGGAGGGTGGGTGAGGGCATGGCCACTCTCCGGGGGTGCTCCCCTGCCCTCCTGTGGCCCTGAAGAGGTTTCTGATTGGTGGGGCAGGAGCTGTGGGGACCAGTGTCTCAGGGGACACCGGGAGGGAGGTACCATCTGAAGGGGCCACTTGGGCCAGAAGGAGAGACGGCCATGCGCCCAGCATGCACCCAGGGGTAGGGCAGCTGCAGCTGGGGTCCCGCCAGCTCCCAGCCCCTGAGAGAGGCAGGAACAAGAATGTGACGTCGTTCCAATGCCAGGTGGCCTTCCAGGTATGAAGAACAAGAACTAAGTTCAGGATGTTCACTATTACCCCCAGGCCAGACCCTGTGAGGGGCAGGCCCAGAACCACTGCCCCCTCCCAACTCACCGACTGCAGCTGGGGATGTGGGGCAGGAAACGGGCCCAGGGCCCTGTGTCACAGAACCTAAACTCGAGCTCACCTTGTTCCTGGGTATCAATCTCAGAAGGACCAAGCAGGCCCGCTCCTTCCAGAAGCAGCTCTGGGCCTGTGTCCAGCCTCTCATCCTCAACTCCAGCCGCCCCACCTCCCCGGGGTCCCACCTCTCAAGGCTCAGCGAGGGCTCTGCGGGCCCAGCCTCAGCTCTGAAAGGCAGGTGAGCACTGGACTGTGAGTTGCAGAGACGCCGCCCTCCCAAGAACAGTCACCTTCACACCCCGGGCATTAACGAATCTGTTTCATGGGCAAGAACAGGGTTTGGAGAGTCAGCAAAGTATTGATCATCTGTCATTCCTCCATCTGAACACACACCCACCTTCCACACACCCATCCCTCCTTCCTTCTATCCATACACTCAGTTCAAATGGGTGTGGTCTCTTGTAAGCAAGGACCCAAATGATAATGATTAAATGAAAAACACCCCAAACAAACAGGTGTGGGGACAGGTAGGGAGGAAGGGCTGGGCAGTGGATGGACACATGGGCACTCGCCTTTCTGACCCGAGGACACAGAAAAGGAGCACTGGGCCCCCAGACTGCCAGGAGTGACCCTGAGCAGTTGGGTGTGCCCCTAAGCCAAGAAAAAAAAGTAAGGTGAAGGTTCCTCAAAACTCAAACATGGAAATACCAGAAGATTCTGTGATACCGACCCTGGGCTCATCCACTGGACAGAGACACTGCTCTGAAAGGACATCAGGGCCCTGTGCCCAGAGCAGCGCAGTCCACAGGAGCCCGACTGGGGTCCACACAGGGATGCGGGGACCCTTGGGTCACTCCAGCAGTGCCTCAGCCATCAGGGCTGCACCTGGCAGTGTTCGGGGCCTCAGGTGTCAGGACCAGACACAGTGCTGATGAGGATAATGTGCAGCCCGACTCTTGCTTCTCCTCAACCTAATCTCTCTGCTCTGGGAGTGACCTTGCTGCCTGTAGCTCATCAACAGCAACACCATCGTCAGAATCTAAACCACAGCCATCACTACCATCTTCACTACTACCCCCTCACCATCACCACCAGCACCATCATGACCATTGTGACCACCACCAGCATTGTAACCACCATCACCATCATCATTACCATCATCACCATCACCACCATCACTACCACCATCATGACCATTGTGACTACCACCAGCATTGTGACCACCACCACTATTACCATCACCATCACACCATCACTACCGTTGTGACCATCACCACCATCATCACCATCACCACTATTATCACCATCACCACTATTACCATCATCATCACCACCACCATCACCACCATCACCATCACCACCATCATCACCATTACCACCATCATCACCATCACCATTATCACCAGCATCATCACCATTGTCATGACCACTGTCACCATCACCACCATCATCACCATCGTCTCACCACCATCATTATCACCATCACCTCTGCCATGACCGTTGTCACCACCACCACCATCACCACCATCATCCTCGTCATCACCACCACCATGACCACTGTCATCATCATCACTATTTGCCCGATGTGGACAAATTCCTGCACCATGTGATTCCATCTGCTGCTCACAAGAACCCTATAAAATGTCTATTGTCATCTCCAGATGAAGACACCCCACCTCAAAGGTGGATTCGAGCCCACAGGCACTTTGGCCCACCAGCCCTTTCTCAGGGACCCCCGGCTCCCTGGAAATGGAACTCCTCTCACGGAATACGCAGTTGGCGCCCACTCACCCTGCTCCTGGCAGTGCTGTGGCTCCCGGCCTCTGCACAGGGTGACTCTCTTCAGACTGTGCTTCTCCGTGCAGTGCCATGCCCACCCTGCTCTCCGAGGTCATTTTCCCAGACCCCAAAGCCTGACCTGACTGGCCACACTCTCTGTGTCAGGCGACCTGGGACCTTGCCTGGCACCTTGGCACAGCCTCTGAGGCAGCCGAGGGTCAGGCCATGCCTTTCATCCATTGGCCTCGGCCTTTCTGGTTCCGTAAACACTGAGTTCCCGACGCTTCCCCTTAGATCGTAAAAGGAGGACAATGTTGTTTTAGGCACGGGACGAAGGAATTCTGGGCAGACCCCCACATTTCACAATCTTCTGGCTCTCCCCACGCCAACATCCCCCTCCCAGAGCCGGGCTTTGTGCTTGCGGCCAGTGCTGTACCCCCAGAGCTGCCACACTCTGAGGTATGGGGTGTTGGCCCCAAGCTGGGGGTCCCCTTGAGGGGGTGGGGCTGAGTTGGATCCCTGGCAATTGGTCCTTGATACCCCATGCTCCTGAGCGGAGTGAGTGGGGGTCCAGCACCTGCCCTGGGCTGAGTGGGTCGAGTCACGATTCCGGTACAGTCCTGCTGCTCTAAGCAGTGGGGAAGCTCGGCCTTTATCGGCTCTCCCCCAGCTCTGAGCTCAGCTCACCTGGGACCCAGGAAGCTGTCAGGTTCACAGGAGGAAGTTCCTTCCATCAGCAGACCAGGCTGCACATGGGGTGAGCTTTTGGCCTGGGTGAGTCCAGCACGCAGCAAATATTCTACATCCAGTGATCCTACAGGATGAAGAGCCAAGACACCTGTCCACTCTGTCTCAGCGTGTCTGACCAGGCCACGGAGTGAAATGAGTTTCATCATTCTTTTAGCAGGAACGCCTGGGAGTGAAGACAGCCAGGCTTTGCGTGTCCTTGGAAACGTCCAACCTTCCAAACGCTCGAGTCTCAGGATGGTTCTTTCTCCAACTTCTGTTTCCTTTAAACATACTCAGGGGTTTGAGCTACATAGCCGGGCCTCAGGGAGACGGGCTGTATAAAGATTGTCAGACCTTCACGCCACATCACTGCCGGGACACGGCTCACCCCAAATGGGGATTTCAGGACGATGACCTAAGATGCTGCAGGAAGAGCTGCTGGAGAGCTGCAGCAACAGCCTCAGTTCACGGTTGCTGGTCGGCTGTGCTGGGCGTCCCCTGGCTCATCCTAAGAGCCTCTTGGAGCTGGAGAGACAGCACAGGAGGAAGCACTTACCCTGCACGTGCCCAGCCCAGGTTTAATTCCCGGCATCCCATATGGTCCCCCGAGCACCATCAGGAGTAATTCCTGAGTGCTGAGCCAGGAGTAACTTCTGAGCATTGCTGGGTGTGACCCAAACAAAATAAAACTCTTTGCCACTGCATCTGATGCGTGAATGCTTCGTTGTCCCTTAAGAGGCCCAACATGGGACAGATGTGGACTGCAGGGGACAGATGTGGACGCTGATGTCATCCTCGCTGAACTGTGAGAGTGGACGGGCGGGGCAGAGCCCACGACCCTCTCCTGGGTCCCAGTGTCACGGCTGAAAGAAAGGAAACTCCACTTGTGCCAACTTCAGTCAGAAGATGCCAGTCCGGGCGAGGGGCCCAGCAACAGGTGGTAGGGTCTGCTGTGGAGCTCTCGAGGCTCGGCCTACAGGCGGTGCTTCCCACTGAGTCGCCCTTGGGTGCTCCAGATGCCAGATCTGGGACTGAAATGCAGTTTCAGCTGGGCCACAGCCACATCCTCTGCTGGAGCTCGGGCTGTGCCCGTGAGGCTCTGTCGTCAGCTGCCCAGGGCTAGGAGTCTGTCCTTGAGGGCCACGGGAAGGACAGCAGGACCCGCTTTCCTGTGGATGCGTGGAATGCCAGGTCCCACCCAGCTCTCCTTGAGGCAAGCAGGACCCCGAGGATGAGACCCACGTGGCTCGGCCAGGCCACGGAAACGCTCTTATTCTTGGGGACCAGCACTCTGGCTCTGGCTATTGAGTGGGTGGTAACCGGCCAGCTCCGAGACCTCTGATTCCTGCTGCTTCCTCATGCTCCATGCCGCGCCCTGCCCGGATCCTCTCTAGGTCACAGGACGGGGCCCCGTGGCTCCGACCCATTGAGAAGTGAAAGCCAGACCCCTGCCCAGCCTGCCTGCCTGTTGGCAGCCATAGAACATGGCCCTCACGCTGCCTGCTGTGTGAGCATCTTCAGACCAGGCTGCGAGGCTGGCCTCGTCTTGGTCTGGGTGCAGAGAGGCTGGGAGGCTCAGTGGGGGGCCAGGACAGGGCAGGCAGGGAAGGGCAAAGGTGAGAATGGCCCACTCCCCAGAGACATAGTGGGGCAGGTGGACAGAGGTGGGCAGAGATGGACTGCACTAGCTGAGGGTGGACAGGGGGCGGGCAGCCCAGCCTCGTCACCTCTGTAGGTCCCAGAGCTGCCCAACACCGAGGCCAAGAGAAACGGGAGCGTGTACCAGCCACGCAGGTCCTGCGCCTTGGTTGCGGGTTCCCCCAGACGTGCTCTCTGTGGCCCGCATCCCTGGTGTCCTGGAGGAGGGACCCTGTGCCTGTGGCATGCGTGTCTAATCTTCCTCCTCACTGCGGCTCTGAGTGCGGGCTCTGCCCAGTCACGGACAGAGCAGAAGGGCTGGGGAGGGAGCGATGACTCTGTCCTCACACCCTGGGACCTCCAACGAGCCTGAGAAACCGAGATGCGTCTGGGGCCTCGGACGTGGCGGCACGTATCCATGTCTGCATGGCCCATCTGAAGGCGGTGTCCACGCGGAGCCCATCTGTGAGCCTCATGGAAGCAACTCGCCCGGGGCCTCCCAGCTCGGCTCGAGTGGAGGAAGATCAACTTGGTTTTTCTTCTTTCTGCTATAAAGTCATTAAAACTCCCGTTACGCCAAGTCCCGCGTGAACTCTGTGCGGTTGTTCTCATCGGGGAGCCAGTCCTAAAACACAAGAGGCTTCTCTCAGCCAGAGGGCAGCCAAAAGTCTCGGGTAAACGGGGGGGGGGGGGGGCTGGAGTGATAGCACAGCAGGTAGGGCGTTTGCCTTGCACGTGGCCGGCCCAGGTTCGATTTCCAACATCCCACATGGTCCCCTGAGTACTGCCAGGAGTAATTCCTGAGTGCATTAGCCAGGAGTAACCCCTGTGCATCACCAGGTGTGACCCAAAAAGCAAAAAAAAAAAAAAAAACAAGATGCCTTTCAGAAAGAAAAGATCCAGACCTGGCCAGGCCACCTCTGGCCACAGCAACCTTTATAAACATTCTTCTATGCACCTTGCTCAACATTCTGCCTGACCATTCCATCATTTTCCCTGAATTCACTCATCCATCAACTATTTCTGGATTCCAAAAGTACTGGGCCCAGAGAAGCTGCAACAGAGCACCCTCCTTCCAGCCCCAGATGATGTATCCCTTCCTCTCTCAGAACTCAAGCTCCTTCCAGAGAAAACAGCCTGTTAGACTAAGATTCAAGTTCACATATATTTCAGCAGATGTAAAACAAAGCCAAAGAATTAGGGGCTCTCACTTGTTTTATTTACCCCCACCCCAAACCCCCGGAATTCTTGGAGCTTAGAGGTAGCATTTGTGCATTGCACAATTCAGGTGCAGTGAAGTTGAAGGGCAAGCACATCAGCTGGTATGCAGAAAAGTTTTCCTATCCCCCCAGACTGCAGTATAAATAGGCTAAAGAAGGGGTGTTCTAGAACTGGCCTGCAAAGGCAGACACCAGCTTTCCAAACATCCAGAGACATGGGGAACAGCAACTTTCTCGAGTCCCTTAGCCGAGCTGAACCGGGCCGGGTAGTTGAAGGCTAGAGAAACTGCTCTTAGCCATCAATTCTCACCACCTGGACAGTGCCTGGACCATTCACGACTGAGATGGAAACTCACCAGTAACCAGACAGCAGGGGTCAAGATGCAGCCCCCCAGACATTCACTGTATCACTGTCATCCTGTTGTTCATCGATTGCCTCGAGCAGGACGCAGTAACGTCTCCTTCATCCTAGCCCTGAGATTTTAAAAAGTGCCACATTCGAGGCTCTTTCAGGGTCAGGAGAATGAGACCCAGATATCACCTGCTGGGAATAAAGGGACAGATGATAGATGGCAGAACTTGGAGACCAAGGAGAAAATGCTGATATGGCAGTGCCATGCACTGGTCGTCACCCCCAAAACCAAAAGGCAGGGGAACAAGGTCAGTGGCAAAAGTGTGGCCCTCAAGAGCCAGAACTAGAGGCTGAAGTGATAGGTCAGAAGGGAGGGAGGCTGCTTGCCTTGCATATGGCTGACCGAGGTTCAATCTACATCACCCCATATGGTCCCAAGTTCTGCCAGGAATAGTCTTTGAACACAGAGCCAGGAAGAAACCCTGAGCACAAAGCCAGGAGGAAGCTTTGAGCATCACTAAATGTGCCCCCACTGAACAGAGACAAAGCTACTTGGTAATGATGAATGACATTAGACAAAAATCTTTTAAAAATCTACACTCTGGTTGGAACTGCTTTATTGAAGCAGTAAATGTGTTTTCATTGTTTTGCAGGAAGGATCGAGCATAGGAGTCCAAATTTCTTTTCTTGAATGGTGTTTGAGTCTTCGAAGGCCAGGCTCTTTAGAAGGCTCATATGATTTTCCATATAGATTGAAACAGTCAACATTCCAACCAACCGCAAATGGCATAGAAGAAGTTGGGACATCCCCAATTCCCCCCACCTGCCATATCTATGCCAGCACTGTTTGTTTCTGGGGGTTTTTTTGAGATTTTTTTTAAAAAGAAATATGTGTCAGTTCAAAGATCTCATTGGGAAGAAGGTTCGGGCAAAAGGGTGGGAAGGGCTATTGGTTTGGGGCTTCCTTGCAGTAGTAGAAGATAGAAAGTAGAAGAAGGTAGAAGGACATGGGAGAGGTAGGAGGACATTTCAAGACCTTCCATCTGTCTTTTTTTTACCACCACTTGACAAGACCATGGACAAGAAAATGGGAACTGGTAATGTATTGTGTCCCCAAATCTCCTGAGCTGTCAGGCTGGGCACATTGACGACTTACAAAGACCGCGTAAGACAGGGCGTGTAGGTACGGAGTCTTGAGTTCTTTTGCTCTTTCTTATTTGCTTTTCCCACATGCTTCTAACCCTGTAAATGTGTGTCTCTGAAGAGCGCTGTAACAGGGCTTCATTCAAGAGGAGGGGTCTGAGCATTTCCTCTTGGAAACTGTGCCTGCAGGGAGCGGCCGTGCAGCACTGGGGAAAGAATAACGCATTGTGCTTTGGGTCCTAAAGCATCCTTCTAGCACCAACTCACAAAGGCCTTTCTGGATACTCAGACGAAACACTTCAGCCACTGAAGAATAAAAAGCTTCATGCCCTCCCTCCTGCTATTTACCCCTCTTATGTTCTTAGAAAAGGACTCATTAAGTCTTCAGAGCTAAAGCGCCAGTAAAACGTTTTACACTTAAAAAAAAAGACGTCTACTTTTTTGGGCGTTGGGAGTACAGCATGGAGGGGGCCCAAAGATCGGGGGTGGAGGGAGATGGTAACGTAGGTAGTGGCCGTGCGTGGTGGTTGTGGTAACATACATTTTGAAGTGATGTGAACATGTGCTCCTATGACACATATGATGTTGGAAACCAATGTTATCTCAATAAAAAATAATAATAATAATAATAAAAGATAGGCAGAGAAAGGGAGTAGTAAAAACATTCAGAATGTCAGATAGACAGCATGGGTTAGTTGAATTTTATGGAATCAAGCCCAGGTTCTACTAGTCATAGTAACAGTAGAAACTTGGTCTTTATCCATTCTGTGGGGACATAACAAGCTAGAAATAAAATATCTGGGGCAAGAGCAACAACACATTGGTGTAAATTGCTTGCCTTGCCCATGACTGATCTGGGTATGGTCCCTGACACCCCAACTGGTCCTCTTAGACAAGTCAAGAATGATCCCTGAGCACAGAGTCAGGAGTAAGTCCTGAGAAACACCAGGTGTGGTCCAAATCCCCTACCCCCCAAAAAAGAATAAGAAAATTATCTAAAGGAGGTGTGGATCACGGGTGAAGGAATGGGTCACGGGTGAAGGGATGGGGAATGAACTTCTGAAGAACTTGCTTTCCTTATGTTTTAAATATATGAATATTTATTAATACGTAGCTAAACAAGTTCATCGATACATTAAGTTTCAGAAAAATAACATTTAGAAAAACCACCTCTTTACTTAATGCAAAGATGCATTTTCATGGAATTTAAACAGATATGGCTGAGGACTTGAAATATTATATAGAGTCCCTCATGTATAGGATCAGATCCAAGCTTAAAAGCCAATTGAGAAGGTGGGTATTCTCAATTCCTAGTTTATAGCTACAGAAAGGGAGATGCAGAGATAGACGTGAACCCACGCCCAAGAGTGGGTGAAAGACAGAATTGGGGTCACATTGCCGGAATCCCTTGTCATGTTCTGATGAGCCTTCACCCCCACTGGTATGGCGAGAGATCACCCAAAAGCCAGAGGGATGGTCTTTGGAAAGTGCTCCAGCCCCTATCTTTGTCTGGGTATGCCCTCATGACTTGACCTCGTGGGAATCCTCCCACACTTTCTGCTTAAGGTCACAGGTCAGCTAAATACATCTAGATCATTCCTAGATGTATGGACAAGCATTTAGAGCCCCCCCCCAAGACCCTGATTTTCTCCCTGGAAGGAGGGGTAATCTCCTCCTCCAGGGGCAGAGCAGTGGCAGAGAGGGTGGAGGGAGGGTGGCACGCTTCTGCTCAGGGTAAAAGAAGAGAGAAAAGGAGTTCAGTACTCGGAGATAAAATGGGTAGGAAAGAAAAACTGGGGACAGCCAGGGTCCAGATCAGGCCAAAAGCTGGGTTTGACAACCAGGTCACGATCACAATCACGACCATCCTGTCGTTCGTCGATTGCCTCGAGCAGGCCCCAGTAATGTCTCCTCTGTCCTAGCCCTGAGATTGTTTAAAAAGTGCCATATTCAAGGCTCTTTCAGGGTTAGGAGAATGAGACCCATCATTGTTACTGGTATTTGGCATAT
>JAOXYA010000025.1:3670086-3681810 GCA_028565675.1 Sorex palustris | reverse complement strand
GGAACTATTGACTTATTAATACTTAAAGAGTTTTTTTTTTGCTTTTTGGGTCACACCCGGCGATGCACAGGGGTTACTCCCGGCTCATGCACTCAGGAATTACTCCTGGTGGTGCTTGGGGGATAATATGGGATGCTGGGAACCCAGGACGACTGCATGCAAGGCAAACACCCTACCCACTGTGCTATCACTCCAGTCCCTACTTTAAGATTTTATTCACTTAAATTGGGGGAGGGGTCATACCTGGGTCTGTGCTCAGGGATCACTCCTGGTCATACTCGGGGTGTATCCCATACACGTATGGGGTAGAACTAGAGTTAGGCTGTGTCCAGTACAAGAGCTTTAATCCCTGTACTGTGTCTCTGGCCCCTTTTGTTGTTGTTTTGTTGTTGTTATTGCTGTTTATTTGGGGAGTGGGGGTGTTGGGCCACACCCAGTAGTGACCAGGGATCACCTCGGACTGTGCCAGAGATCCAACCAGAATCTGTTGGAAAGCGCCTTAACCTCTGGGCTAGCTCTCTAGACCTATCCTTGAATTACAGTGATTGGGTGATCATTTTAAAATTGAGATGAGTTTTTAAAAATAAGTCTACAAATGACTTAAAATTTGTTATTTTCTAACAGTAATCTCCAGTCACCAGAGAGAAATAGTGTTCCAATCCTTTGCCATTAAAGAAATGGTTTTTTTTTTCCTGTGTTCACATCCAGTGATTTATAAACATGGTAGTTTTAAAACATTTAACCATCTGACTATAGTAAGTGAACTAATGTGAACCACTTAGAATAGCGAGTCAGAGACAGATACTTCAGTTTGACTTAGTTGTTGAAAGACACTGAATATATAGAAAAAGGGTTTGGATTGGATTTAATAGAAAGCATAAATTTGTTTATAAAGTAAAAGAACCCAGGGGGCTGGAGCGATAGCACAGTGACTAGGGCGTTTGCCTTGCACATGGCTGACCCGGGTTTGAATCCCAGCATCCCATATGGTCCCCTGAGCACCGCCAGGAATAGTTCCTGAGTGCAGAGCCAGGAGTAACCCCTGAGCATCGCCGGGTGTGACCCAAAAAGAAAAAAAAAAAAGGAAAAATAGAAACCTGCTAATTTAAATAAGACTTTTAAAAGAATCCTAGTTGGAGAGGTTTATTTAAATTAACAGTTTAATTATATTCTTAAAAATTCTTTTTTTAAAAACCTAATATTGGGGCTGGAATGATAGCACAGTGATAGCACAGTGGGTAGGGTATTTACCTTGCAAGTGGCTGACCTGAGTTCAATTCCCAGCATCCCATATGGTTCACCGAGCACCACCAGGAGTAATTCCTGAGTGTATGAGCCAGGAGTAACCCCTGTGCATTGCCGGGTGTGATGCAAAAAAAAAAAAAAAAAAAAAGAAAAGAGAAAAAAATCTTAATATTACATTTTAACAAAAATTTTTAAATTAATGAACCATTGCTTATATTACTATGACTCTCAGAGGTACATCTTCACAAACCCTTTGTTGGATCTGATGTATCAACACCAGTCAGTAGGGGATCTATCATTCTGTGGTGGTTTCTTTTATTGTACACAGGATTTTTTGTTTGATGTAAACCCAGTTGGTTTCCAGACAGTTCAGGAAAATCATGGCCAAAGCAAACGTTTAAAATTCCAGTGTTATGTCAGGGTGGGTGTTTCAATCAAAGTCTAAGTTTAGCACTAAAAAGACCTTTAGCGAGTATTTCAAAGGCAAGAAGCCAAGGCCTCCCTTCACTGGCTTGTTTCAATCAGTACGTGGTAGATAAACATTGATGCAGAGAAAAAGGTATTAACAGTAAGTCTCAGTGACTCCTAATGATACGCCTTGTCTTTTGCTGTTGACAGTTATATCTGTGAAAATGAGTCGATCCCCATGCCACCCCACTGGGAGAATGTGAATACTGATGTGCCCTACCAGGTGAGGAAATGAGAGACCAGCAGCTTTGTGGAGGGCAATTGGA
Organism: Sorex palustris; assembly: GCA_028565675.1. Lineage (NCBI taxonomy): Eukaryota > Metazoa > Chordata > Mammalia > Eulipotyphla > Soricidae > Sorex > Sorex palustris. The sequence continues at coordinate 3,679,831 of JAOXYA010000025.1, read as the reverse complement.
AAGGACCCTAATAAAACCATGCAAACTTCTTTTTCCAGCTTATTCCTTTGCACCATCAAACACATGAATATAATGAAGTGGCTAGTCTTTTTGGGAAAACAATGGATCGCAACAGAATTAAAAGAATTCAGAGAATTCAAAACCTAGACTTGTGGGAGTTCTTTTGCAGGTGAGATAGTTTCTAATCTGAACCCTCCCTGGGCCGCCAAGACTTTTATAGTCTTAGAGTCAAGCACAAATGTTTGAATTATGTTAACTCTTCCTCCGGGCCTCGGACCCAGCCGGGTTAAAGTGGTACTGTATCCTTGCCATATTTTTTGCCTGGTCTCAGCTCTCGTCAAGAGCATCCCAGAGAGTAAACAGAGCTGCTCTTTAAGGAAGTGCCTGGCCGACCTTCTAGCATCATCATAATGTGATGTTGGAGGACAGACTCCAACACTCTTACACTCCAAGTTTTCATCTTGATGGAAATCTGCGTCACAAGGGAATCTGGAAAAACTGTTCTGTTTTGTAACTAATGCCCAATTTTGTTGGCCAAAGCTTTTCCATTCAAGTTGTACTCTCTGGAATCACTGATTTATTTCCCCCTCCCCCCCCAAAAAAAAGATCGCACTAATTGTGTCTCTCATAATTCACTTGTTTTAAAACTTAACCTCAAATGAGCTGTTTTGCCCACAATTTATATTGTAGATGTAAAATCTCAACTCATAACGAGGTTTGTTTGGAAATGAGCCATTAGATCTCTTGACCTCAACCAAAAAAATCAGACCCTTACCAAAAAGTTAATGTATTGACCACATTAACTTGTTGTACAGTCTGTTCTTTTGCTAACAAATGTTACTTAAAAAGAGTGGGTTTCTTGGGTCAGAGCCATAGTATAGCAGGTAGGTTGCTTGCCTTTCATATGGCCGACCTGAGTTCAATCCCTGGCATCCCATATGCCAGACCCCACCAGGAGTGATCCCTGAGTGCAGATCCAGGGAGATGACTCAGAGGATTGAAGCATATGCTTTGCATGTGGGAACTCAAGGTTTGATCCCTGGCATCACATGGTTTCTCAAGCACCACCAGTTGTCCCCCCAAAAAGAGAGGATTTGTGGAATATTTTCACTCAATTTGTATATGAAATTTTGTTTCTTTTTTAATGTAAGTATAAGGACACTTAGTATTTAGGAAAATTTAAAGAAATATGGTCTGATAAATACACATGCATTCTTCATTCTGAATTAAAACTAATTAACATTCTGAATCATTCGGATTTAACATTTATCAAGTTTACTACATAAGCTCCAGTTTTTTTTTTTTTGCATAATTGTCGTTACTGAAATATTTTAAGATAAATACCAGAGCTTTAATTTATTTCACTCTTGTGCATTTGGAAATTAGACCGATTTTGTTTGGTGTTTCATTTCATGGAATTCTATTGTACTTCTAAAAGTCAGGATAGTGTGGACTAAGTTCATTGAAGGTTTTGTTCTCCTAATACCCGTTTGTCAACAAAAGGATTCTTGATTTGTATTCTTTACAGTCTTGAGACTGGGGACCAGGCCAATTTTTATTCATGACAATAATTTGGGTTTAAATGAATGTAGAAGATTTCATTCTGTTCTTGATCAGATGTTTTCGTTGCAGAGGAAGCTTCCTCTTTGATTTTATTCTCTCTGTGAAATATAATTTCTCCCAAATGTTCAGATGAAAACGTGGGTCTTTAGTCCCAGTCATGCCACTACAATGGAGTTCAGATCAGCCTCCTTTATTTTAGTGCTTGTTAAATGCTAGTTGAGTACACCAGCAGACCCCCACCTCCACCCCAACTTCTGGTACATAGAATCTCTCTGGAAACAGTTTGCTTTGACTCTGGCTTTGCTCTTGTAACACCATCCTGTAGAGATCTGTGAGGATAAACGAGCTTTCCACCTGCTCTCAGGAGAAAGTGCTGAGTTTCACTGTGGAGAAGCCTGTCATTTCCACGTCTCCCTAGAGGACAGATATAACTGAGTCACTCTGGTTGCATCTAACTTGTGACTCACTCTGACAGTGGCGACACCTGCCTGAGTCTGTCAGGCTCCCCGAGCCTGCTAACCAGACTTTATGGTGTCCCTGCATGCACGCGCACTTGAGTCCCTACTTGATGACAGGCATTGTTCTTGGAACTTGGGATAGAACCACAGCTTAGACAAGGAGTCAATGGGTCACGCCAGAAAGTGTCACAGTGAGCATCGAGCAGTGTGGAAACAAGGGGAGGTACCTGTTTACTCCGACACAGTGGACTGTGCATTTCAGGGAGCTTACCCCAAAGAGGCTTTCTTTGAGCCCAACCTAGGCAGGAGAGGAGAGACCATTTTAGGCACTGAGAAAACTATGGGCCCACATTTGGATAGGAAGGGGAGTAACAGGCGTTAAGATCGTATTTAAGTAGTGTAGAAAGTTACGAGGAATGGCGAGAGAAGAGGCTAGGAGGATAGTAAGGGGTGGGGCAGGCTGGACATGTCCATCTCCCAGCCCAAATTAAACAGGCACTGAGAAACTTGGTTAAGAGGCTCATGATTCTAAGCAAGACTCATTGGCTGGCCTCAACCAAAGTATATATTCAAACATACATCGTTTTAGTTGGATATGATTGACAAATAACACTACATTAACTTCAAACGTCCAATATGATTTTTTTTGTGCTTACCATGAAATGCTCACCACCGTAAGTCTAGTTCACATAAATTATCATACAGCATTGCATTCTTTTTTCCTGTGATGTAGTACAGAACTATTAGCTCTTCTCTCCATGCCCTGTATTACTCCTCTTGAACCTATATCTTTTGTCATCAGAGTTGGTACCTTTGACTAGATTTCACCCTTTCCCCACCCCTAGCAACTTCCATTGTGTTCAAAGAGGTAAAATTTGAGATTTAAAGGATGAAGAATGATGCAGATTTGAAGGATGCAGAATGATGCTGGTTGGTGCTTGACTTACGGCGGATGGTGGGATGGAGAAGGGAGATGGAAAGTATCACTCTGAAATTTCTGGCATGTTTGTTCTCTTTGACTGAGGACTCACAGGCAGGGGCAGGTGCTAGTCTGTGTCTTTAGGGAGGACGAGAAGGGAGAGGTCCTGGATTTATGGGCTGGAAGTTCAGGAGACTAGTATGGACTGAAGATGCTGGTTTGGGCATGGTTAGAAACTGGGGAGCAACGGGGGCTCTCGAATTTGATAGGGTGACCAGGGAGTATATGTAGGTTGAAAGAGGGCTGTAAGGGCTGGACAGGGGGAGAGGAAATGCAAGGAGGAGACCAGAAAGTGCCCGTTGAACTGTGATCTCACAGAAGTCGAAGGAGGAAAGTGGCTCATACAAAGAGCTGTCATCCTTTGGGTAACATGAAAAAGAGTGCCGGCAAGATAAATCCTGAAAAAAAGTCTTTGAGTTTTGCAACCAAACTAAGGTGTCCTTGAGGAGAGTGATGGTTTTGGCATGGTAGCATCTCTGCTACAAATGTTGATGACCCTTCCAAGGAACTCAGCATTGAAATGGCTGAGGGATATGAGCCGGATGGTGTAGAGTAGGGGCAGGGTGTTTTGGTTTGGTTTGGTTTGGTTTTAAACTTTTTAAAGTAGGAGAAACCTGAGCCTTCTTAAATTATAATAGGAAAGAACCTCTAGAAGAAGGAATGGTCAAAGGGCGAGAGGAAGAAAGGAAGGGGGTGCTCGCATGACTCCTAAAAGGTCTGAAGGGATATATTCAGAGGACAGATATCCAAAGGAGACATACAAGGGTTATATGGGCAGGTATAGGGGAGAAGAGGTGTTAGTATTATGAATGAGGTATTAGGGGACTCTGTGTGTGTGTGTGTGTGTGTGTGTGTGTGTGTGTGTATGTGTGTGTGTTGGGGCAGGGAGGGGTAAGATAGTTGAAAATGGAGGAGAAAAAAAAGCTTACTTGGAAGTCTATATTTCTATCCACATGGAGAGATTAGCTAAAAATGGAATATATTATATTGTGGAAACTAGAGGGATATTGTAGGATTCACTTTATCGGTCCCCATGTAAGAGCTGGGGATTGTGGTTGGATTATTCCAAGGATGGGAAGGATAAAGGCTCAAGGAAGTGCAGTGAAAGTTTCCATCTTCGGGAGTGCACCGGGGGGTCTCCCTCAGGACCCCGAGTTCCCTTTGACAGCTGGAGACCTGTCAGTCTACCACCCTTCTCCAGTCTCTGGAGCCTGGAGCTCTGCCTCCTGGACAGTGTCGTATCCAAAATGTTCTTTGAGGAGTTTAATATTCTTCCAGGATGAGGAACCACTGTGCTAAACCTTGGCAAATTTCTTTCCATCCAGAGCATAATTGATTTCCATCCCAATCATGTTCCTGCTATAGCTCAGAACATGCAGTGCACACAACTTAGCACCTTGGACACTCTCATCCCTGAGAGGAGATTTTATTTTGTTTATCTACTTTTTATTTTAAATCGATGAACAAAGGGAGGACAGTGCTATAGCGCAGTGCTACAGTGCTATTTTAATTTTGTTGAATCACCGTGAGATAGTTACAAGCTTTCGTGTTTGGGTTACAGTCACACAATGATCAAACACCCATCCCTCCACTAGTGCACATTCCCCACCGCCAGTCTCCCCAGTATACCCCCCTTTCCCACCCTCCCGTTGCCTCGATGGCAGACAATTTCCCCCATACCCCCTCTCTCTCCTTTTGGGCATTATGGTTTGCAATACAGATACCGAGAGGCCATCACGTTTGGTCCTTTATCTACTTTCAGCACACACCTCCCATCCCGACCCATTCCTCCAGCCATCATTTTCTTAGTGATCCCATCTCTATTCCAGCTGCCCTCTCCGGCAGAGGAGATTTTAGAGCTGCTATAAATGCAGAAATGAATGCAAGGTTGGGAAAAGAGAGGTCAGGGTTGTGAAGAGACTCCTAGGACATGCCCTTCAGGTTCACCTGGAATGCAGGAGGCCCCGGAAGACAAGCGTTGGTTTTCAGACAACCAGAACTGTAGTGGACGAGTCAGCCTGTTGCACAGCTTCGATAGCACTAGGCTAGGCCAAGCAGTGGGGATGGGAAGTTTTGACAGACCCGTCCTACTCCGCCTACAGTCTGTGGATTTGCTACCTCACCTTCAGCCTTCCAGCAGTTTCTCAGGACCTGCTCTCTGGGCTGTTGAACTACTTCTACTCTTAGGCATGTAGGATATCTAAGAGAGGCCTGAGCGAATTTTCAAACCAAATTCCAGTCTGACCTGTGCCTGAAAAATAGAGATGGCCGACTCTCCTGACTCCAGAGGGGGGTTGTTAAACCCAGGATTTTGGCAGGATTTGTAGGAAACATGGAGAAAATGAAGGATTGCCCGATGTCCAGCTAGCTGAAAGAAATTGCGCCCCTCTGACAGTTGGAGCACTGAGCCAGGAGTTGCCCCTGAGCGCCATCAGGTGTGATCCAAAACTCCATAATCAAAGCTGGCCGCATGATTCCTGGGTGACTGAACATAGCCAGTAACTTTCTCCTGGACACTCGGTGCCATTGGATGTGCTCTGAGCTGTCTTTGTTTCTTCTCACCTGATTCCAGCAAAGTGGGAGAGAATGTCCTTCCAGTGAAGCCACGTTAGAGACGCATGTGCAGAGTAGACAGAGAAAAAGTAAATACCTAGTCTTATGCCAAGAGTAACAATGGCCTGCATGCTTTTTTTTTCTCTTGAGCCCTTCAATATATTTTTAAATGAAGAATATGGATGAAAATGCACTGTAGCACTGTCCTGTTGTTCATTGATTTGCTCGAGTGGGCATCAGTAACATATCACAACAAATTGTGAGACTTGTTGCTACTGTTTTTGGCATATCAGGTCCGTCACAGATAGCTTGCCAGGCTTTGCCCTATGGGTGAGGTACTCTCGATAGCTTGCCAGGCTCTCCGAGAGGGGCAGAGGAATCGAACCCAGGTCGGCTGTGTGCAAGGCAAATGCCCTACTCGCTGTGCTATTGCTCCAGCCTAGATGAAAATGCAAACAAACAAACAAAAAGTTTTTTCCTTATCACACTTGCAGAAGATGCAAAACTAGAAACTTGGTTGTGTTTGAATGAATCAAAGACCTTGAAAGATTGAAATATTGAGTCAAAACAAAAACTGTTGTTAATGCGTTTTTCTTACTTTTCTTAAAGAAACCGTAAATGTCAGCCTTGTCATTAAAAAAATCAGACAGTACATAACGTTCCAAGTGATGAAGTCAGCGTAATTTGTTCTTAATGGAAATATGCTGGCTTGTTCCCAAGGGAATATTTGCTTAATGTGCATCCGTCCCCCTAATATCCTGATGGCACGAACCCATTGATCAGAGCTTGTGCATTTACATCTGGATACAGGCTGTCAGGCTGACTCTGGAGAAAGACTGCACACATTTAAAATTACTTTATCCAGCTAAATCTAGTGCCTCAGGGTTATAAATTAGTTGAAGAAATAAAGCAAGCCAAGAGAGATATGGTTTATTAGCACTGGGAGCTTTCTTTGCAGAATGAGAGCTGGAGAGATAATACAGGAATTAAGGGATTCACCTTCCGTGCAGCTGACTCCAGTTTGATTCATCTCCGCCAGACTGGCTCCCCTGAGGGGTCCCCTGAGCACGGAGCTAGGAGTTGCCCCTGAGTGTCACCGGCTTGATCAGAAAATCCATAAACAAAGTCGGCCTGTGATGCCGATGCCTGGGTGACAGAACATAGCCAGGAGTTTGCTCGTGGACATATGGTGCGTCTGATGTTCTCTGGGCTGTCTCTGTTCCTTCTCACGGTTTTTACCCTAGAAGGGGTCCAGTAGACTCTGGTCAGCTGAAAATAGACAAAGGCCTGGAAGCTTTGCATGAAGGCTGCTGTGGAAGGAACCACGTCGTGTGTTTAAGCAGAGAAAGTTGAGGTTGATGCTCATAGTCACTTTTGGCTATGCGGAGATGGCGTGCGTACGAGTGTGGTGAACTGTTGTGTTCAGAAGAGAATGATGTAGCCCGACTGCTAGGACACTGGGAGTTTGGCGTCAGGCTGGAGGCCTTTCTTTCTCACAGTCACAGGTGATCACAAATAGGCTTTGTGTTTGTCCACAAAACAGAGAGCACTTGAGAGGAAGAATGAATTCAAGCAGGCATTTATTAGCTGGCTATCAGATCCAGGGGGAATCTTTTCCACTCCTATCAGCACTTGGCCTGGTGGTGGAGTGCTTTAGGCCCTGGGGGTTCTGATGACCACAGGGGTCATAGCCAACTGTCAGACCCCCAGGCAATGCTCAGGGGCTGGAGTGGAGGGTAAGGGGCTCTGGGGAGGGGGGACAGGCCACCTAAGCTACATCATTGAGCCCCCCCTTTTTTTTTTTTTGCTTTTTGGGTCACACCCAGCCGATGCTCAGGGGTTACTCCTGGCTCTGCACTCAGGAATCACTCCTGGCGGTGCTTGGGGGACCATATGGGATGCTGGGAATCGAACCCAAGTCAGCCACGTGCAAGGCAAATGCCCTACCCGCTGTGCTATTGCTCCAGCCCCAAACCCTTTTATTTTTTAAAATTAATATTCTTTGGGGCCACACTTGGCACGCCTCGGGAGTTACTTGGGCGTGTTGCTTGCTGCCAGTAGTGAAGAGCCAGGAATTGGACCAGCCCACTGACATGTATAAAGCTCGGGCACTAGCCCTTTGACCTGTCTCTCCCCACCTCCAACCCCTTCAGAATGGGGCTTGTTTTGCTTTGGACCACACCTGCCTGTGAACGGGACTTACTCCTGGCTCTGTGCTGTGGGTTCGCTCTTGCTGGAACTCAGAGGGACCGTGTGTGGTGGATCAGATCCACTCGGATGCAATCAAGGCAGACCCCTTATCCTCTGTGCTCACTCCAACCCCATACTTCCTTTCTCTGGCTCCTTTCCACTCTGTCATCTTTTAGTGAAATATTTCAAAAATGAAATATTAGGCAATCATATGTGACTAATCAGATTTGGATAATTTAGTATTTGTCACATGTTGTCATCTTTATATATTTTTTCCCAAAAAAAAACATTACAGGTAAAAGTGAAGAATTGATCTTATTCTTGTCCTTTTCTCCTTTGTACTCAAGATGGCTGTGATGCCTTTTGTCTGTTTTCATATTTTTACCATGTATGTGTGCATATATGTACAGTACGCTATATTATTTTGAGCTGTTTCTCTCTCTTTGCATTGTTTTTCCATTTAATATTATTTTCTTGGAGTTGCCTCTGTTAAAACATGTAGACCTAGTTCATTACTTTCACCTACCAAAAATGATATGTAATTATTTCTTCATTTTCCTACAAAAGAATCTTAAATGATTTTAAGTTCATTTTTTACTGTTACAGTCAGCCCTACATTGAATATTTTTTAATGTATTAGAAGAGTTTTGTCCATTGAGAGGGAATTGAGCAGGATGGCTTAATATTCCTTCTGTCTCTGAAATTCAAAATTCATTTCCACTCGGTCAGTGATCTCTGGGGATGAAAAGATGAAGATATTATTCTGTTCAGGGAACCTGCTTTGTAAAGATTCTGTGAACTCTTTATCATCTAATTGCTTACAGTGCCATTGTTTTGGCATCTGTAATGCTTGGCTGGCTAAGACAATTGGTGACCTTTACAATGTCAGTCCCTAGTCTGGGAGAGCTGTAGTTTGTGGGTATCATTTTCCACCTTCAGTCTCAGTGTCAGCCAGCAATTGTCAGTAATGTCACAGGGTTCCAGAGCCTGGAAATCATTTCTTTTGCAGAATGGCTTTGTCCACTTAGGATTTGTGTTCAGGAATTGTTTGCTCTGTTTCCTCCTTTCTGTTGAATGTTGCTCCTTGAAAAAAAAAAGTGGGTAAATGCCACACGTGGCATGGTCGTCCTCTGTGTGTGTTTTATGTCTCCGTAATGCATTTCTAGGAAGAAGGCTCAGCTCAAGAAGAAAAGAGGTGTGCCTCAGATCAACGAGCAGATGCTCTTTCACGGGACCAGCAGTGAATTTGTGGAAGCCATCTGCATTCATAACTTCGACTGGAGGATCAATGGCATTCACGGTGCCCTCTTTGGGAAAGGTAGCTGTCAGAGTTTCAAGGCTCAGGGGCGGCTCTAGGAGCGCGGTTAGATAAGACCTCTCCTGAGAGATAATTGATTGTGCTGTCTCTCTCAGCAGTTCAGTCGTCTCTCAGTTCAAAATGGTGTGCTGGTTTCCAGTGCTTTCTCAGAAAGTCTGAGCCGCAAAGGCCCCTTCCTGCATGTCCTAGACAAAAATAAGAACATTTTTTTTACCTCTGTCAAATTAAAATCATTCCAAAGTCCCACACATTCAGATGTGGTATTCTATCCCTCTTAGCTGTTTTTTTTTTAATCTTTATTTCTATGTAAAAGTCCTTTCCACGAATAAGCTTATATTCTAGATTGCATTATACGTCCCCACCCCCTAGAGATGGGGGACATAAAAATGAACAGGTCTAGGTTCTAGTGCTTTTTGTTTGGTAGTTTTGAGTTTTTGCAAATGATACTATAAGGTTATTAATGAGCAGAAAGAATTAATGAGGAAATCCCTCATCTTTTTTTTTTTTGAATGTTATAAAAATCCAGGTTCTTCAGTTAATTCCTACTGCTCTAGCAAATTAAGAAAAGAGAGGAGACAGAAAGGTTGGGGACAATCTTTTTTTTTTCCTTTTTTTTTTATTAGTGAAACACCATGAGGTACAGTTGTAGATTTACAATTTTTTGTGCTTGGGTTTCGATTATAC
>JAOXYA010000025.1:3627698-3638213 GCA_028565675.1 Sorex palustris | reverse complement strand
CTCTGTGGCAGGGCATCCCCTTTTGTTCTCTCTCTCTCTCTCCTTTTGGGTCCTGTGGTTTGCAAGAGAGGCATTGAGTGGCAATCCTGTTTGGTCTATAGTTTACCTTCAGCATGCTTCTCCCATCCTGGGAGGATCCTCCCAACACCCTTTATTTGGTGCTCCCTTCTTTTAAGCTGCGTCTTTATTAGAATTTTCCATTTTCATGGCAGAAAGCTCACAATACCATCTTCCTGCACCTGCCAAGCTTTGGTAGTAACTTCCAGAGCTGCATTGTGGAATTCCTATGACTTAGACCTCTGCCTTTTAAGTGACATTTAACATCTTGAAAATATTGCCCTACTCTCTTCTTCAAACTAGCATTCCTATGAAAAAAAAGGAATGGTAATTAGATTCCAACCCTTTTGTGGACAGACTTTTTTTGTTTTGATTTTTCCCCTCTCTTTCTCCCTAGAAGCTTCAGTGATATTTGATTTCACCACAGACATGTCTCATGATGATTCATTAATTTTTATCGTTTTTATTGACATTGTCCAGCATTCTACAGAAATTTCCCAGCTCTGAATAACTGTTTTCTTGTTTCAGGCTTAAAGAATAGCCTCTTCTGTTCTCTTGAAAGTTGGACATTTATTTAAAATCGATGTTCACTGGTTACCTCAATTCCACCTGCCCCAACAGCATATGTTCAACTTGTTAATCCTTTCCTTCTCCTGATGATTGTCTGTGAACATCCTGATTATTTTCCTTGCTAGTTTGACATCTCCAGGACTACTGGCTCCTTGGGCAAATAACAGAGCTATTTTCAAATACTCTTACCCCTCTAGGCCATGCATGCCTAGCCCAGACTCTTACCTCTACCCACTGTCTCCATATTTTCTTACTTTTTTTTATTTTATAAGGTGATTCACAATATTTGATTACAGTTAATATTCAAACACCAATCCCACCACCATGACACCTTCCCACCACCAAATTTGAGATGTTTCCATCCCAAGCCCCAATCCCTGTCCCAAGGCACAGCCTAAATAATATATTTTATATTGTCTGATATAAAAAAAAAAACTGCTGAAAATGCTACAAAGAAGTATCCATAGAAGAGACAGTGTGGAGATTGTTCTATTTTGGCAGGGGCCATTAAGACATTCTTTAGGATATCACTAACATGTTGTCATGTGAACTTTCATATACATATCTAGAACTATGTATATATGCAAATACATATATATCTACGATTTGTGTTGGAGCAATAGCACAGCTGGGCATTTGCCTTGCATGCGTCCAACCCGGGTTTGATTCCTCTGTCCCTCTCGGAGAGCCCAGCAACTAGCGAGAGTATCCCGCCTGCATGGCAGAACCTGGCAAGCTCCCTGTGGAGTATTCATTATGCCAAAAACAGTAACAAGTCTCACAATGGATACATTACTGGTGCCCACTCGAGCAAATCGATGAACAACAGGAGGATAGTGCTACGGTGCTATGATTTATTGCCTACTATTTGAACCCCATCAAATGTGGTGTGGTACTTATGGAGAATGGGTAGGGAGTGTCTAATGATGTGTCACGCGGTTGTAAATGTGGTCACACAGTCCAGGAATACAGTAACTCGCATGTGAGGCTTGGCACAAGTTTGTGGGGAATGACCTTGAGCATGGCAGCGGTTGGGTTCTGGAGGTTTTCAGCTGCTGGGGCTGGATCCCTTGGGGCGAGGAGGGCTCTCACCCCCCACCCCTCTGGAGTGCCCCAAGTGAAACAATCTGGCACAGAGTCCAGTGACAAAGCTATGGTGGGTGTCTTGTTGCTCCCTTCCAGGAGAAAAAGCCATGTGATCTGGATGGTGACCGATAAGGAGATTATCTGGCCCTGGCAGGAGGTGGCTTATGGGCGTGAACCCTGAGTCGCCAGAGACTGTGGGGAAATGGGCAGAAGATCTCCACTCCTGGCTACTTCCATATTTAATCATCACCAGGACCTGTTACCTTTATTCCCACCCGTCCTGATCTCTGCCTTAAAGATCATCTCCCTCATCTGGCCAGCTCTGAGTGGATGAGTGGGATCTTCCCTATTATCCTACCTTGTGGCAAAGCCACGCGCCTCAATCACTCCTGGTGAAAGTGTCACTTTCCTCACTCTGTGAGCACAAACATCTGGCCTGCCTGTTCCCTAACTTCCCATTTCTCCCTGTGCTGGGCTCCAACTCACTTGGGTCCAAGCCCAGATCTCTCCCTCACCCCTCAGGCACCACGCCCCCTTCTCCCATCTCTTCAGGATCCCGTGGCAACAAGGAGCCTGAGTCCCTTCTGGGAGATTGGTGTACCTATCGCTCCTTTACTCGGCTTCATTCTGGCTCGAGCTGTGCTCCACCTCCTTCCACAGCTACTGGGACTGAGGAAGCAAATAAGCCAGCAGAGTGCAAACACACATGAGCAGGGAGCAAGGAAGGAAGGGCTGTTTCCTGCACACAGAGGCCAGTTAGGAGACAATGGCCGCTCTGCAGCCCCACAGGAGGGTTCGGGGGACACGAGGCCCACGTTGGCTTGAATCCAGCACCTTTTCCAGCTTAACGGTTGTCCTGCTGTGTGTGTGTGCCACGCGTGCGTGAATGCATGTGTGTGTAAGAGAGAGAGTATTGTCAAGGTTATTGCAACAGGAAAAGCCACCCAAAAGTAGAAGAAAAGGGAAAATCAAGAATTCATCGATTTGAGCAGGCCCAGTAACGTCTCCATTGTGAGACTTCTTATTACTGTGTTTGGCATATTGAATACTCTGGGTAGCTTGCCAGGTTCTCCGAGAGGGGAGGAGGAATCGAACCCCGGCTTGGCCAGGCGCAAGGCAGACGCCCTACCGCTGTGCTATCACTCCAGCCCCGCTGTGTTATCACTCCAGCCCAATACTAAAGTAAAATAAATTTTTAAAATTTTGAAGTACTGAATCTGGAGTACAATAGATAGGGGGCTTGCCTTTCGTGTGACTGACCCTAGTTCAATCCCCAGCATCCCATATGGTCCTCCCTCACACACACCATCCTCACCAGGAGTAAATCTTGAGTGTAGAGCCAGGAGTAAGCCCTGAGAACCCCAGGGTGTTGACCCCAAAACAAACCAGAATAAATTGTTTTTGAAGTGCCATGAAAGGTATCTAAAGTACCCCAAAACTGTTTTATTTTGTTTTGGTTTTTAACCATATCTGGCAGTGCTCTGGGCGTACTCCTGGCTCCGTGCTTAGGGATCACTCCTGGTGGTGTTCCAGGAAGCATATATGATTCTAGGAATCTAGTCAGAGTCAGCTGCATGCAAGACAGCCCAACAGAAATGTGTTTAATGAAGACATTCTAAGACTTAAGATGAACGGAGATGTACCCTGCATTTACGAGTCAATACAATAAATGTAAAGCCTTGAATTAGCAACTGAAAATAATAATTTTGGTAATAGCTTAACATTCAGAAACATGTATGAAATAATATATTGCTGTCAATTGTTACAATTTTGTTGCTGTTTTTTAGTGAGGCAAAATATTTTTTATTGAAGTAAACTTACTTAGAAAGACTTGAGAGCAGAGAAAGAGAAGAATAAGTTTTCAAGAGAGAACATGGGTTTCTCCAGAGTGGGAAAAGTCCATTCTTCAATTTAGAAATGGAGAGGATGGTTGTGTTGATAGCACCCTCAGCTGTAGAATGCTACACGTTCTGTTGTCGTGTAATGAGTGTGTTTCTGGTGAAGGACCCAAGAATTAGGCTCTCAGAGAAGAGGACAAAATTATACTGGGAACTAGATCCATATACGGTTTTCTATGACTGCAAAATGGATGACTTATTCATCAGTGATATTTAGAGAACCAGATTAATGTATAAAGAAAAATAGCCCGGACGTCTTATCTTCTATATGATAAACTCCAAATGAAGTACAGATTTTAATTTTTGTTTATTTTTGGCTCACATCCAGCAGTGCTCAGGGCTTGCTTCTGGCTCTGTGCTCAGGGGTCACTCCTGGTGGTCTCAGGGCACCAGATGGGATGCCGGGGATCAAACCAAGGTCAGCTGCATGCAAGACCAACACCCTAGCTCTGGCCCAATCTATAAGTTTAGTGCATCCATGGGAGGGAGTAGATGATAGATAGAAATGTGAAAGACACTTCTGCTGATCCTCCCTGGGCCCCTCTTCCCGGGGCACTGCTCACCCCCTCTCTCGTTGGGAATCTCACCACGCCTCTATTGCCTGGAGCAGAGCACAGATGAATGGTATCCCCTCTTTGAGAGCCCATTTCTGACTTGTTTCCCACCCACCAGGAAGTGGCAGCAGAATATAGCTGGGGGCTCCTGTGAGTAGTGAGCCTGACACCCCCTTCCCCACCACCAGCTCAGGTCTCTTCCCAAAGCCCCTTTCAACCTGTACTTGTGCCCAAATCCCCAGGATGCCCCTCGCCCCACAGGAAGAAGCTTTGGGGTCCATGGCAAAGTCCTCTGTCTTAATGGATCACTCTGCTCTTTGACCACGCAATCTACAGAGAGCCTCCTGCCATCCTCTTGCCTGCTCACTCTTCCTTCTCATGGGGACTCTCCCCCCAAATTCATCAATATGCTCCAACCTCCCTCCTTTACCCCTTTCCCAGCAAGCCATCCCCATACCTGGCCTTCTCTTGAGAGAGGGAAGAGCTTTTGGGAAGAGCAGGCTGCAAAATTTTCCTCCCTTCTCACATGCCACATCCTCAGGATCAGACTCTGAAAAAACAATGGTTCTTGCTGAAACAGAACTTTTAAAGGCTGTGTCTCCTGCCTCAAGGGTCAGTTCCACTTTTCTTGTGTCACCTGGAGTTCTAATTAGAAGCCCTTTTCCTTGTGCTCTAAGAGGTAGCCCTGAGCTCATTCATGCCTAGCACTTTGGATGTTGAATCAGATCACATCCTCCTTGGCTTTTGTGGTATGTACTTTCAGAGTCAGTTACCAGTGCATCGACTACATAGTTGCTCCAGAAATATTGGGTGGAATGGATGGAAGGATAGTTGAGTGGCTGGCCAAATTGGTGGGTGGATATATGAATGGATGGGTGGATAGGTAGACGGGTAAGTGGGTGGATGGGTGAGTGGATAAGAAGGATGGATGGTACATGATGGTGGGTGAGATGGTAGGTGAATGGGTAGATGTATGGATGGGTGGGAAGGTAGATGGGTGGCTAAGTGAGTGGATAAATGGCTGGTGAGTGATGATAGGTGGGTGGGTTAATGGGTGAATAAATGGCCAGTGGAAATATGGGTAATTGAGATGGATAGGTGGGTGTGTGGGTGGATAAATGGATGAATAGATAGATAGGTGGGATAGATGAGTGGGTTTATGGATGGATGAATGGATGGATGGATGGAATGTGTGAATAGATGGATGGGATAAATGGATAGATGGATCAATGGATGTGGTGAATGGATGGGATGGATGGGTGGATAGATTGGATAGATGGATAGATGGAGGGAATTGATAGATGGATGTGTGGGTGAGTGGATGGATGTGTGTTTGGAAGGATGGGATGGGTAGATGGGTGGATGGATTGGATGGATGAATGGGTGAGTGAATGGATAAAGGAGGTGTCTCTGGAGGTCAAATGCTCTATTAACTACATTCTTCCCAGTTTTTAATGCTCAACTATAGAAGTATAAATGTCATTGAACAATGCAATGAAGTGCCTTAAAACTGTCACATTATTTGGAGAGAGAGATGGGACAGGTTAATGCCCAAAAATGTGGATCTACTTGAACCATAAAATGCTTAGGAGCACACCAGGATCCACCCTGGCAGTGGGTGGGGACCACCAGGGCTGCACTCAGTAGAGGTGGGGGGCAAGGGTTGCTGGAGTTCTAACTGGGATAGGGCACATACCAACATGTGCCATAAATCCTATACTCTGTCCCCAGCTCAAAACTATGCCACTTTTAGAAAATTTATAAGAAGTGAGATAAAGGAAAAGGTTTTAATCTTTATGGAATAGCTTCATATGGCTTCTTGATAGATATTTTTTTTCCATCTTATTTCATTTATTCTCTAAAGGAATAGACAAAAGGCCTGAGAGATAGTACAGTGGGTAAGGCTCTTGCCAGAGCTTGATGGAATCAGAGTTCGATCCCCAGCACTACATATGGTTCCCATCAGCATCAGGAGTGATCCCAGACCAGAAAGTCAAGAGTAAGCCCTGACCATTGCTGGGTGTGGCCCCAAAACAAAACCCAGAAGAAAAGACTAATGGATATTATTTTGGTTTTATAGATCCCCAAGGAAGAGCTAGAAAGTAGACTCTACAACTGAGCAGCAAGTGAGATTGACACCCAGATTTCTGTCGCATTCCAGGGATCCATGCTCTCTCTGCCACAGCTCACCCTGATAGCACGGAGGCCAGAAGACCAGTATGAGGTGGAGCAGAGGTGAGACTTCCGGGATAGTCCCGAGGAGAGACGCCCAGACTCCAGGTCAGTGACCATGGGAATGTGGTCATGAATCACAGGAGGAGCCTGAAACGATAGCATAGCAGGGAGGGCATTTGCCTTGCGCTCGGCTGACCCGGGTTCGATCCCCAGCATCCCATATGGTCCTCCGAACATCATCAGGAGTAATTCCTGAGTGCAGAACCAGGAACATCCCCTGAGAATCACCGGGTGTGACCCATAAAAGTAAAAAATAAAAAATAAGAATAAATAAAAATAAACCCCAGGAGTGAGCATTAGACAATCTCCTTGTCGCCTGAGCCCTGAGCCTTTTACTTTGCACACAGCTGACCCAGGTTTAAATCCCAGCACCCCCTATGGTCTCCCAAGCCCCACCAGGACTGATCCCTGAGTGCAGACCCAGGAGTAAGCCTGGAATGTGCAAGGTGAGTGCCTCACCCGCTCTGCTATGGCTTCGACCTAGCCAACACCCCTTTTCCTCCAGTCCGCCTCCATCAGCTGAGGAAACCAAAGTGGTTTTATGACCTTGAGCAAACAGCTTGTCCTCCTGAGACCTTGGGCTTGCAGCGATCACCAACAGTCCTGAGTTCTTGCAGAGGAACCATTGACACGCTGAAGTGCAATGAAAATGTTTACCACTCAGAAGAAACCATCCAAAAAAAAAAAAAACCTGCCTATCGCCTGGGCAACCCAACGGCTTTAAAAAATCTTAAGTGGCTCTTGTTCTTCTGATTCATCACATTCTATGCATTTAACTTCCCGAGCAAATTTAGCCCTCAAAATATCCTGGTACATTTCCTACCCACCCTTTAACATTTAAAGCCTCCGTGTTCCATTCCACTTCGCCATTTCTGCATCACCTGTTCTTCCAGCAAGCTCTTGTTTGTCCCCTTCTTCTCCAAGCCCAGCCCCTCCCTCCTTCCCTCCTGCCGAGACAAAAGCCACCAGAGAGACTGCAAGGCTGGTTCCATTCCAGCCACCCCACCCCACCCCCAAGCACACACATAAAAAGAGAGAAACCAGCTGGGCATTAAAAGAAAGATCATGAGCAGAGAACGGGAGCGGGAGGAGGTACGAGTCAAGGAAGGGAGGGACAAGAGAACTCAAATCAAATTTGGTGATTAAACACACACACACACGCACGCACGCACGCACACACACACACGCACACACAAGTACCGGAGCTGTAAAATCACAGGCCCAGATGAGGCAAGCTGTCAATGTTAGCATCTCTTGCAGGCCCTTCTGAGCACTGGCTTGAATGCCAGCCTCCCAGAGCTGCCCAGGGGAGGAACATCCTGGCATTTTCCCTCCTAGCTCATCTGGACCACAAGCTCAGCACCCAACACTTGGGCACTGTTTTACCAAGTTCATTTTTCTCTTCTCCACATTCGGTTCACATCACATTTTTTCTTAAGTCAACATGGCCTCTGAAACTTCGAGTCCTTCCGAGATCTTAAATGCAGGCTTGTGGGAAAAGCCTTGAAAGATGCCAAGGGAATCATGCAATTCCCCAGCCCCTTCGGTTAAGTGATGGTGAAATCTAAATGGACAAGACTTGGTTTCAAGAATAGCACTTCAAGGGCCTGGAGCCATAGCACAGTGGGTAAGGCATTTGCCTTGCATGCGGCCAACCCGGGTTCGATTCCCAGCATCCCATATGGTCCCCCAGGCACCGCCAGGAGTAATTCCTGAGTGCATGAGCCAGGAGGAACCCCAGTGCAACGCTGGGTGTGACCCAAAAAGGAAAGAAAAAAAAAGAGAATAGCACTTCTTGGCTTAAGAAGGGGACACAAAGGGTAGTTCTGGGGTTTGATCCCCTGAATACCACAAGAAGTAGCCAGCCACCCCACTCCCCAAAGAACAATAACAGTAAAGGAAACCTCTCTTAACACCAAGCCCACGCTGCCCTTATCCTAGTCCGCATGATTTTCCTTCCCAGCCCATAGCTACTTGCCTTGTGTCCTTTTATTAGTTCTTTCTAACACGAGGGCTGGGAGCCTTTCAAAATGTTTTTCGGTCGAGAAAGAGAGAAATCTGAACCATGGCCTTCTGCCTGGCTAATCTGGACCACGGCCTTCTGCCTGGCTTCTCTGCTTGGGAAATGGCCTTGAGAATTGCAGATGCCCCCTCCAGCCCTCATCTCCACCTAGTCAAGAATGATGATAGGAAATCTTGCACTTTGAGCCTCTAATAGGAGGGCTGGAGGTTTGGGAAAGCACAGTACGACCGGGTGAAATGAGGGTACCCCTGTGCAGTCAGTGATGAGGCGACAAATGACGTACAGAGAGCACTGGACTCCAATGGAAGAGGAGACACTTCAGCAGGGGCCAACATAAGACTCAAAGAAAGAGCGAATCCCGGAAGACAGCAGCTCTTGGAAAATCTCTCCAGACCCCATACTGCGCTGATTCCACTGGGGCACTTCAGATGGAACCTGTGTGTCCTCTCTGCCCCCTCCAGATGAATTCCCAGTGGCCACGTGCTTCCAGAAGAAAACCCAGGTACGTGGGTTCAGGGATGGAGACTCCAGGCCATGTGGTGGCAACAGAGAGGGGCCGGACCTTCCTGTCTCTCCGCCCTGTTGGGGTCCTGGCTGTCACACCCAAGAGCTGCCTCCAGGCGCCATCTCAGCACATCAGCGACCTTGATCCACAGACTCCCAAATGAATCTTGAACATGGATTAGCTCCCTACAGAGATGTCTCTGGACCCCAATCACTTACAATTTTAGAATTCCAGAAACATGCGGCCACTTTTGTGTCCACACAACCTCCATGATCTTCAGCAATAGAAAAGAAATTACCTAGCATCTGCCCCTGGCAGCAGGCTTGAATGGTGGTGGGAAGGTGGAATGGTGGGGGGATTGGTGTTGACATATTGAATGTAATCAATTAATGCAAAAACCTTATGAAAATATTACTAGTCGTTCCTTTGTTCATCCATTTGCTCCAGCGGGTGCCAGTAACGTCTCCATTCGTCCCTACCACGTGCTAGCGTAGCCCAATGGAGTATTGGGGGCTCTTCCAGGGACAGGGGAATGAGACTCATTATTGTTACTGTTTTTGGCATATCGAATACATCATGGGTATCTTGCCAGGCTCTGCCGTGGGGGCGGGATACTCTTGGTAGCTTGACGAGCTCTCCAAGAGGGAGAAACTGGAAATAAATTATTTTAATTTAGAAAAGGAAGGAAGGAAGGAAGGAAGGAAGGAAAGAAAGAAAGAAAGAAAGAAAGAAAGAAAGAAAGAAAGAAAACGGCCATGAACTCAAAGTCCTTCTCCCCTCAAGCCCCCAGTGATGGGCGGGCTCTCAGTTGCATAGAAAGCCCCGAGCTGGAGTTCTGGGGTAGGATGTCTCCTAGGTATGAGCAAAATGCATGTTTGGGAAAAGTCCTCCCAGACCAGCCCTGCCAAAACAGGCCAAGGTGGTAGACGCTCTAACATGAATTCACCACAGCCTCCTACTCCGGGGGTGCCACTTCTTCCCGTTTCTTCTGTAGCTTCAGGAAATATTTTCTGTTCTTTGAACAAAAGGGGAAAATTTGATGGTTTCAGAATGTTCAGGGCTATCCTGAAGGGGAAGCCAGATGGCGTGAATTCCGTAGCTTTTTGGCTTTAAAACACAGACCGTTAGGTTTTCAGAAGTTTGACAATCAGGCTATTTTCAAATAGTGGAGGAATTTACAGATGCAGCTAATTAAGTTAGGATAGGACAAAATGTCTTTAGGCTGGCTCCCATTAATTTCAACATCCTGGCTGATCAAAGATTATGTTTACAATTACAGGGGTGTCCTGGGGTAGGATGTCTCCTAGGTGTGAGCAAAATGCACGTCTTGAGATAAGAATTTAGGGGCTAGATTTATACCAGGTAAGGTATCTATCTGCCTTGCACTTGGCTGACTCAAATTCCCCAAACCTGGGTCCCCCAATCCCCGCCAGGGGTCATTCCTAAGCAGAGTCAGGAGTAAGCCCTGAGCACAACTAGGTATGAACAAAAACACGGTAGTAGCACGGTACTCCCATTGTTCATCGATTTGCTCGAGCGGGCCCAGTAACGTCTCCATCATGAGACTTGCTGTTACTGTGTTTGGCA
>JAOXYA010000025.1:3531229-3547658 GCA_028565675.1 Sorex palustris | reverse complement strand
TCCCCGTGATGTATTCGATATGCCAAACACAGTAACAACAAAGTCTCCAATGGAGACGTTACTGGGCCCGCTCGAGATTATATAATCGATCTATTTTTAAATATTTTCAAGGTTTCCCCTTACTCTTCTAAAACAGTAAACAAATTTACAGTCCCACCAATGGTGCATAAAGACTTCTT
Organism: Sorex palustris; assembly: GCA_028565675.1. Lineage (NCBI taxonomy): Eukaryota > Metazoa > Chordata > Mammalia > Eulipotyphla > Soricidae > Sorex > Sorex palustris. The sequence goes on along the minus strand of JAOXYA010000025.1, from coordinate 3,547,479 downwards.
CACATTCTTTTTTTTTGATTTTTTTTATTTTAATGAATCACAGTGAGATACAGTTATAGACTTACAAACTTGCATGATTATGTTTCAGTCATACAATGTTTGAGTACCCATCCCTCCACCAGTGCCCATTCTCCACCATCAATATTCCCAGTATCCCTCCCACCATCCCCACTCTCTGCCTCTGTGGCAGGCACATTCCCTCTTACTCTCTCTCTCTCTCCTTTGGGATGTTATGTTTTGCAGTACAGGTACTAAGTGGCCATCATGTTTGGTCCATAGTCTACTTTCAGCACGCATCTCCCATCCCGAGTGAGTACAACCATCATTGACTTAGTGGTCCCTTCTCTATCCCAGCTGGCAAAGGTCATTTTAACCTCATCCTTTTTTTCTCTGTCTCCCTATGGTCCTTCGCACAATTGAGCACAGCTTTAAGCAGAAAACAGAAAGGGATGGAATGAACCCTTGAACCGCGCAGTCACCCCTTAAGACTAGAAATCACTGGCTCAGTCTATAACCCCTGTCACTGTGAATTTGGGCGGCACGTTGGAGGCAAAAAGAGACAAACATTAAAACTGGGACCAGAGCCCCATACAGGGGGCTGATCTCTCTAAACTTCTGTTTCTCTGCCTGTGAAATGGAGATGCCAGGTGATGCTGAAGGAAGCTTGAAAGGAGATCAAAACATTCTCATGGTTGGTGACCCAAAGACCCTCAGTCAATTTATGTCCCCACACTTTTTCTCAAACCACCCCCAATTTCTAGTTCCCAGGACTCAGGCATCCAGGCTTCTGGGGAGCAAATATTCAAGAGTCAATCTCTGAGATATGAAGTAGTAAGCCTGGGCTGCTAAAGAGAGCATGCCTGCACTCAAGAGACCACACTGCAACTCTGGACAAGCCTGATCAGCCTTTCTAAGCTTCCATCATCTATAAAAGGGAGTTAGTTCCAGTGCTTACTCTATCTTCACTACACAGGATGTGGGTGGAAAGAGACAGTGACCCCAAACTCGACAGCACCGTAGCACTGTCCTCCAGCTGTTCATCAGTTTGCTCGAGCAGGCACCAGTAATGTCTCCATTGAGAGACTTCTTGTTACTGTGTTTGGCATATGGAATACGCCATGAGGAGCTTGCCAGGCTCTGCTGTGAGGGCGGGATACTCTCGGTAGCTTGCTGGGCTCTCTGAGAGGGGCAGAAGAATCGAACCTAGGTTGGCCATGTGCAAGGCAAACACCCTGCCCGTTGTGCTATCACTCCAGTCCCCAAACCAGGTAATTGAGCAAAAAAGTAATGATAAAAGAGCTATTTATCAAAGCAAAGGCAGAATTTAGTTGTTGCAAAAACAAACTGACAAACAAAAAAATCCTGCAGCCTGGAGAGAACATGAAAGAGGGGAACCTTGTTACCAGCCAAGGCAGAAGTGTCAGGGTGGAACACAGAAGGGACGGGGCATACAAGCCTGTAGGATGGAACAGGAAAACAGTTCAACCTCTTTTAACTCCTGATCACTGCACAAAGAGAGGAAGTAGCTTATACATCAGACTCATGAGCAGAGTGAGGTGTCTTCTTCAGAGACAAAAGGTTAAGTAAAAAAGTCTAACAGTCAGACTGGGCTGACTGCTAAACAAAATGATGGCAAGATCAAAGCCCAGTGCTTTACACACGAGAGATGCAAAACACCTATCTGTGCAATAGGTAGGAAGATGGAAGACGGCCTGTTGGATGATCGACAGAAGGATGGAAGACAGACAGAGAGGACAGATGACGGGTGAGTGATGGGTGGGTGTGCGGATGAATGAGTGTGCACGTATGTATATATGGATGACGGATGGAGAGAATGCATGTGTGGATGGATGGATGGATGGATTAATGGATGGAGGGGGGATGAAGAGTGGGTGGAGAGGATGAAGATGAGTGATTGGTGCATGTGTGGGTGTGCAGATAGATGGATGGATGAAGGATGGAGGATGGATGGACGATAAGTGATGGGTGTGTGGTAAATGGAGGATGAATAGAAAATAGATGAATGGATGAATAGATGGATGTGTGGATGTATGGATGGATGGATGAGGGATGGGCGTGTGTGTGTGTGAATGAATGGGTGTGTGTATGTATATATGGATGATGAATGGAGAGAATGCATGTGTGGGTGGGTGGGTGGATGGATGAATTAATGGATGGACAGAGGATGAAGAATGGGTAGAGAGGATGAAGGATGAGTGATTGGTGCATGTGTGGGTGTGCGATTGGATGGATAGATGAAGGATGGAGGACGGACAGATGATGAGTGATGGGTGAATGTGTCAGTGTGGGGATGAGTGGATGATGGACAAATGAAGGGCACAGGAAGGCAAGTGATTTGTCTATAACTGAAATAAGCAAGAGGCAAGAGCTGTAACTGAAATGTGCTAGGGGAAGGTCTGTACTCTTTCACCCAAAGAATTCTTCCCCACATTCTCCTTCTTCCGGAGTTCGCTTTTTTTCTCGCTAGCCAGTCATCACTTGAAGACCTGGGGCCAGAGGACTCGGCGTAGTTCCCCCACCGGTGAGCATTCTAAAACTCTTCCTTCTGGAACTCCTGGCCTTTGGCACTCAGCTCCATTTCTTCCCTCCCCAGGGACTCCGCCGCAACGGAAGCTTGGCAATCATCGGTCCATGCCGCAGCGCCGTGCGATTTAATCAGACCTTTGATTAACTTATTCATCTATTTTGGTCACCATCAAAGCAGGAGAGCTTGGTGGAGACTGAACAGCAGAGTGTTGGGTTAAGCCGTCTAATTAGATTGCCCTGACTCTCGGCTTTATTTTTAACACGCGTGTGAGGCACTCGGATGCATTTCAAAACAGTAGGACGACAGGAATAAATTAATCTCAACATGAGTCTAGGCCTGCATGTCGCCCCAAGTCCCCAACTTAATACATAATCAATTAAGTCGGAGTGTTCAATTAGAGGTAAAGGAAGCATTTGAATGAGTTTGTGTTCGGAAAGAAAAATCCCAGGAATGGATAGGAAACAAAGGGACCTTTGAGGGGGAAGAACGAGTGGTAAGCCAACAATAAATTTATTAGAAAGGGTTCTCCTAGAAATAGGAAAAAAATGGGGGCCAGAGAGATAGAACAGCAAGGAGGGTGCTTGCTTTGCAGGTGGCCAACCTGGGATCGATGTCTGACATCCCAAAGGATTCTCTGAGCACTGCCAGGGATAATTTCTGAGTACAGAGCCAGGAGTAAGTCCTGAGTATGATCAAGTGTAGCCTCCAAACCAAAATATAAAGTATATAGTCATTGAAATGGCACCCCGAAATCTCCACTAGAAGTCATTACCTTTGGGTCCTCCAGTCCCCCCACCCCCATGGCTCCTACTGGATAAGGACCCTCTAGCCGCTTCCATTCATACCCCCCAAAGCTTTAACCCTCCTCTGGGCCAGCCTGTGTCTGATATTCCAAGTCTCTCTCATTCTTCACAGCAGATACATCATTTTTACTGTGATGATCAACAGCCGTGACTCAGGAAAGGTCTGAGGAGTGTGCAAGTCTACGGGATGAGCTGGGGCTGGGGTTCAAATCCTCCCCCTGATGTTTCCCTCAAATAGATGCAGAAGCACCCATCACGGCTCAAGTCCTCGGTTAGTCTGGTCCATCAGGAAGAGGCTTGCAGAGCACCAAAACCTGATGCCCAGATCACAACCGTTCCATTTTTATTGCACTGTGAACTACTTTTAATAAAAAAATATATATTTAAAAAAGACTATAAGAAGTGCGCGGCCACGTACAGACCTCTTAAAGTCTAGTTCTCCTCAGAGAACCCGGCAAGCTACCGAGAGTATCCTGCCTGCACGGCAGAGCCTGGCAAGCTCCCGTGGCGTATTCGATATGACAAAAACAGTAACAATGTTGTGTCTCATTCTGCTGACCCCGAAAGAGACTCAAATGCGGCACTGTTGAGAAGGACGAGTAAGAAGAGGCTGCTAAAATCTCAGAGCTAGAACAAATGAAGACTTTACTGGTGCCTGCTTGAGCAAATCGCTGAATGACAGTGATACAGTGACAGTGATATTAAAAAAAAAAAAGAAGAGGAAATGTGGATGTGAGGGTTCATTGACCTAACCCTCAGGGCAGTCTCTGCACCACTCATGGTGGCATCCTTCTCACCACCACCCGCCAAAGAATTTTCCAGTCCAGCCACCAAGCTAGGGAGGTTCAGTTCTGGGGACCAAGGAGAGCAGCACCTCCTCAGAGGCCCATTTTGGAAACGGGGTCACGCAGACCCACCCCCACGTCTGCTACCGAGACGGTAACACCTGGCCGAGTGACAGAGCGTCTTCATCATTATGAACTGCCTCGGGGCTCTGGTAATTAAAAAGATAATAAAAATGAAGGCCAGATTTCTTCGACTGGACAGAACGCGGTCCTCTGCAGAGGCTGCGAATAATTCTCAGCAGCCCGTTTTAAAATTTAATGAGCAAAAAAATGCAATTGTGGTCCAGAATGTGATCGAAGGCACTTATTTAAAAGATGAGCAAAGACCATGTCAAGTTTCATGGGGGTTGGGGTAAAATGGGGGAGAGGAGCTGTCAGGGGGGACATTTGCCTTTTCAAGGCTGCCAGTTCCTTGGTGAAGGGACCCCAAAGGAAGTTCTACCAAACTTTTTGTGGCACAAAATTATGCAAGGGCTTCTAGGGCTCCTTGGGGGGGAGATGGTCCAGAGAAAAGCTACTTCAGCAATCTGATTTAGAGAGAAGATAGGGCTTAAGGCTTTTGCCTTGCAGGCAGATGATCTGGGTTTGATCAATTTGGCACTGTGTTGCCTTTGGTCCCCGAGCACCACCAAGAGAGATTGCTGAACACTAGGCATTGCTGGGTATGGCCTAAAATCCATCTCCCCCTTCCCGAATTTGACCAAGTTGGCTATGTGAGCACCGAAGGTCACCTGGCTTCACACAGAGCCTGAAATACTGTCTCAATGGTGTTTCTGTCTTCAAAAGCAAAGGAGAGGCCAAGAGTCTGGTTATCCCAGAGAGTGTCACCATTTCTGCCCAAGCAGACTGGAGTCAGCATCTCACCTAGATCAATGGAATGGTATTGACAGGGCGGCAGGCGCTGTGGTAAGAACTACTTATTCATGATCTCATTTAAAAATCTCTGGCACATCCAAAGGTCAGGTATCAACATCGCTGGCACCATCATCATCAGATTTATCAGCATCATCATTGTACTGGTGTAGCCCCATCACCATCAGTACCATGTTTATTTATTTTATTAAATAAGTTGCTCAGGGCTTACTCCTGGCTTCGAGCACAGGGATCACCCCTAACAGGGCTCGGGGACCATATGGGGACGCCAGGAATTGAAGCCGGGTCAGCCACAGGCAAGGCGAGTGCCTTATCTTCTGTACTATCTCACTTTAATAGCAGCCTCCCAAGCAGTGCTCGGGGGCCATCACCCATAATCCTCAGCCCAGCAGCAGACGCCTGACAAGTCTGGGATCTGGGCGTGGTGATGCTGGAAGACCCTTGGGCTACCCCCAGAAGTGAGAGGTGGCATACAGTGCCAGGGCGCAAGCTCAGTGCCCCACACATTCAAGCCACGCAAACCACCAGCCCCTCATGGGCATCATGAATCTCAAGCCAGAAGTTTGAGGGAGAAGGACCGAGTCTTGGGTCTCACTCCAGCTTTCACTGGACTCTGACGTGATACGAATGCTCCTCTCTCCTCCCTCTCCCTACCCTTGACCTCTGCCTGTGTGTCCCTCACTCCTGAGTCTGTAGGGTCTTCACCCAGCCCCTGTCTCCATCCAGACATATCTTTTTTTTTAATTTAAATTTTTAAAATTTTATAAGGTGGTTCACAATATTTGATTACAGTTAATATTCAAACACCAATCCCACCACCATGATACTTTCCCACCACCAAGTTCGGGACGTTTTCATCCTAAACCCCAATCCCTGTCCCAAAGCACAACCAAAAAATATATATATGGTTTTGTCTCTTATGGAAAACCGTCTCACGGTCTAGGAATATGTTCGTATGTGAGGCTCGGCTGGAATGTGTGGGGAACGGCCTTGAGCGTGGTGGTATTGGGTTCTGGAGGCTTTTGGCTGCCGGGGCTGGGTCCCTTGGGGCGGGGAGGGCTCTCACTCAGGCATATCTTTATCTACCAGGAAGCTTGTGGCAGCTCAGTATAAGGGCCTTGGCGTGGGGTGGGGGTGGGGGTTCCTGATGTCTACATCTCTCTGGCTCTTTGCTTTCTCATTTATAAGGTGGGGATAACCACTAACTCCTCCTTCGGGATTAATTGTATTTGTAGTTTTTATATTTCCACCATTTTCTATCACCTTCCTGGAGCTATCTATTGATCAAGACAGATTTCTTACCCATAGCAACACTTATCTGGGGATTATAAATCATTGTGACCCACTGGACATTTTAAACTTTTTTTTTTGCCTTGTTTTATTTTATGGTGCTGGGGATTGAACTTAGATCTTATGCATGAAAAGCAAAGACTTGAGCACTGAACGCTATTCTTGACTTTTTTTAAAAAAAACATTTATGCTTATTTATTATTTGGTTTTGGAGCCACACCAAGTAGTACTCAGGACTTACTTCTGGCTCTGAGCTCAGGGATGACTCCTGGTCAGGCTCAGCGAACCATGTGTGAATCATGTGTGGTACTGGGGGCTGAGTCAGGGGCGACAGTATACAAGACAAGTGCCCTACTCACTATGCTATCTCTCTAGCCCCACTTTTTTTTTGTGGGGGGGAGAGGCACACCGAGTGATGCTCAGGGGTTACTCCTGACTTTGCACTCAGGAATCACTCCTGGCAGTGCTCAGGGGACCAAATGGAATGCCGGGGATCGAATCTGGGTTGGCTGCATGCAATGCCCTCCCTGCTGTGCTATCTCTCCATCCCCTCCAACCCCACTTTTTAGTGGTTTTTAAAGGAAATTATCCTCGTGGCAGAAAGTCTGAAAAATCATTTGCCCCTTCTGCTGCTTCTGAGTTGGCGACCAACCTGCATGTCCAGAAGACATGTCCACATCCATGAGACATGAAGGGAAGGGAGCAGGGTCGGGAGCAGGAGCTGGGGTCGAGATACTGAGCGGAATGTTTGTTACGTAGTCAGGGCTCAAGAAGGGAGCAGACAGTGGGCACCAACACACCCTGCAGGGTGCAACTGCCAGCCACTGCCCACTGTCTTTGGGGAGGTGATTAAACTCAAATTTTGCTCATCTACAAAACATTACATACGCCGAGGGCAGTGGGAATTCTCCAGGTCTATGGTTGATCCCTGAACACGCTTGGTTGAAACCATATAATTTTAAGGACACAGGGAAATTCTGTTTGTTCTTGGCCTACATTGATTATGCTCAGGGATCACTTCCGGTTCTGTGATCAGGGGTCACTTTTGGAGGTGCTCAGTGGACCATATGCAGTGTAGGGACAAAACCAGGGCTGGCCACATGCAAGGAAAATAAGTCCTGTACTAACTCTTTAGTCTCTATGTAAGGAATTTTTATTTTCTCTCCAGATTTTGCCTTCAGGGATTCAACCAAGGACCACTATGGAAGATGTCAGTGGATTGAACCCAAGATGTGGAATTGGAGAAAGCAGAGGAGGACAGATCTGGGAGCATCCTCAGAATTGAGGTTCTGTCGGGGGGGGGGGGTCCTGAAATTAAGCCCTCGTGGATACCGAGAGAAAACTAGTTAAGTTTGGAGCAAATGAAGCGTTATCTGCAGATAACTGAGTATACCATGGAGTGAGCCCTCCCAATACCCGGGCTGCTCCAGGGTGTTCGGAAGAGTTAATTGGTTGTTAATATTAGCACTGTAGCACTGTCCTCCTGTTGTTCATAGATTTGGTCGAGCGGGTCCAGTAACGTTTCGATTGTGAGACTTCTTGTTACTGTGTTTGGCATATCAAATACATCATGGGGAGCTTGCCAGGCTTTGCCTTGCAGGTGAGATACTCTCGGTTTCTTGCCGGGCTCTCCGAGAGGGGTGGAGGAATTGATCCCGGCTCGGCTGCGCTGGCCGCGTGCAAGGCAAACACCCTATCTCTGTGCTATTGCTCCAGCCCTGTTGTTTACTGGTTGTTAATATTAGAGTAGTAGAGAAGATGGGTTTACATAAAAGCATATGTGTTTCTAGCTACCCTCTATGGCAAAGAAAAACTCTACTTGAACTTGTTTGGCATCATTTAGATATGCTTTCATGGTGCTGAGGAGGAACAAGGAAACTGAGCTATGATGAGTCAAAGATGGGGGTCCAAGACTTCATGGCTGGTCATTACCTACAGCTGCTAAATGAGGTCCCTTGAACCGGAGCACCCTGATATGGCCACAAGCATTTATTCCTAGAGTTTCCGTGTGGGGCATCCTCTGGGTAGGATGGCTGAGGACCCGTCATAGATTTTATCATCTGAGAGCATTGCCGGCTATTACCAGAAACCCCCATGCCTTGTCCCATGGACCACAACCTGGGGGCTACCAGGATGTTCTCTGCAACCTGGAAGCATCTTTTCCTAAGGGGAGCAAGCCAAGAGATGGCTAGACAGAAGCCAGCGTGTCTTCTATCCGCCAGCCTCAGACGTCTCCTTGTGTCATTTCTGCAGGGTCGTGGGTTCTGCAGGGCATCCCCCCACGGCCTGGGAGGGGACTGGCAACAGGCGTGAAGATGAGGTGACAGGGATGACTGGGAAGCCAGCCACTGCGGCTGGACTGAGAGGGCAGCATGAATGAGATCATGATAAATCCCCGGGATATGCCGAGCAGAAAGGCTCGGCCAAGGACAATTAAAGAGGCGTGGAAGGAGGGGTGAGGAAGTCATTAGCTAGACATGTCCAGAAGGGACAGCGCTTGCTCTTGGCCCTGAAAAATGAGTTGCAGAGGGAGTTTCTCAAATATTGGGAGAGGAGCAGCCCAGGAGGGGGACTCAGGGCATCAGGGAATGCACACAAACGGGTCAGAGAACTTCCGGCTGAATCACCTAGCGGGAGCAGGGTTGGCAGTGAGGAGGAGGAGGAGAAGGTGAGAGAGGAAGTCAGGAGCTGGAGGCAGTGGAAGGGGAAACCACACCAGGCCATGTCCAGGTTCGGTGGGAAGGAACAAGATTTTCAGGAGCAAAGAAACCTCATCAGCTGTGTCTAGAATACACCCTCGCAAGCCCAGGAAGGCAAAGATTCAGAAGGTCAGCAAGAGTCACAGGGAACTGCAGGAAGTCTGGAGAAGACGCAGATTCTGGGGATCAGGCCCACAAGGTGGCCCAAGTTTGGACAGGACTGGGCATGGCTTGTGCTCACCGCACCCCATGTGATGTGAAAGCAGGAGTTTCCCGCAAGCCACCTGACACAGTGTCAGCTCACAGGACACAAAGTACAACCTCAAATTTGTACTGGATGGACACAGTATTGGCACGGGGGCGGGGGACGGGGCGCCAACCAATCAAGCCTGGGCTCAAGGCAGTGGAGTGGAATGGAATGGAATGGAATGGAATGGAATGGAGTGGAATGGAGTGGAATGGAATAATGGAATGGAACAGAATGGAATGGAATGAAACAGAATGGAATGGAGTGGAATGGAATGGAATGGAACGGAACGGAATGGAATCATAGAATCTAGCATAGAATCCTCTTGCTCACCTGCCCCACCTCCAGAGTCAGAGAAACAAGAGAAAAGCCCTTTTCTCAAAGAGGAATAAGAGCAGGGATGGAGGATCAGGAGTTCTCAAGGACAGTTTTCACATGTGCGGACTGGTTCATCCAAGAAGGGTTTGAGCCCTCAGCTTTAGACACTAGCACCTCGTGGTCATTATATGCTCTGAAGCCAAGGAGTTTGCTAGATTCCATCATTCCATTCCATTCCATTCCATTCCATTCCATTCCATTCCATTCCATTCCATTCCATTCCATTCCATTCCACCTCTCAAGCATTTTTCAGAAGTGCCAGGGGCCACCTTTGCCCGTCCAGGCAACAGGATGGCCGGGTGCAATGCTTGAGACCAGTAGTGCCAACATTTCCAGGGAAGTGGGAAGTAAGCTTATGCCAGGGATCAAACTCAGCTCCTTGCATATGCAAGACATGAACCTGTGACCGGGGAGTAATCTCTCTGCTCCCCACCACCAGCTATCCTTTCAGATATAGAAACCCAGGTCAATAAAAGATCGAGGGCCACCGTGGTGACATTTGAAGGAACCCCTACCAAGAGGAGTCCTGAGTGACATATTTCATGCCCTTCCAACCCTAGAAACCTGGAAGAGACATTGGAACAGCTGGCACCTCCCCCAACAGCTGGTCCTTTAACAGATGCTGGCTATGTCCACCCAGCGTCCACGGACATTTATCCAGAACACATATCCCCACAGACCCTCCTAGAATGACCTAGCTAGTCTCTAGGATCCTGCTCAGAACTCCAAGAAAGAGCCAGTGCAGGGATAAGGTGATTGCCTTGGATATGCCCGGCCCCCTTTTGATCCTTGGCACTGCCAATGGTTCCCAGAGCAATGCCAGGAGTGATCCCGGAGCACAGTAGCTAGGAATCAGTCCTGAGCACAGCCTGCTATGGCCCAATAACCCCCAAATAAAAGAACAAACAAACCCAGAAATCTGGAGAGCAACTCTCTTCCACAAACCTCATGATGGATGAGGAGGAAGCGGATCACAGCTCCCTCCTCCATCCCTCCTCGGGACCACAGACACGCTTCCTATCTCATGCCTGGAGAAAATCACCCTCTACGTTGCTTTGTGAGGCTCGGGGGTATGGGTCCCCAGAGCATCTGCAGATTGCCCGGGCATCCCTCTCCGTACATGATGTTAGGAAATGGAGCATTTCAAAGCACTGGGAGTGCTGACTTGTGAACTGGACTGTTACAGTGGTTTAATTTCCTGAAATATAGCCGCCTTCTTAACTAATAGATTTTTTTTTCAAGGCGCCGAGGAGAAAATTACATTAGCTCCGGCATAGCCCGGACTTCATATTTTTGGAAGCTGCAATTCTCCTTATTACAGTACGCCGCAGGTATTTATGTCAAGAGACTTAGCGGAGGGGAACACTTCGAAGGCATCAAGGCAGAGGGCTGGGGAAGATGACCCAATCCAGGTCCCCCATGGAGAGCTGTCGGCACTGGGAAAAGGGATACCTGGGAACCCACTTCCATTCATTCATTTGGAGAGAATTACAGAACACTTGGGGGGGTCACAGAAACAAATACTCTCTGGGAGTGGGAGCTCATGACACAGGTAGGGTACATGTCTCGGAGATAGTGCAGTGGGCAGGGCACTTGCCTCACATGCATCTGACTCTGGTGCAAAACACAAAGTCCTGAGTATTCCCGGTGCAATTTGGGGTGACTCTGGAGCACCACCTAGGTGGCCCAGGCAATTCTTGGTCTGTCAGGGGTGTTCTCAGGCCTTAGCATGGAGCGCGGCTGGTCTGATTGGCTGGGAATTGCCACTGGGGTCTTCCCGGGCCCCCCTTGAGCACAAGCTTGGGAGCTCCCTCCCTGTCCCTGACCCAGTTCAAAAAGCAGAATTAGGGGATTCAGAAGAGGGTTTTTGTTGTTGTTGTTGTTGTTTTGTTTTCTTTTTTGTTGTTGTTGGTTCTTCTTTTGTTAGTTTTGTTTTGGGGAGTCCAGCAGTGTGCAAGGCTGCCTCCTGGCTCTGCACTCAGAAATGACTTCTGCCAGGCTCAGGGGACCAGGTAGGATGCCGGGAATCGAACCTGGGTCAGCTGCATGCACGGCAAGTGCTTTAGTCACTGTACTATCACTCCAACCCAAGAGAGTGGTTGGTTTTGATGATGCTGGGGCGGGAGGAGGAATGGGAGGAAGGAGGATGGGATGGGGGTTGTAGAGACAGAGTCTCCCATCTAGGTGAAGGCAGAGTGTTGTGCGTGAGTGTGTCGGAATCTGTCTGCCCGCAGTCTCCAAATGCAGGGAAGTACCTGACTGCATAGACAAGCTCTCCAATGGTCTAGAGGCGAGAATGTGATCCAAAGACTGTTTTTTTTTTTCCAGTGTTTTGTTGTGGGTGGGGGGAGACAGAGGACTCTCAAGCAGTGCTCAGGAGACTGGGTGCCTCCTCCTGGCATTTTCTAGCCAGCTGCGTTGGGGGTGCAATGTGAGGGCTCCAAGATGAGGTGCTGCACAAGCTCCGAGGTGTCAGGAACAGCTGAGCCACCCAGAGCTGTTTAGGGACCTCCAGGGCTCTGTCTGGTGATGCTCCAGGGACCAAGTAGGGCTGGAACGGAAGCTGCAGTGCATTACCTAGAAAGCATAAGCTGTAACCTCTGTACTTCTCTAGCCTTCAACTATTTTTTTTTTTTTGAGCCACAGCTAGCAATGTCCAGGGCTTACTCCTGGCTCTGTGCTCAAGGGTGATGCTTGGTGGTGATTGGGGAATCATATGTGGTGTCAGAGATCAAATCAGGGACAATCACGTGCATGGCAAATACCTCATCAGCCCTGGCACTCAACCTTTTGAACAGCTGTTGAGTCAGCCCTGGTCCAGGGAGATGTGGTTGAAAACCACTGTTTAAAGAGAAAGCAAGGGGCTGGAGCAATAACACAGCGGGGAGGGTGTTTGCCTTGCACGCGGCCGACTTGGGTTCAATTCCCAGCATCCCATAGGGTCCCCCAAGCACTGCCAGGAGTAATTTCTGAGTGCAGAGCCAGAAGTAACCTCTGTGCATCGCCTGGTGTGACCCTCGACCCCCCCAAAAAGAGAAAGTAAATCTGGAATTAGAGGTTTTATTTTCATCAGTTAAAAGTAACACACACACCACACACATACACAACACACACACACTCAACTCCACTTAGCAAAGTGATAAGAATGAACGTCATCATAAATGCAAGCACAGAGCCAGGAAGAAGCCCCGAGCATCGCTGGTGTGTCCCCCAAACCAACCAAGCAAAGCATGAAAGTCAGATGAAAGTCTCCCAGAGTCACACATAGACCTAGAGGAAATGACTTTCTCAACGAGTCAGAAAGAATTCTGGTTATCAACCAAAGTTCCCCACTTCGCTGGCCAGCCCTGGAGAGAGATTTTATTCAGTTCCTGCGATACACCTAAACATTAACCCTGGGTCCTACTGTAATGTCAAATACTTTAACTTTGATCTTTAAGCCTTGTTTGAGTGACGTTAAGACTGTGTGGCTCTAAGTGGCATTCACTCCCCCGGAACGGTCCCTGAATCTTTCCACTTGGAATGTTGTCAAGGAAACCAGGTGTGCGGGATGGCGGTCTCACCTGTGGAGATTTAACACTGATGCCACATAAGGATGCAGCCAAAAGGAGTTGCCAGGCCCCAAGATACTTTCCACATAAGCTTGACTTCTACTCATGCGTTTGGTTAGGGCTCCAACCACTTCCTAATGCTTTCAGTCTCCTTTCAAAAAAAATAAATGAATAAAATCACCTTCATCTGAAAGTGACTTTTCCATCAAAGCACTGTATGTGCAAGCCTGGGTCAAATGCTCAGCCCGTACTCAGATCCTCTTCCTTAGATGATCCCAGTGGAATGGAAAAGAATTCCATCATGGCAGCGGCTCTAACGTGCTCACTATGTAATAGATAGGAAAAGCATTTTCCAAGTACCAAGTTCCAACTCCACACAACGAATCTCTGAAGGAGTCAGCGAGAAAAATCACACATTACTGACTTTTGCAACACCCGGGATCCAACCCATAGCCTCAAAATGCAAGCTCTACCACTCAGCGAGCGAACTGATCCAGAACACTGTTTTTTCAGTGTTTTAATGTGTGTGCTTGTGTGTGTGTGTGTGGGGGGTGGGAGATGAAAGACTCTCAAGCAGTGCTCAGGAGAGGACAGCGCTCATATTCCTTATTGTTTTCAAAATATGGGGGAGCAGAGTTCAGAGCCATAAGACAGCAGGTAAGAACATTTGCCTTGAACACGGCTGACCCTGGTTCGATTCCCGGCATCCCATATGATCCCCCGAGCACCGCCAGGAGTCATTCTAGACTGTGAGCCAGGAGTAACCCCTGAGAATCGCCAAGTGTGACCCCCAAAGCCAAAAAAGTTAAAAAATAAGAATCATTAAAATTTGTTGTTGTTGTTGTGTACTTGGGTCACACTGGCTGCACTCAGAGAACACTCCAAGCATGGCTTGGAGTGTCATATGTCATATGGGGTGACAGGGATAGAACCCAGATCAGCCACATGCAAGGCAAGTCCCCTACTCATTGCACTATCTCTTTGGGCCAACTGTTTGTAACACCCCAGTGTGGATCTATTTACACTGTCTTTGACGGGAAAGCAGGCTAGACTCATGCATGCAGTGAGCACTTCAAGGCAGAACTGGGAAACTCAGACTGGAAGTCTTGAGTTAGAATCTCCAGGACACTCGAGGCGGAAGTCTAGGTCCTTCCTTCCTCCTCCGATTCTCTCTGCTTTGGACATCCAGAGGCAAAGTAGCTTCTGTGTTCTGGCCAGCTGGAAATGAAACGGGGGAGGCCGGAGGATTGAATATGGGCCAGACGTACGGTGCAGTCTGAAGCAGCCTGGTTTATTCTAAATCGAGCGGGAAGGGCTGTTTCATTATGCGACATGTGGAATAAAGGCTGATCACACAGCGAGCGAATGGGGGAACTTGGCTAGGCCACGGCTGGTGACTTCCTTTCGTTCCTTTATAATCCCGAGTTGTGGAGGCTGGGGCTTAGGAATTATGTGCCTCTAACGCGAAGGCGACCGGAACAGTCTGAGACACAGTGTACGTTAAGTCATAACACCATATTAATAATAATAGGGCACAGGAAAGGGGGGGTTCGAAGGCGCTATTATGCCTGTGAATAAGATGTTGATCATAACTTGCTATTTTCCCTTCAAACATGTTATTTAGCCAGGAGAGAGCGGATTTAAAACCCACTAGGGTTCTTGATTCAACCTCGCCAAGTAGTTAAATCCAATGAAAATATCCTGGTTAGGTGAGTTTTCAGCCAAGGGAGTTGGGTTGACACACAGGGTGTTAAGCACGCCAGTTGGAAAAGACAGCGTGTGTCAGAAATGGTCATAGGGAATGAGGTCATCAGCTCTGAATGATCCTCTCCAGACCCTACTATCCCTTGGACCAGGCAGCTTCCAATCTATCTCCCCTGATTCTGGGAACTAATTCCGCGTAGGAAGCAAAGGAAGACTTCACGACTCCCCTTTTCCTCTTCCACGTCAGAGAGGAAGCTTAGAAACATTATTCTCCCACATGAACTCAGGTTACTTAAATGGTAGTGCAGAATGTCCCATTTTCACACCTTCAGGAAAATCTCTTTTAGGGGGCCCAAGACCTTTGGACGGCTGTGTAGGGACCTGCCTTGGGTTAATGGTTCACTTGATCAAGGTCTGAAGCATCACAGGACTGTGAAGCAAAGACTACTACTGCCCTGTTGTCAGAAACCTCATAATGGACACCCCAGAATCAAACTAGTGACAGAGAGAGAGAGAGAGAGAGAGAGAGAGAGAAGTTTAAGTATTTCCAAGTTCCCTATCCCCTTGTTAGCTCGGCTTGGAAATCCTTCTGACTTATGTTCTGTGTTTTCATTAGAAATCAGAAGTTTCCAGGGCTGGAACAATAGTACATACGGCATTTGCCTTGCATGCGGCTAACCCGGGTTGGAGCCCCGGCATCCCGTAAGGTCTCCCGAGCACTGTCAGGAGTGATTCCTGAATGCAGAACCAGAAGTAACCCTGAGTGAGCATCACCAGGTGTGATTCAAAAAAGAAGTCCCCCTCAAACAAACAAACAAACAAACAAACCCATGAAGGAAATAAAAGGCTCTGGAGGTAAGAGTGTTATGAACAGGAAAGGCTAAGGTGGAACAGGAAGGGACACAAGACAGACAAGATGGTATTTCTGTCTCAGGAGTTGGGGATACAGACAGGGGCCAGCCCAGCTGGTATCAGTGTCTAGAATTCCCCTTTCAGCCCCTATCAAGGCATGTGTCTTATCAGTGGAGTCACAACTGTGTCAGGCTCCAAGATACTAGTTCTCAATACAGGGTGATTTTATCCTCTCAAAATAAAATACCAGGGGGCTACCAGCTAGAACACAATAGGTAGGGCGTTTGCCTTGCACACGACCAACCTGGGTTCGATTCCCAGCATCCCATATGGTCCCCTGAGCACCGCTAGGGGTAATTCCTGAGTGCATGAGCCAGGAGTAACCCCAGTGCATCCCCAGATGTGACCCCCAAATAACCTGAAATAAAATAAAATATTGGGGGCTTGGAGATATTGGAGG
>JAOXYA010000025.1:3519540-3531129 GCA_028565675.1 Sorex palustris | reverse complement strand
ATGGAGACGTTACTGGGCCCGCTCGAGCAAATCGATGATCAACGGGAGGGCCTTTACCTTTACCTTTACCTTTTTACTTTTTGGGTCATACCCAGCGATGCTCAGGGGCTCCTCCTGGCTCTGTGCTCAGGAATTACTCCTGGCGGTGCTCGGGGGACCCTATGGGATGCTGGGAATCGAAACCGGGTCGGCCGCGTGCAAGAAAAATGCCCTACCCACTATACTATCGCTCTGGCCCCAGCTCAGAAGCCCTCCCCTGCAAATGCAGAGTGCTGAGACTTCTCAGGTTGAGCATGGAGAAGCCTGCCTCGCAGCCGTCTCAGAGAGAGACATCCCGCAGAAGGCTGGGCATTACCCCCCTCCCAGAATATCCTGTCTCAGAATACCCCGTCATCTGCTCTCATAAAGAAGGAAAAAAAAAACAGCCTGAAAAGATGATGAGGTTGGGAATGTCATCCTCCTGTTCTACAGATGCCAAATTAAAGTGTCCTTTATGTCCCAGGTGACCATCACTGCACTGGACATCACTGCACTGGACATACGAAATGCGCCCAGTGCCCTTGGCCCAGCCCTGCACCAGGCATCAGGCCAAGGAGGGGGAAGGAGGAGGAGGAGGAGGAGGAGGAGGAGGAGGAGGAGGAGGAGACCGCAGAGACGGGCTCTGCTCCGTTCTGCCACTATTTTTATTTTATTTTATTTTTTAAATTTTTCCTTTTGGCTTGTTAATTTAAAAATATCACAGTGTTTTAATTGCACTCCATGTAATGCGCTATACCTACCAGTTCCAACACACTTCATTATTTATATTGCCAGGAAAAAGCACTTAAAAATCAAATTGCATAATTTGTACTTGTGCATCTTTAAGGTAGATTTATATCTGAAATCGTCGATGCGCTGGTGGCACTGCTCCGAAATCGGGACTGTTAACAAGCTGTCAAGCCCCCGGCACAGCCGAGAAGGATGGGGACGGGCCATTAGCTGTTTGGAGCTGTTTCGGGTGGAACTGCACCATCCCCTGGGATTTGAAGTTGACAGGCACCCAGAGACGGATGCCCCGGGTTCAAATCCCAAATCCCAGGTCTGTTTGGTGCCCGCAGAGTCCCTGGCTCATCCGTTTTTTTTGTTTTGATTTGTTTTTTATCTCTTTTCCTTTCTTCTCTGCGGATACTGACCCCAAAGGAACTTGCAGGAGACTGCGTCACATGACACCCCAAAAAAATCTCAGGCTGGGTCTGGCGTGCAGTACATACGGTGAACACACATGCTTTTAAAAAAAAAGGAGTCGCTGGGGCTAAAGCAATAGTATAGTGTGGAGGGCGTTAGCCTTGCATGCAGCTGACCCAGGTTCGAGTCCCAGCATCCCATAGGGTCCCCCGAGCACTGCCAGGAGTTATTCCTGAGTTCAGAGCCAGGAGGAACCCCTACGCATCGCCGGGTGACCCAAAAAGCAAAAATAATAATAATAAAAACGATCATTCCCAAAGTTTCCATCTCTCTTCTGATCCTGTGCATCATTAGAGTGACTGCAGAGGCTGAGAGATTTACTGTGTGTGTGTGTGTGTGTGTGTGTGTGTGTGTGTGTGTGTGTGTGTGACTTAGGGGAATTCCATCTCGGGACTGGCTGGG
Source organism: Sorex palustris (assembly GCA_028565675.1). Lineage (NCBI taxonomy): Eukaryota > Metazoa > Chordata > Mammalia > Eulipotyphla > Soricidae > Sorex > Sorex palustris. Next base: position 3,529,503 of record JAOXYA010000025.1, on the reverse strand, counting down.
CTCTCTCTGCCTGGCATACATCTTGCATCTTCCAGCAAGACTAAGCCAGAGCAGGTCCTGAAGAAGATCAGTCTCTGCACCCCTCAAGAACCCCAAAGAAGTTGGACTCCCCTAAGGTCACACACCCAGGTATCCCCCGGAGCCACATTCAAAACCACCCCCTATTCATCTGACACAAGGACGTCAGTCACATCCCGAGTACGGCACAAGGGTTCATGGAGCCCCACCTCCAGGGATGTCTGAGCAGTGAACCAGCAACAGGCCCTGAGCAGAACTCGGTGTGGCCCCCAAGCCCAAAACCAACAATTAAAAACAATCCCATCACCTCCATGGATTCTGACGCTTTCAGGGATAGTGACCTGATAAAAGAGCACTGTGTGGGAAAGCTAGTCCCTAGATTATTAACCAGGCCTACAGAACATTAAAAATAAAAAAAGCAGAGAGACACACAAATGAATCTTGGATCCAAGCAACTTGCTGCAGAGATGGCCCTGGGCTTTGCAATAGGCTGTTTCTGCTGGGTTGATCCAGACGGGGGTAGGTGCTGTCCCTCTGTCTGCTCTCTCGGAGCCCCGATGGCCGCCACTGTCAAGAAGTCAGTGACAAGTTCCAGGTACGAGTGGTGGCAGCGGCAGATGCCAGGCCTCACGAGACAGGGGAGGAGTGGACCTTTCTCCTTCCCCCCACCCTGATGGGACTCTTAGATGACACCACATCCGGCCACTGTCTACTTAAGCTCCCACATAACCATGATCCAAAGACACACAAATGAACCTCGGACACGAGCAATTTGCTGCAGTGATCTCTTCAGACCCTAATTACTAAAATTTTAGAATTCCTAGAGCAATTCCTAGATACAATACATTATATTGTATCCATTACAAGCCATACAAAACATACTGTGTAGCATTGCCTTTTCAATGGGTATGAGGGGTGTTGGGACTGGTCTTGAAATATCGAAGGTAACTAAAGTAGATAAATTGTCTGCCACACAGGCAGGGGGAGGTATGGAATGGGGTGGGGGGATACTGGGGATTTTGGTGGTGGAAAACATGCACTGGTGAAGGGATGGGTGTTTGATGACTGTATGATCGAAGCTCAAACATGAAAGCTTTGTAACTGTACCTCACGGTAAATCAATTAAAAAAAAAAAGCAGCTCACTTGGGACCAGAGACAGAATGCAGGAGTTAATTAAAGTGCTTGCCTCGCATGTGGTCAACCCTGGTTCAATCCCTGGCACCATACAGGGTCCCCTGAGTTCCACCAAGAGTGATCCCTGAGCCCTGAGCACTTTGCTGGTGTGGCAGAAAGACCAATCAATCAATCAATCAGTAAGAGACTACACTAGCAGCCTCTCTCTTCTTGGGTAGGTCCCCTCAAAATCCCCACAACAAAATACAGAGGCCCCCCAAGAACCCAGGAAGAGCTGGGGTCTCTGCGGGGCCCTCACGTCTTCTCTGGGTAGTTTTGTGTACTTGGGCTGGGTTCAAGGGGTCTTTCCCTGCCGAGGCGCCCACATCTCCATCTCTCTTCTAAGAGAGCTGAGTTTGGGCATCAGGCACCCGCCTTTCAACGTGAGTTTATCCCTTGTCATTTCAGTAATTCATTCCCGAAAGGAAAATGTTTTGAGCGGAAAAAAAAAACTAACACGCAATTAATTTCCCCCCTGATTTTTCAGTGGGAGAAGTTCTAATTAAATTTATAAATTAAGACGATAATTAAAACGTATACGGTATTCTGTGCTGCACCAACGCAACTCCCCCTCCTCCTCCCCAGACGTCTCCTGAAATGAAGACATCAAAAACGACACAGCACCTGAAGAGAAGTGACAGATTCTCCCATGGGGGTGAGGCGAGTTTAAATGCCGCTCCCTGAAGAGCTGGAGTGATTAGTATGGGATAGTACGGGGTATTTAACCCCTCACACAGTCAACCCGGGTTCGATCCTGGGTCTGGTCGATCCTCAGATCCCATCAGGAGGCATTCCGAAGCACAGAGCCAGCCCTGAGCACCGCCCGGTGTAACCCCACACCTTCCTGGATACTAAAAGGCATGTGCAATTTCCCATCCTCACGGCCCAGGAAGAGGCAGCTTCTTAGCAAGTGAGAATTTAAAAAAAAAAAAAGGCAGGTTTTTCTTCGGGGGCCAAGAGATGGCACGGCGGGCAGGGTGCTTGCCTGGCACTAATCTGACCTGGGTTCGATCCCTGGCACCCCAGAGGGTGTCCCAAGTCCTAGCAGGAGTGACTCCTGAGTGCAGAGCCAGGAGTAAGCCCTGAGCACCACCGGATGCAGCCTAAAAACAAAAAGAAAGAAAAAAGAGGTCCCCAGGTGCAGGGTTAGGGGAAAAGGCAATGATTGGTCATAGGGGGGGGTCAGAGCTTCTGGCTGAGGGGATGACAGTTTTCGGAAGGGCACTGATCATCGACGCCACATATGCCATTCAGTGAGGGCACTTCACCCCACACAGAGGTACTGGGAGCAACGCTCTCCACGGCCAGTGTCATAGGAGGAGTAATTGGCAACCGTGAAGCAAAAGAGGAGGTGGTCTCTGGAGAACGGCACCCCCCACCCCAGGATCATGCTGGCAGGGTGGATGTGCGACCCGTGCCTGCATGGAGTGACTCTGCCAGGGGGACTTTGTCTTTTTTTTCTTTTTCTTTTTTATTGAATCATCGTTGATGGGGTTACACGGCAGTTGGTGGATGTCACTGTCTAGCTTCTAGAAGATGGGGGATCTGGGTGGAGGAGGCCCAGTCCCAATCCGAGCAGGCTTGGAGATCTACGCCCCGGGTCCTGCACACCTGAGTACCTCTGCTGGTTCCTTCATGTGTGAGGCTCATCCAAGTGTGTGGAGAGTGGTCTCAGCATGGCTGTGGCTGGGTCCCAGAGGTCTTCAGCTGTTGGGGCTCTCCTTGGACCGGCAGGGGAACCCAGGTGTGCAGGACCTGGGGCTGAGATCTCCAACCCTGCTCGGTTTGGGACTGGGCCTCCTCCACCCAGATCTCCCATCTTCCAGCAACTAGACAGTGATACCCACCAACTACCGTGTAACCCCATCAAAGGCAAGCATCAAGAGACTATAAAACCAAGCTCCTGGAAGCACGTGGCCACATTGCCAACCCTGGTTTGATCCACCGCCCTACACAGGGTTCAGGAGCTTCACCAGGAGTGATTCTTGAGCATGGAGCCAGGGTGAGCCCTAGCACAGAGCCGGGAGTAAGCCCTGAGCACTGCTGGGTGTGGTCCCCAAATCAACCACACAACAACAACAAAACCCCAAACCATGCAAGAACCCTTATTGTTCTATCCCTGGTACTCCAAAACATAACAAGTAATTTACAATGTGACATCAACCCCTTATTCTCCCTCCTTCCTGATGCCTGGTCAAAAAAAAAATAACTACAAAAAACCCAACTTCTTACAGTGACCTGCACACATTGCCTTATCAAACTCTTTCCAAAGAAGGGACACAGAGGACTCACAAATGAGTCTCGGAACCAAGCAGCTTGCAGGATGGACGGCTCCAGACCATGCATGGGGCTGATTTCACTGGGGTACCTCAGCTGGGAGCAGGCATCCTCTCTCTCCTCCTGCACCAGATGAACCCCTGCAGCCTCAAACTTCCAGAAACCAATTGCCACCACCCTCACTGCCGATCTTCACAGACTTGTCCTGGGCCCCCCACACAAGAGACTAAACCTACTGAAAAACCCACCTCTGCAGAGACGGCACTGGACCCCGATTATTTAAATTTTCACAATCCCAGGAGTGTGTGGATGGCAAAAGTGGCTGCGCAAGATTTCATACTATTTTTTTCCCTTTTTTGTTGAATCCCTATGAGATAGACCCTTACAGACCTCTCATGCTATTCATAACAAGCAACAGAAAATAAATTATCTAGCATCTGCCTGTGGTGCAGGCTTGAGAGGTTCTGGGAAACTTCAAAATAATGGTGGTGGGAATGTGTAATGGTGGTGGGATGGGTATTAAAATACTGAAAGTACCCTGTTATTATGAACAACTTTAGGAAAATAAAATTTAAGGGATTGGAGCAATAGCACAGCAGGGAGGGCATCTGTCTTGCTTGTAGCTGACCCGGGTTCAATTCCCAGCATTCCATATGGTCCCCCCAAGCATGGCCAGAAGTGATTCCTGACGCAGAACCAGGAGTAGCCACTGTGCATCGCTGATCCAAAAAGAAAGAAGAAAAGAAAATTTAAAAATTAAAACAAAAAGAACGGACATAGAATATTCTGGAGCTGTTACATCATTTCCGCTACCCCATCCAGTCTTACTCATCCTGTCTCCATGAGTGCCCTCCTCTGCAGACTCTCCTCTGATCTCTAGGATGGAAGGGCTCATCTGTACAGAATCCCACCTATCAGCACATTGCAGGACCTCAGCTTGGAGACCAGCTCACTTCCTGCAAAGTGTAAGACTCGTGATGATTCATATTTTCTGTTTTCATGGTGCGTTTCCTTCTGCTGGCCATGGGTGATCACCAATGTACCACAGAGCCAGCACCACTGACCCGCTCTCTTCTGCTTTTTTTTTTTTGCTTTTTCAGTCATACCTGGTGATGCTCAGGGGTTACTCCTGGCTCTGCACTCAGGAATTACTCCTGGCGGTGCTCACGGGACCCTATGGAATGCTGGGGATCAAACCCAGGTCAGCCATGCGCAAGGCAAATGCCCCACATGCTGTGCTATCTCTCCGGTCCCCTGCTTTCTTCTGAATAACCACTGGTGCTTTTCCACCTATGACCACTGAACCCATCGTGTCTGAAGACATGGGGTTGGTTAGTCTTCTCAGAAACTGCCACCCTTCTTCTCCAAGTCTCTGACTCCCACCATGAATGTCTCAGCAGTAGAGTTACCCCTCGTCCTTGCCAACTTTTGACGCTGTCGGCAAGGTTCATTTTAGCCAGACAGACCTGGTATGGTCTGGAGGGGGGACGCAGTAGATCCAGAAACAGGTCATTTAAAGAACCGTTTGCTCCCAGCAGCTTAGCTTGGAGCCCGCACCTCCCTGCCTTCCTCCAGCTCCCTGTCACATGAGGCCAGCAATTCCTTCTTGCTTAGACAGACACCTTCTCTGCTCTGGAACTGAACTCTACAAGGCATAGTCCCGAGGCTAATTACTGGCGGAGCTGAGATCAAACCCGAGTGCAGTGCTTTCTTCCCCCATGGCCTGCCCGAGTCTCTCTCCACCGCGCTCTTCAAAGAAGACGGACTTGAAAGAAAGCCCCATCTTCTATTTTGAGAGCACATCCCGGGAAGGAGACATGTGCGTTTCTCGGTCACTCCCAGGCCCCCTTTCCCCACCCGGGCTGGGGTGAACCCCACATGGAGAGAAACAGAGCCCAGCCGTGTTGGGTGAGCAGCCGTGGTTCAGGAGTCAGACACGGTGGGAGGTGAGGAGGGGCAGGGAAAGGGAAACATTCTGAGGTGGCACCCTAGGGACAGTCCGGAATCAAATCAAGGACATCGGCTTCTTCAAAGATGACACTCTCGCCAGTAAACAAAGTGTGTCAGGGCACACGGACTTGGAAGGCACCCAAGGATGCAGCTAGAGTGGACTCAGTTTCATTCTCTGCAAGTGTCTGCGTAGCTGCCTCCACTCCAACCTACCTGTCACGCTTGCTGGGATGGTCCCTAGGTACCCAGCCCCGCCAAGCCCTGGGACTCCCAGAATCGAGCTCTGTGAATGGACAGGTGGCTGGGGTCCTCTGAGGATGGGGTCTGGGCATCAGGAAGCCCAAGGCATGATGAGATGGGGGGAGCTTTCAGCTCTTCCCTAAGCCTGGGGCACGAGCGAGGGCTGCAGAGTGTCGGCATCAAGGATCAGGGAGGGAACCGGCAGGTCTGTGTCAAGAGGCTGCAGACAAGTCCCCAGCAGACAAGAGGACAGACAGATTCCACACTGGTGAGCACATATGACCCTGCCCCCACCCCCCAATGCCCCTCTTTCATGGGCCTATTCCAGATTCGTGCCTTTTAATAACAAACCAGGATCTGGAGAGATAGTACCGGGTTAAGGCCCTTGCCATCATCCGATCGGCCCAGGTTGGATCCCTGGCACCATATATGGTACCTGAGCACCGCCAGGGTGCAACTCTAAGCACAGAGCCAGGAATAGTCCCGGAGCACAGCTGGGTGTGAGTTGAACATGAAGGAGAAGGAGAGGGAGAAGGAGAAGAAGAAGGAGAAGGAGAAGGAGGAGAAGGAGAAGGAGGAGAAGAAGGAGAAGGAGAAGGGGAATAAGGAGAAGGAGAAGAATAAGGAGAAGAAGGTTAAGGAGGAGAAGGAGGAGCAGGAGAAGGAGGAGGAGGAGAAGGAGTATGAGAAGGAGAAGAAGATGAAGAAGAAGGAGGAGAAGGAGAAAGGAAAGGGGGAAGAAGAGGGGGGAGGAGGAAGAGGAGGAGGAAGAGAGAAGAAACTAGTGAAAGCAAGAAAGCTCTTTCCTGAGTGCTCTGAGAAACACTCTTGCCAACCATGAACAGTGAGCAGGGTTCATGGGAGCTTCTTGGCGGCAGGGCGGTTGGCTGTACAGAGTCTGTGCCTGGCTGGGCAGAGGGCACAGGTGAGGACTGACTTCTGTGACTGATATTTTAAAGGGTGGGGGGAGTGCTGACTCCAGAGTGAATGATGCCATAGTTGAGCTAGAGACACATGCCAAGTTGGCACACACACACACACACACACACACACACACACACACACACAACTTATGTCAGGAGTATGAGGGGCTGGGAACCATCCTTGAGTCCAATCCTGGCACTGCACCCCACCCCCGCCCAGCACCACTGCCTGCAGCCCTGGGGACACTCGAGCCCCATCTCAGTGGCTCTGGTGGTCCCCGACATTTCTAAGCCCCCATGCTGAGCTGTCAGGATGGGTTGGCCAGGACTAGCCTCCAGACCCCCCAGCACTCCTCAGGAAGACCCTAAGCCAAATCCCAAAAATGAAGCATGACAGATGAAAAACGGTCAGACTAACTGGTGACTGATGAGGACCAGCCCAACCCGGCCCTGGGGCCTCTGTCTGTACCCGTGACTCCCTCCGGGTGGGAACTGCATCATCCTGAAAACTGTTTAGTTCAGGGCATGGGGGATTAATCCTGACGCAAGAGTCCCGGGGATCTTCATGGAGGAGATGGCCAGGCAGCTGGAACTGTGATGACAGACCCTCCACACGACCAGAGGAAGAGACAGGCAAACAGAGGGTGGGGTGGGTAGGTGGGACTCTGAGGCTCTTCCCTGGCATCCCTCGAACCCCCCTGCCTCCTCACAGTCCTGGTACAGCTTCATCAGAAACACCTGTTCCTGCACTAGAACCTCACCCCCACCGGCCATCTTCTCCTTTGAAAATCTCCAGTCTGGGGCTGGAGCGATAGGGCATTTGCCTTGCATGCAGCAGACGCAGGTTCAATCACCGGCATTCCATATGGTCCCCCGAGCACTGCCAGGAATGATTCCTGAGTGCAGAGCCAGGAGGAACCCCTGAGCATCGCCGGGTGTGACCCAAAAAAAGGGTAAAAAAATAATAATAAAAATAAAGTTTTTTTTATTGTTAATCAGGCTGGAGTGATAGCACAGCGGGTAGGGCACTTGCCTTGCACGTAGCCGACCCGGGTTCAATCCCTGGCATCCCAAATGTTTCCCCCAAGCACTGCCAGGAGTAATTCCTGAGTGCAGAACCAGGAAAATCCCTGAGCATCGCTGGGTGTGACCCAAAAAGTAAAAGCAAAAAATAAAAACACAAAAAAAGAAAGAAAGAAAGGAAGGAAGGAAGGAAGGAAGGAAGGAAAGAAAGAAAGAAAGAAAGAAAGAAAGAAAGAAAGAAAGAAAGGAAAGTCTCTGGACTGGAGAAGTCTCTGGGAGACTGGGGATCCCCCAGCAGGGCATCACGGCTGTGGCAGTGGGTCCAGCACTGGATGTGACTGGAAACAGGGATCTGAATGGTCCAGGAGGGCGGGAGTGGACTTCCCCTCCCCCACCCCGAGCCTGGTAGCAGGAGGAAGAGGAGATGGAGGCAGAGGGGGGCCTGGTGTCTTCTCTGGGGGGTCCCACCAGGCTGCGGAGGACCCCACTGTGGGGGAAGCCATGGATGGCGAGCAGGGGCAGGCATGAAGGAGTTCCCGGGAGGAAGACCCATGTGAAGTAGACGAACACCGCGACAGAGAGATTGGCCGTGATTTCCCTGCACTCGCAGGCAGAGCCGTGAAATATGCAAATACCGTCTAATTAGGTCTAATAGGGCTCTTTTAATCAGAAGCAAAGAGAGATTCAAAGGGATAGGAGCGCATTGTGCTGCCGACTAATTAAAAACCTTTTGAAATTTCTGGGCTTTAAATAAAATAAAGGTGTGCCTTCCACCAGAAGCTTCTGGGATCTGGTGGGAGGGAATTCGCAGGGGGGCGGGGGGAACACTGGGAAGTGGACCCCCAGACGCCCTGGAGCTCGGGATTCCTCACCTGATCCCTTATCCCCCTACTAAATCTCGGAGTCTATTTCCTGAGTGGCATCGAGGGTTCTTGTGAAAGAAAGTAATAAAGAGGTGCCTTTCCACAGGACAGACGTTCTGGAAGGCTGATCTGGGACCAACCCCAGGAGCATCTGAGAACCTACCACAAATGATCTTTTTTCCTTTTTTCTCATTGTTTATTTTTTGGGTATTTGTTGTTGTTGTTGCAATACTATTTTTTTTTAAACTGAATCACTGTGAGATACACAGTTACAATGTTGTTCATGGATTGGTTTCAGTGATACAATGTTCTAACACCCCTTCCTTCTCCAGTGTACATTTCCCACCACCAATGTCCCCAGTTTCCCTTCTGGCATCCTCTCCCCAAGCAGCCTGCCTAGTGGCAGGCACCCTTTCTTTCTTTCTCTCTCTCTCTCTCTCTCTCTCTCTCTCTCTTTCTCCTCCCTTCTCCTTTGGGCATTATGGTTTGCCAAATGGATACTGCGGGGTTATCATGTTTGTCTCTTTACCTACTCTCAGCACTCAGCTCTTGTCCCAGAGTGACCATTTCCAGTTATCCCTGTCAGAGTGGACATCTCTATCCTAACTGCCCTCCCCTGGCTCTCCACCACTTAGCAAGCTTCCAACCCCGGGCCAGTCCTCCTGGACCCTGTTTCTACTGTCCACTACTTCCACTACTATGTTATTATCTTTAGGCACCCGAGTCAGAAGTTGGATTGGGGGGCAGGGGTGGGGTGTCTTCTCATGGCCTCCAGCTGACTCAGACACACCTGGAATTGGAGAAACAAAGGGAGATCACGGAGACCACTGCCCTTCTCTTTTGATGCAATGTCCAGGGAGGCGCCGGGGGCTGGATGGTGCCTCCCATTCAGATGATGAAGAGGTGGCCAGGCCAACGAATGAATGAAACACACACTGGAATGAAATTAGGGCTGAACTAGCTGCCCATCCCATACAGCTCACAGGATGGGGGATACAGTTCCAACTCCAGAATCCTGGCAGACCTCTCAGAGCAGGAGGCTATGGAGTTGGACCACACAGGGGCTAATGAATTCCTACAGAATTTCTAGGATAGAGGAGAGAGAGAGAGAGACTTCCGCGGGGGAGGGGCGGGGAGGAGATTGAGGCACGCGTTGACCCAGATAGAAGATGATGAAACCCAGTGACTGGTTGTTCTGTGAATGGCACTGGAGTGGATGAGGCCACGTGGGGCCAGTCAGAGGGAGAGGGACAAATAGGGACCCATCTCTCACAAGCGGGCTATCACAAAACACAGTGAGGGGCCTGAGGAACTGGGTTTGACAAGGGAACCTGGGGACACTGGTGGAGGAACCCTGACACTGCCCAGGGGGAGCAAAGGGGGGACACTGGATGGCAGACTCTATTGTTCAATGCTTCATGTCACAGGGTCTACATCAAAACTCAAGGGAGAAAAGAAATTATATATATATATATATATATATATATATATATTT
>JAOXYA010000025.1:3421554-3433845 GCA_028565675.1 Sorex palustris | reverse complement strand
ATCAGCAAAGCGGAGGTGGTGTAGTTGCCGACCATCTAACTTCACTCCCATTCCTTCCCATTCCAGTCGTCGCATGAACCAGTAACTACAACTGGTCTCCTTCACCTGAAATAATCATTCTTAAAGTTACAGCAAGAGCCATATAGAGGTGTGGTCCAGCACAGAAAATTCCAAGGCAAAACCTCAGAGTCCCAAGAAAATTAGCAAAGTAAATAGCATTTATAGGGCTGATATTAAGACATAGTTTTATTGTTAAAATCTAGCTCCTTAATCTAGCTCTCCTGTAAGCATAGCAACAACAATAACTGATAAGTATAGATAATATAAATCAATGTCACTGTCATTGTCCTCCCGTTGTTCATCAATTTGCTCCAGCGGGCCCAGTAACAATGTGAGACTTATTACTGTGTTTGGCCTATCAAATCCGTCACAGGTAGCTTTCCAGGCTTTTCCATGCGGATGAGATACTCTTGGTAGCCGGCCAGACCCTCTGAGAGGGGCGGAGGAAAGATAATATAAATAGATAACTTTAATTATTGAAGATTTTAATCTCACACAGAAAGTCACTGCAGTTATTCTTATTGCCTTGAGATCTTCCTTTTGCAAGGAAAGCAATATTGTTGATCAGGGAGGGCAGAGAACCAAAGAGAGAACCTAAGTGATTATATCTGTCATGTTTAAATTGAGTTTTTTTTGAAAAATGATTTACTATCACAGAATTTTTTTTCAGCATTAATTGTAAACTGTAAATGCTACTCTTAGGTTAGAACTTCCAATGCACACTATTTTCTTTTGGTGTGTGTGTGTGTGTGTGTGTGTGTGTGTGTGTGTGTTCATGGAGTGTTTATGTGTGTGTGTGTATGTGTGTGTGCACGCGCAGGCACACACACTCTCCCATTCCCTAGATTTCAAGAGAGATGCTTCACTGAACAGTGAATTACTCTACACAAATTTCTGAAACTTAGCTCAATGTTCCTTGGCTGGCTTTATAAAAATTTGATGGATTCATCTCTTAATGCCCCATTCTACCCTACATCTAAGTTGATATAAAAAAGGAAAAAACTACAAAAAGTTAGGTTTGTTTTGTAGCTTGGGGCATTTTCTGAACAGAACTCCTCTGAATTTTTAGTTCTTGCCTCCGGTGTGCACTTTTTTTCTCTCTATCTTTCTACACCAATTCAAACTATTTCTTAAACCAAATTGCAGTGGCTCAAACTTTCAAAGTTGTTGAGATCTGCTCACCTAACTCTGCTGTTTTGTTTGCTTGTATAACTCTAAGTCAGACACAGAGCTCAAGACTAATTACAGTACCAGCATCATTTTTGGCCACTATCTCTAGTGCTTCACTCATGAGTGTACTTATCTACAATAAGGACATTCACCCAGATCTCACTGATGCAAGGTAAAGATATCATGAAAAAATTGCGAGCACCTTACCACAATATATGCTTTCTAGTTTTTAGTCTTATAGTGTAGAATAGTCTAATTTCTCAGCTTTAAAGTGAATTGTATTCTTTTGGGGGGGGTCACACCCAGCTATGCTCTGGGGTCACTCCTGGCTCTGCACTTAGAAATTACTCCAGGTGGTGCTTGAGGGGGGGCCATGCGGGATGCCGGGAACTGAACTCAGGTCAGCCACATGTAAGGCAAACGTCCTACCCACTGTACTATTACTCCAGTCCCTGAATTGGTATTCTTATTTTCACTTTTGTAACTTAAAAAAAATGCAATTTGTTTTATTATACTTATTTTGTCCATGTATAGGTTGAAATTCATCCAGAATTTTTTTTATAGTCACCATGATTTGCAATGTTAAATAGAATACTGTCAATGATGAGATTTCATAAAGAAAATAATCCAATACGATGCCTTCCCCACCAGAGTGTCCCTTTCTCTCTACCACTATCTCAGGGTACCCCTCACTTTACTTCTTCAGCATTCCTCTTTTTAACCCTCATCTCACTGGTTAGGGTCTGCTAGGTTTTGTAGAACAACCAGTTCTGAGATTCTCTTTATTGAGGTCTTTTGTTATTCTCATACTATTTCTTTACATCTACATATGAGAGTGATCCAGCTATATATGTCTCCCCTTCTAGATGACTTCACTCAACATAATACTCTGCAGTTCCATCCATTTAATGGCAAATTGCGTGATTTTCTCTTTTCTTGTAGCAGAGTAGTATCCCATTATGTATATGTACCATAGTCCACTTATCCAGCCATCTGTACTTAAACAATTATCACCCAGAAATTGTCGTTTCTATATTTTATTCTATAGCTGAGTATACAATCATCACATTAAATATGTTCATATCATCATCTCTCATAAGATATTTGAATCTTCCTTATGAATATGTATCAAACGAATCCCCCCTAGTTTGGTTTGAATTGAACAAGTGTTATACATTCCTAATATTCAGGCAACTCTTTCAGCTTATAAAATTTAATATAATTGACCTGTACGTGAAATCAATAAGAGATATGTATAAGTACTTAGTGATCAAACAAAATATCTAACGATCAAGTTCATGCCATCAAATACTTGGGGAATAAGACTTTATCCTACCCCCACATCTCATTCATCCAATTGCCTCAATTAATTTTCTCCACATCACATTTTCATGTTTTCATATGCACCAATAATGAATTCTAATTTGTAAATCAGTCATAGTCAAATACTAATGTCAAAAACTAATAATAAAATAGGATGCATTGTAATAGAAGGCATGTGAATGCATCCCTCTCAAATATCCCTTTGTATTTAGTATGACTACATGTAACTGGGAATGATCACATTGCATTAGTGGTATTAGATGAGTCTCCTTCACACTTAAATTTAAGTTATTCGACAGTAAGCAATAAAAAGCATTCAAATAACTGCTTAAATAGCTAGATATATTGTTAACAAGTTTTAAATTTTTATATAAAGATTCCTTTTCATAAACTCTTTCTGAGTGGTCTTCTCATAGTAAATGAAGTATATGTTTCCATTATCAATTTCTATTCTGTTCCAAGGACTGAGTTCTTATTAGAATTCACCTCCAGTGCTGCTTGGATGGGATGAACAGGAACCAGTCTACACGTTAGTCATTAGGGTGGTCCTGAAGGTTCTTATGCTCAGGCCCCGTGGTTCTGGGGGTCCCCAGCACCATACCCAGTTGCACTGAGGTTCATGCAGTACCAAACATTAAACCAAAGTCCCTACACATATTAGACATACTGGACCTCAAGCCCTTGATTATATTTATAATTATAAGTTTGTTCTCTTTGGCTAAAATCGAATATCATATTCTTTATCACATATTCTTCATAGATAACAACAGAGACCCAGAAATGCTTTTTTTTCAAATGTTTTCCTTTTTATATTATATAAATTATGAGCTATACCTACCTTTGTTGTACTTTCTTCATCACCCCACATGTTCCCCTTCCTTTCTGGTTACAAAATTTTATCTAGGGCATTTTCCCCTCTGATTCTAATTTAGATCTGAGTTTTATTGATGAAACTGGCAAGTTTCCAGACAGACATTTTCTTTCTATTTCCTCATTAGAAGATCCCAAGTTCTCTAGCCAAACACCCATCACTCTGAGTTTATTCATGGGATAAAAAGCCAAATTACATTAAGCTCCACAAGCTGGCGTTTTTGCCAGGTAGTTATCCTTTACCTTCCAAAGTTCTAAGTTTTATTGGAAGTGAAGATGTAAATGCCACATGAATCCTATCCAAAATGGGACCTAGGAACAGAGACAGAACCATCACTTACTTGCTTTTCCTCCAGTTCATGGTCTGAGAAGGCCTGAAGTTTTAGGTGGTTGTTTGTTGTTGTTGTTATTGTTGTTTTTCCATTTTGTCCTTTATTTTATTTCAGCCCCATAAAATTACTATTAAGTCTAGCTTGTCTCATGAGAAGACAGGTAAAGTTGTGGATTGTTTTCCCCGAAGACCCACAGGTAGTTAAAAACAGCAATGAGACAACATCTAGTTCACATTCCCACTTCATATCAGATAAAATCTTTTCTTGTATCCACATATTTTTTCCTGTCAATTTCCAATTGTGATGACTGTTTTTTCCATATAATATTTAGAAAGAATTTTCTGTTTAGGCAAATCTCATTTATTAAGTTCTAATGAATTCTCTACTCTTGCTAATTAAACGACTAATACTTCCAATCAGAATTACTAATGAATCTCAGCTCACAAAAGTAATTTTAAAATGTTGAATCAATTCAACCTGAAGAAATGAATGTCAATATTTATGTTAGTTCTTATTTAAATGATTCTTTCTGGTTAAAAATACTTTGAAAATGTCAGGACATTAGTTCTGTTTTAAATAATTTATTATATTTTGTTGTTGTTGAATCACTGTGAATTGCAAAGTTACAAAGATATTTGTGATTGAGTTTCAGGCACACAATGTTCCAACGCCAATCCCTTTACCAGTGTCCTCTTCCCTACACTAGTGTTTGCAGTTTCTCTCCAACCTGACTCTGTGGCAGGCTGGCAGGTACATGTCCCAACCAAGATTATCCTAGTGTTCCTTCTATGACTTATTCCCAGACCCATCCCCTCCCCAGCAGCAAGCTTCCTACCAAAGATCTGTTCTCCTCCTCCTTCTTTCTATTGCCTTTGAGCTTCTGATATTCACCTAGGAAATTTCTTTATATTCCACTTATGAGAGAGATCGTTTGGAGTCTTTTTCTCTCACTCCAACTGACTTCACTCAACATGATCCACTCCAGATCCATCCATGTAGCAGGAAATTGTATAGATTTATCTTTTCTTAAGGCTTAATCACTGTCACTGTCACTGTCTCCCGTTGTTCATCAATTTGCTCAAGCAGGCCCAGTCACGTCTCCATTGTGACAATTGTTACTGTGAATGGCATATCTAGTATGTCACGGGTAGCTTTCCAGGCTTTGCTGTGAGGGCAAGATACTCTCGGTAACTTGCCAGGCTCTCCGAGAGGGGAGGAGGAATCGAACTTAGGTCGGCCATGTTCGCCGCTTGCAAGACAAATGCCCTACCTGCTGTGCTATCACTCCAGCCCAAGGCTTAATATTCTATTTTGTATATGTACCATAGAGTCTTTATCCCCACATCCATTCTTGGACATTTGGGTTGTTTGCAGATTTTGGCTACTGTGAATAGTGCTGCAATGAACATTGGTGTGCAGATGACGTTTATGCATCATACTTTTGGATCTTTGGGAATTTGCTTCTAATCTGTGCTACCTCACTCATACCTCTCAGACAACCAATATCAATTGTGATTAGACAATATCAGTTAATGCTAATCCTGAAATAATAAAGCCTGTTTGTACAGTGCTTTTATCTACCACTCTTAACCTGCAATGTGTCTGAGGTAAGAAAAAATCAAATATTCAGAAGATCCATTTCACAAAAATCCTCAGCATCATGGTTTAGATAATACAAATGTCTTATTTCAATAGTCCATTCTTACTTTCATAGTGAATTATTTTCTCTAATAAATTAGTTTTATCGAGGATACCCTAACATGAATATAGAAATGCCCCAAAAAGGAAGATCAGTAAAATTGGTGGATGACAAGAATATGAACTAATCAGTCAAACTCAGATTCCTCCAAACCAAAGTTGTCATAACAATAATCACAATAAGGCATCCAGGAGCCACATAATATCTATAAATATAGCATAGAAATTATATCAATTTATTATCCTATGGGTCACCATTTTTGTTTTTTTATTGACAATGAATATTGACTTACTGAAAAATGACAGTTGCTAATGAGGTAAGTTTCCATTGATGTGATACATATTCTAGTCTTCATTGCTTTTACCCAGCTATTACTACTTTGAGCCTGGCAAGCTACCCGTGACGTATTCGATATGCCAAATACAGTAACAACAAGTCTCATGATGGAGACGTTACTGGGCCCGCAAATCAATGAACAACGGGAGGACCATGACTGTGACCGTGAGGAAGAAAATGAGGTGGGTAAGGGTCAGATAATCAATAACTCTGGTTGTTATATATATGTACATATATATATATATATATATATATAATCTGATTGGTTGTTTTTCATAACTAAATTCATCATTTTTACAAACCTCATATACATAAAGTATAACCAATCAGATTGATCATTTTTTAAAGCCGTAGGGCATAATCAATCTGATAGATCATTTTTCAAAGCCTCATTTACATAGGGCACAACCAACGGGTCAGTAGGAATAGCTAAGAAGGAAAAGGTGATGTCTAAAAGCACTGGCCACGGAATGGTTGAGTTGATTTGCTAGGGGTTGCTGTCCTAACCAAGCAGGTTGTTATTAGACTCTTGGGAGCTGTAAATAAAGAACTGTAACACTAAAGTCATTTGGTGGTCAAAGTTCTATTCTTACTCGCTGTCCACAAACACCCAGAAGCTAGCCAATATCCGCTGTAATACAAGTCCTGCTTTGGAGTTGTCAGAAGGTCAGTTTAACTTGGAATGGAAGGAAAGGGAGAGATGATGACAGAGGCAGATTATTAGAGCCAGAAGGACCTTTGGGAGTCGACTCTACAGAGTCAAGACAAAGAGAGGGTTACATATTCTTTTGAGACAGGAAACCGCATTGCACATGAGTGAATATGTGTGTGGTGCATGTTTACTTGTTCTATGCACTGCTGAGTGTTCCAACCAGGTGAACGGGGAGGGGGTGGTCTAAAAGGGCCACCCCTTTGTTCTGCTCACAGAGAATGTGGGTTGAGAATTCAGTCAGGGAGCAAAGAGATCGCCCTAGTATCGCCTTTGGGATTTCTTTGAGGGCGACTCAAACACTTGGTGGTAACAGAGGTTTTGGCAGCTGGAATCATTTAGAGTTATTACATGGAATATAATCTGGGGAAATTCATCCAGACCTTTGGCATGTAGCCATTGCATGAGAGGGAGGCTAGGTATCTTGTTCTGTCTCATAAAAACCAGTTGGCACTACCTGGTTTAACTCAGTCTTAGAAGTCTGAGTAAACTTTCCACAGTCATGAGAAGGTTATAGCACATCAAGAGATGAGCTCAGATTTCAAGGGGAAGAGAATTATATCTCACATTTCAGTTAAGGAGAATCAAGGTCACCGTGAGAAAGGAATGTGGAATGGGAGGGAGTGTTGCTACCATCTATGGAAAGTGCTCTCTTTCCAAATCCCTGTAAGGCTGGGATTTAGAGCTTTCCTACTAAATATTTGAACTATACTTATACCTTCTCTGAGTCTTCACCTTACTTTTCTTTAGGTATCTTCAGATCTGGTTCTCAGTGTGGTAGAGTTAAGTTTATAAACAACAAAGTCTCCTATTCAAATCTCACTCCTAAGTTCATCAGTTAGGCTCCAGAGAGGTTCTGCATGGTTCTGTAGGACATGAAGGACCACCCTGCCCTGGAAAGCTTTGGATCAGCACACTGAGCATGTGGGAATTCTTGGGAATGGAAGGGAGTCTTAGGAATTTAAGGTTGAAATCAAATGAGAATAACCTTACCAGGAATTGGAAAGAAAGAAATTTGTGTATAGGTATTGGTGTTTATTTACATGCAGGTTGTTGGTGGTAGTGGTGATGGGTGTGCGTGTGTGTGTGTGTGTGTGTGTGTGTGTGTTTGTGTGTGTAAGTTGCTGATACTGTGGTTGGAAGAGAGGGGAAACCTTCCAGGAAATAAAAAAGCATTACAATCAGAGTAGTAATGCCAGGGAACCTCAGATAATTCTGTAACTGGAGTGATGTCTCCCAAATTCAGCACTTATTCAAGAAAGAAAGAGAATCAACAAGGACTGAGAACTTCTAAGGCATCAGGCCTTCAATTCATTACTTTATATAGATTTCCTTATTTAAGTCAACAGATCACAAACTTAGAAGTGTTGGTAAATCTCATTTTCAATCAATAAAGAAATTAATTATATTTTTATGGGATCACTCCAATAAAAATCCCATTTTACAGGGATATTCCACAACATGGAACTGTGTAATAGTTCAGTTTCCAGGTCCCAGTGACGCTAGGGTGCCACTAGTGTCATATCCACCAGTTTGGTGGAGGCATGCAAAGTTGGGGATCACCTAAGGCCATGAACAAGTATCTCTGCAGCCCAGCAGTGTTATGTTACAACAGAGGAAACTTGACTGAGTTCCTCAATCAAGAGAGGTGAGTCATACAAGTGAGAAACAGAAGGCAAAGACTTGAGTTTAGATTTAGCCTATTCCAATTGGCAGGTGAGGAATCCAACATTCAGAGAGTTACACCGATGTCTTCGAAACTTAGAGTTGAAATTTATGTTCAGATCTGTAGGATTCTTTTTTTTTTCTGTGCTCTGAATTCGTGTATCTCTGAATCACATCTCCAGTCCTTGCTAACCCCGTATCCAAATAACAGCGACCCGAGTCAGATGAGCAATAAGATAAGTATTGGACCTAGTTTTCTAAACCTAACACAAAAATCTGAGAACAAATCTCTTGTAAGGGAGTTGCTAAGCAAACCTGACATTTCCTAGGGGTATTGAAAATGGAATATCGTTGCAAAGATTGGTAAGCTTCTACTATAATTTGTCTAACTTTTACACCTCTTCTTACTTACCTGCTTGTTGGAAATAAATAGTGTTGTTCTGAGGGACTGAAAGAAATGTTTTTACAGTGGAAATATCAATTTATTTCCATAATAGAAAATTGACTGTGTTATTGATTAATGTGTTCCATCTGCCAACTCTTCCTAATTATAAATTTGAAAGGCGCACCAATAGTATAGTAACTGTCAAACAATTATTGATGAGAATCCATTGTTGTACATCTTGATATAAGTTCCTCTAATGGCAGACGGACACAGTATGAGACACCAAATTATTTATGTTTTGTTTGCTAAGTAAAATGGTTTTTGTCCACTTCTGTCTCCTAAGAATTCATTAACAAAATAACCCCTTCAACTATGAACTCCTCAAAACACACTGGACTTCTCCAAGTGCAGCTCTGAACCATGGTTACAAAATCAATGCCCCACATCTTAGATTAATGCTGTTTTAATTTTAAAAATGGATTGGTTTATGTAGGTCTTTATTTTGGTTATTTAATTGGAGATTTGTATAATCCCCAGAACATTTTATTTTATTAACAGTAATGTTCTCACTTAAATGTCAACATTGCCAATAAAGACGCTCAAATATTATCCAAACAGATTGTTACAGGAGATGCTTTTTCTTTCTTTTTTTTTCTCTTTTAGTACTTCCACATTTTATATGCAATAAAAAATGTCAGGGAGGATTTCTTCTCTTGATTCCCCTTCTAATTTGGCAGGAATGAAGGCTTTAGCCCATCACTAACCAGGACTGTCTCAAACTGGATGAACTTCCTATAAACACATACAACAGAGACTAATAACCTCTAATTACACCACAGGACTCTTTTCAAATGGGCACTTCAGAACTTCATACACCACAAATATTGGCCCGGAATCAAGGATGAATTCTGAATGAAAACTTTTATTATATTCCAGAACAAAAGAAGGTCCACGAGAAATGAAGAAGCATCTGTATGTTCCCAAAGAGTGAGCCACTTAACAGAAATGTTGGGGTATGGTGAGGAAGTCAGTTGCTTTTGAGCATCCCATGTGGTATCACTGTAGCACTGTCCTCCCATTGTTCATCGATTGGCTCAAGCAGGCACCAGTAACATCTCCATTGTGAAACTTGTTGTTACTGTTTTTGGCATATTGAATATGCCACGGGTAGCTTGCCAGGCTCTGCTGTGCAGGCGGGATACTCTCGATAGCTAGCCGGACTCTCCGAGAGGGATGGAGGAATCGAACCCTGGGCCGGCCGCGTGCAAGGCAAACGCCCTACCCACTGTGCTATCCCATGTGGTAGGAGCCCCAAACTGTATCATCCACATCCTGCCTTTTTTGTTCAATGACTTTATATTCCTTTGTCTTCTGATTCTAAAGTCTTGCACCCTCTTTAACTCTAAGAAATATCTTCTCGTTCATTTTACTGTTACCGCTCCTAAAAGTTCCCTTTTTTAATCTTCCATATTTTAGTGTTTCTCGCTTTCTACTCTTTTTATTTTTTTAGGATAGCATTCTGGGAGAATTCCCAGTCTCAAGATGCCACTTTTCTTATGGTTCTCTATGTAAATCCACACTATTCTTATTTGTGGTTATCTCCCTTGGTCTCTATGGAAATGTTTACTTCCCTTTCTTTTGGGGAAAAAAAACGTTGTGTTTTAGTCACATCAGTGGTACTCAGGACTTTCTCCTGGCTCTGTGCTCAGGATTGATCTTTTGGGGAAATTCCTCGGGGACCACATACAAGGCCAGAGACTGCATCTGGATCAGATTCATGCAAGTTTAAACACCTTAACTCCTGTAATGTTTCTCTGACCCATTTTTTGCAAATGTCTCCCCTTTTTCAACTTTTATATTTTTGGGGGGAATTGTTTCTGGCATTGCTATTCTGTTGTTTCTTTCTTACATTTATATTCTTTAGCAGTGATAGTACCACCAAGCTGGGTGGCTTTAAACAACAGAAATAATGTTCTCTGACAATTTTGGCGCTCTGATTTCTAAAATCAAGAGGTCACGGCAGGTCACGGTCCTCCCGTTGTTCATCGTTTTGCTCGAGCGGGCCCAGTAACATCTCCATCATGAGACTTCTTGTTACTGTGTTTGACATATTGAATACGCCATGGGGAGCTTGCCAGGCTTTGCCGTGCGGGCGAGATACTCTCGGTAGCTTGCTGGGCTCTCTGAGAGGGGCGGAGGAATCGAACTCAGGTTGGCCTGGTTGGCCTGGTCGGCCGCGTGCAAGGCAAATGCCCTACCTGCTGTGCTATGGCTCCAGCCCCAAAACAAAAAACCCCAAAACAAAAACTCTCAAACCCTGATCTGGAGAGGCAGGGGAGGTTTTGTACATGCAATCTCCTTGCATGTACAAAAGCCCAGTTTGGTCCCCCAAGTGCTATCTGAAGCCCCTTCTGGGCACAGAATAGCCCCCAAGCACCACGGATGGTCCCAACACCTCCCCCTGGTAAATCCGACAGACTCCACAAAAGGACTGTTGGGAGAAATCACCACAGAAACATTGCAGGATGAAATCAACACAAAAAAGTAAGCTGACCTTCACACACTAACAAATAATTCAGAAAGAAAATAAAGAAAACAGGGCCGGGGCGGAGAGCCAGGAAAGGGGAGAAAAGCACTTGCCCTGCACACAGCCAACCTCAGTTCAATCCCCGGCCCTGCCCAGGGTCCCCCAAAATGCCAGGATCGCGAGCACAGAGCGAGGAGCAGGCCCTGAGCACCACCAGAAGGAAGGAAAGACAGGAGGGAAGGGAGAAGAGCGGGAGGGAGGGAAGGAAGGAAGGAAGGAAGGAAGGGAGGGAGGGAGGGAGGGAGGGAGTTGGGTTGTGACTCCAGTCCCCCAAAGGAGGAAATAAAGGCAACAACGTAGTGGGCCGGGCTGTGACTCGGTGGTAGGGTGCCCACCTTGCCTGTGAGGTTCCCATTCTCAGTGCCACCCCCACTTTGCTGAGTGTCATCCCCAGCACAGTCCTTTGGATCCCCAGCAGTACGTGACCAACCCCTGGACATCGAAACATTTATGGTGCCTAGCCTGTTCCCATGCGACGGTAGCTTACAGTTTGCCCTGTATCCATCCAAACCCTCGCCAGGCCAGGACCCTCCTTTTGGGATGTTAGCAACTAAGGGCAACTGAGGCATAAGTCAAGTAAATGTAATGGATGCCCAGGAGTATATATTTCAACAAAGGGGGTGGAACAGAAGGGAGGAAATAGACATCATTTACAATAACGCCAGGACTAACCCCGGACTTAGAAACACTGCAATGAAGACCATGAAACACTGCTGGAAAACCGAACGCCATGAACAGTGCTCATGGATTGCAAGGCGTACCATTGCTAAAATGCTAGGCCAGCCCAAAGCAGTCTACACGGTCAATGCAATCTCGAGCAACATCCTAACAGCATTTCCCTTTCAGAAACAGAAACAGCCATTATAAAAGCCATATGGAATCTCCGAGGATCTCCGGTAACCTTGTGAGTAATCCTGGAAGAGAGCAACAAGCTGGAAAGCGATTCTGATTTCAATCTGACAGCAAGGGCGCAGGAATGTAGAACGCAGTGAGCCGGGAGGGGCTGGGAGGGACTGCCAGGGCGCCATGGACCGTCCGTCCGGCAGAGGCCCCGAGTCACTCTCCCGAACACAAACCCCACCATCAGGAACACTGCGTACCAAGCCAGCAGCCCACCCAGCCCTGCTGGGGTTGCCCCCCCCCCCCCCCCAACCC
>JAOXYA010000025.1:3344032-3358528 GCA_028565675.1 Sorex palustris | reverse complement strand
AGGAATCGAACTCGGGTCGGCCATGTTGGCTGCGTGCAAGGCAAACGCCCTACCACTGTGCTATCGCAGCCGGCCTGTGGAATATAAAATAACATAATATGAGACTGACACCCAAGGACAATAGAGACAGGGCCAGAAATATTGCTCCACAGTTGGAAGCCTGCCTTATGAGCTGGGGGAGAAGGCAGCTGGGATAGAGAAGTGGTCACTAAATCAATGATGGTTGGAGGGATCGTTCAGGATGGGAGATGTGTACTGAAAGTAGATAAAGGACCAAACATGATGGCCTCTCAGTAGGTGTACCGCAAACCATAATGCCCCAAAGTAGAGAGAGAGTATAGGGGAAATTGTCTGCCATAGAGGCAGGGGGAGGGTTGGGATGGTGGGAATGATACTGGGGACACAGGTGGTGGAAGATGTCCACTGGTGGAGGGATGGGTGTTTGACTGTATGACTGAACTCAAACATGAAAGCTTAGTAAGTGTATCTCACAAAGATTTTTTTTTTGAAAGGAGCCAGGAAATCCTGCAGATGAGTCAGCAAGGTTCCTCCTCTCTCCCTCTGTAGGGGTAGAGCCACTTTGTTCCCTGCTGTCCTTCCTGATCCCTGAGCACCTGCTCTGTTGCCTCCTTGACCACCTCTCACAGGGCCTCATGTCTGGCCTAAGCCTTGAACATTGGTTGAGTTTTCCTACCACTCCACTCTTTTGTTCTAGAGCCAGAGCTGAGTGTTTTGACAGTCTAGAGATACACTACAACACGCTCTTACAACTCAATTCTCTCTCTAATATATCCTCAATTAAGTTCAAAGTTATAAATCATTCCATTAACAGGAGCTTGTGCTGGGCAGACCAGCCACAGAGACAGCTGGGTTCCTGACCAAAATCTTTTTCAATAAACTTTGCTTTTGCCTAGGCATCTCGCTCTAGGCGAAGTCTTTTGTGAACCCATCATTCATTGTCCCTGAGGAGTTGGTCCCAGAAACCCCTTCAGAGAATAAGCAGACACTCCAATGATGGTGCAAGATCACTAGAGAAACAATACTTGAGAAGAAAAAAACAATTTTCCTCAAACAAAAGGGGATGTTCACACTACAGCCCTGGAAACTATTGCCTCAGCTTCACCAGTGTAATGAATCATCTCTTAGGGTATCAAGAAAAGTTGGGTGTCGCAGGCCCTGAGCCTGTCTCTTCGATGCTAGAAGTCAAGGACATACTAAGGAGGCCTCTGAAAACTCTGCTAAGTGTTTTCAGGGAATCCAAACCACATGGTGCTTAGTAACAGATGTGTCCTAGCACATTCCAGGAGTGAACGGCTCTCCTGGAAACCCCCAGAGGCCTGGCCAGGGCTGAGTGGGGCCAGAAGCTCCTCCCTCCTTGCCCAGACCCCCCAGGCCCCAAGGACTGAAAGCTGAGCTGTGGCTGTTCTCTAAAACCCTGTCATGGGGGCAACCACCTCTGTGCTGCTACAGAGCCTGGGAATGTGGTGGGCTCACAGAGGGCCTCCCTCGCCCTCGGTAGGTGACCCTTACAGCTTCTTCTTTCATTTAGGCTTAGCTCAAACGGTCAAAAGCTCAAACTATTTTATATGAAGACTCAAAAGATTTTATATTAAAAATAATCAGGGAATGGGTCGGCCGAAGTGATAGTACAGCGGGAGGGCATTTGCCTTGCATGCGGCTGGCCTGGGTTCAATCCCCGCCATCCCATATGGTCTCCAAAGCATTGCCAGGAGCGATTCCTGAGTGCAGAGCCAGGAGTAACCCCTGATCATTGCTGGGTGTGACCCCCTCAAAAAAACCAGAGGTATCATTTGTTAATGATACTGCAGACATCAGTATTGGGGTTGGGGAGATGGTTCAAAGGGCTGGAGCAGTGATGGAACATTGTATGTCAAAAATCCAACTATGAGTAACTTTGTAATTCATAGTTACCTTTATCAAATAAAATTTGGGGAAAAAAGAAAAAAAAAGAAAACAAGTATTCGAAAAACAGAAACCAACAGAGCCAGAGAGATAGTACATACAGCAGGTAGGACATTTCCCTTGCACATGGCTAACCTGGCTTCAATCCCCAGTACTACATGGTCCCCCGGCACTGTCAGGTGTGGCCACCAAACCAGCTACCCACACCCCAGTGAAAAAAAACTGGGATTCAACATATCCACAGACTCTGTTGTTTGAGGATTTTGGGGGGCTGAGATGACTCCTTCCTCTGCCCGTTTCACTGGGGATCATCCTTAAAGCTAATTCTGTGGGTGTCATCTGGGTTGAGAGGTCAGCAGGGGTCAGGACGGTCAGTGTCACCCCTTCTCCGCTCAATATTCATTCTCACAGAATGGTTGCTTCTTTGGTAAAGAAATATTACAAGAAAGCAAGCGCAGGGTGTGCTGTGCTGAGGGGTCCCTGCATGTCCCTCTCACATACTCTATTGTCTAAAGTGAGTCTGCAGTTACCTGGTCCAAGTTGAGGCCACTCTGGGTGTAGGCAGCCCCAACTTTCAGTTTGCAAGTTATTAGATTTTTTTCAGTCGACTTTATTTTTGCTCATGGAGGTTATGGTATGTGCCCATTGTTCGGAGACTTAATTTAGGTTTCAGTTTTAGCCTGAGGTACTTTTTTGTAAATGCAAACTGGACATTTGAAAAGATAGAGGGTATGTTTGTTGCTTAAAAGTACAACTGATTCATTAGTTCATGCATATATATATATTTTGTTTTTTTGGGGGGTCACACCTAGTTGTGCTCAGGGCTTATTCATGCCTCTGTGCTCAGGGATCACTCCAGGTGGGGCTCAAAAGATCATATGGAGTGCGGGGGTGGGGTGGGGGGATCAAACCTAAGTTAACTGTGTGCAAGGCAAATGCCTTATCTGCTCTACTTTGTCTTTGACTCACATTCGTTTCTAATTTTCAAGTACATTTTCCCCTATTTATTTCTCCCCAATTTTATTTTATTGATGCACCGCGATTTACCAAGCTATTCATAGTTGCGTGTTTGACCTACAGTGTTCCATCACCAACCCTGACCAATGTCAGCTTCCCTCTACCAGTGTTCCCAGGTTCCCTCTCCAATTTTTTCCCCGCATCCCCAGCCCCAGCCTTCCATCTTGCTATTTCCTGCCTTCTCAACTGGTTTATCCTGTCTTCACACAGGCAGATAGAGTGGGAGGCATTGTATTGGGTGGGTGAGGGAGTCAAATAAATCAAGAGAGCCATGGAGATGGCTCAATCTTACAGAAAGCAGACTTGGCATGCAGAAGGCCCCAACTGATCCCCAGTGTCATGTGGCTTCCCAACCATCACCAGAAAGACTCTCCCTCCAAGGTACTGGGAATGGCTCCTGAGCACTACCAGATGTGACCCTAAAACAAAAACAAATACTTTTATTTTTATTTATTTATTTATTTATTTATTATTAGTGAAACACCATGAGGTACAGTTGTAGACTAACAAATTTTTGTGCTTGGGTTTCAGTTATACAGTGATCGAGTACCCATCCCTCCACCAGTGCCCATCCTCCACCACCACGGGTACCAGCATCCCTCCCACCCCCCAATAAGAATCCTTTTGAGGATATTTGTCCTCAAGGTGTGCAGGCCTGAGCTCAACCAGCAAGAGGCTAGCTAATTTAAAGCTTAAAGTCAAGGTGTGGATGTTACAAGTAAGTTCCACTCAGGTATCACATCAGGGAAGAGACATCATCTTTTTTTAAAAAAGAATATTTTATTATTGAATCACCATGAGATACAGTTATAAGCTTTATGTTTGCGTTTCAGTCATTCAATGATTCAATACCCATCCCTCCACCAGTGTACATTCTCCACCACTAATGTCCCCAGTGTATTCCACCCCCCTTTCCAATCCTCCCCTTGCCTCCATGGCAGACAATTTCCCCCATACTTTCTCTCTACTTTTGGACGTTATGGTCTGTAATACAGATACTGAGAGGCTATCATGTTTGGTCCTTTATCTACTTTCACCATACATCTCCCATCCCGAATGATTTCTCAGACCATCGTTGATTTAGTGATCCCTTCTCTATTCCAGCTGCCTTCTCCCCAGCTCATGAGACAGGTTTCCAACTATGGGGCAGTATTCCTAGCCCTTGTCTCTACCATCCTTGGGTGAAGAGACATCTTCTTAATACAAGATAAAACACTTCTTTAATAGCTGGATGACCAGGAGGTGGTTGAAGTGAAGGTGGTTGAGTGATTATCCTTGAAGATTCCCTATTGTTTGAGGCAAGGAGGTAAGCCCCCAGCTGAGATCCCTTCTTCTCTGTGAAAAGAACAGCTTGGAGGTGAATGTAAAAAACTTGCATATTGGATTGAAGTTCATCTGCATTCAAGTACCCCTTTGGGTGGGTGGCTTTTGAGCTGTGTGACCCTGGGTAATTTTTCAGACCTCATTTCCCCCCTGTAGTTTAGATTCTTCATCAGGACTTCATTGGGGCTCAGGATGACTGTTGTAAATTCTAGGATTGTGTTTTGCTGTCTCTCTCATTAAAAAGAAAAATTCTAAACAATACTGACTTAAAAAAAAGTATCAGGAAGTAAAGGGGAAATGCTCCATTCGGTTGGTCAACCCCAAATTATCACTGTTCTGCTGTTAAGGAAGGTTTAGAATTTTTCAATAGTTATTGAGGACATAGAACTTCCCTATTACTACAAGGAAAGATTGCATTGGTCCAGAGACTTTCCAAGAAAATTTTCTATAGGTACAATAAAATAAAAATTGTGGAACAATAGCACAGTGGGTAAGGCATTTGCCTCACACGCGGCCAACCTGATGGGCCCAGGTTCAATTTCTCCGCCCCTCTTGGAAAGCCTGGCAAGCTACCGAGAGCATCTCACCCACACGGCAAAGCCTGGCAAGCTACCCGTGACGCATTCAATGTGCCAAACACAATAACAACAAGTCTCACAATGGAGGCATTACTGGGCCCACTCGAGCAAATCGATGAACAATGGGAGGACAGTGCTACTGCTACAGTGCTAATTTTCATTCATTTTGTCATTTACAAAAAACATTATAAAATAGTGTATCCAAACAGAATCAAAAGTTTGTCTAGGTAGGGAACATCACCTGCCTTTTATGCAGAATCTACAGATCAGTTGAATTCAAATCAACTTTTCCTTCTTATTTTATCTGTTAACTTTCCTAAAGTCCCTAAAAACCTCACAGTCCCAAGATCAAAAAGATATATTTGACCTCAAAATAGAAATGATCAGGTGCAATTTAGGATGGGATGGCTGGAGACAAGACTCTGTGTGTGTGTGTGTGTGTGTGTGTGTGTGTGTGTGTGTGTGTGTGTTTGGTTCACTGCCAGTGTTTCTCGGGGCTATGGTGAACAATACAGTCAGACTGCCAGCCTCAATTAGTATACCCAGGTGGAGGGGGGTAGAAATTAAGTGAGGGGAGTCAAGTGAGAACACAATCATTGCAAATAGTGATAAAAGTTGGCAAAGAACAGGAGTTTTTGGAAGAAGGAATTCCCCAGAGGTGCCTGGTTTACAGAACTGCAGTCTTTGCATAAAAACAATGGAAAGTTTCCTCTTGAGTGGAAAGGAGGAAGGAGACAAAAGGAAAAGGACCTGAAGACTTCATCAAAGAAGCAAGGAGGGGTTTATCCTCGGGTATTTATTTACAGATTTCTCTTTATTTCAAAGCGTTGGGTTATTGCTCTTATTTTGGAGTGTTGGGTCATTGTGGTAATGACCCAAGTATGTGGTAAGAAGAGGTATGTTGGTGTCTTTACATTTTTGGTTTTTGGGGTCACACCCCTGCTATGCTTAGGGGTTACTCTTGGCTCTACACTCAGGAATTACTTCTGGAGGTGCTCAGGAAGACCACAGGGAATGCCAGGGATCAAATCTGTGTTGGGCACGTGCAATGCAAACACCCTACCAATTATACAACCACTCTGTCCCCTCTTGAAATCATTTTTTTTTTTTGCTTTTCAGATCACAGCCAGTGATGATCAGGGATTACTCCTGGCTCTGCGCTCAGGAATAACTTCTGACAGTTCTCAGGAGGACCAAATGGGATGCCAGAGACCAAATCCATGTTGGCCATGTGCAACGCAAATGCCCTACCAATTGTACTATCACTCTCTGGCCTCTCGTAGTAACTTTTATCTGGATGAAGAGTTGGGCTATATTATAGGGGCTCTGTTGGCTTTGCCTCATCGAGAAGGAAACACGTGTGCTGGTGGCAAGGAGCGAGGAGCGTTCAGCATCGGTACTGCCCATGTTCATGGCAATGCAGGATTCAAGCATAGGTGTGGTGAAGGAGGGTATAGATAGAACTGAGTCTGGAGATGTGGCCATGGCTGTCACCCATTGGCACTGTCACACAGGCACGACATCAGTGTGATGTTGGTGGCCTCATGGGTGGCTCATGTGAGTAGGGAGGAGAGAAAGATGGTCACCTTCCGATCCACTTCTGCCACCCAGGACCCAGGCTTACTGGGTTTTTATCTTGCCTCACAGAAAAGAATTTCAGGAATAGATGAGCAATGAAGTAAAACAATTTTA
The DNA here is from genome assembly GCA_028565675.1 of Sorex palustris. NCBI lineage: Eukaryota > Metazoa > Chordata > Mammalia > Eulipotyphla > Soricidae > Sorex > Sorex palustris. Next base: position 3,351,995 of record JAOXYA010000025.1, on the reverse strand, counting down.
TTTGGAGGTTTTGAAGGGAAGGAGGGAGAGAGAGTGGGAGAGAGTGGAGAGTAATATGCTCAAGAGAGAACCTGGGCTTCTCCAAGGGTGGAGAAAGCCCCTACCCACACCCCAGTATTAGATAGGAAAGCATGAAAGGACACATCTCATGAGAGGAGATGCAGTCAACACATGTACTAGGCAACACACGTACTCGACCACATGGGCCTAAGAGGCACATAGGCTTTGGCAGCATATGCACACCTTCCTTTGTTCAAGGTGGCCTTTATAGAGTTTCTCCAACATGCCCCCATGTGGGGCTTCTACCTAAGTCAAAGTTCATTGCTAAGGAGTTTGCCTAGGGAGGTTGGGAGAGGTGATGGTCTTCTTTGAAATTCCTTTCCTGGCCTTTTGTTTCTGTAGGAGCTTCTCTGGGTCAGTTGTTGATCCAGGTGAGGGTCTTATCAGGCCTTAGTTCTTGTTTTCTGCAAGGTTGACCTTGGCAACTTCAAAGCTATTACTTTCCAAGAAATTTACTGTCATCACCTAAGGAGGGGGCCTTTCCTATCTGTCTGCCTGCCTACATCAAGTGTATGTCCATTCTAGCATCTACCTGACCTGGGGCAGCTCAGGACTGAGTCTGGCTTCTGGGTGCTTTCTCTGCAATGTTGGATCACCTGATAGAAAGTTAAGGTATAGAAATTTAAGACCTGGCTGAGAAGAAAACCTGGGCAATATTTGAGAGAGGTGGTGGGCATCAATCATAGGTATTAGAAAAGAAAAAGAGAAAGCAAGACAGCAAGTGCATGTGTGTGTGTGTGTGTGTGTGTGTGTGTGTGTGAGAGAGAGAGAGAGAGAGAGAGAGAGAGAGAGAGGAAGGGAGGGAGAGAGAAAGTCATACAGGCAGGTTAGGGGTAGTGATGGGAGGGAAACTGGGGACATTGGTAGTGGGAAATTTTCACTGGTGAAGGGACGGGTGTTGGAACACTGAATGACTGAAACCCAATCATGAACAACTTTTAACTGCATATCTCACAGTGATTCAATTAAAAGATGCTATTTACTTACCATATATGTGACTCAAATAAAGCTCAGGGACAAATCTGTCATGTGTGAAACCCTGGGTTTGATTACCCTGTACTGCAGCAAAATAAAACTCTCCATTTGTATAGTAAAAATAAATCCTGGATACCAGTGAGGGCAAAGGGGCATGGAAGAACCCAGGAAGCATTTTGTTTTGGGAAAAGGAGATAGAAATTTTCAGTACAGCTTTGGTCATCACATGGTGAGAATTTCAGGGTCTATAATAAAAAAAAGTTTGCAATTCACTGAGCCATAGAGGGCAGTTAACTGTGACTCCTAAAGTTGATGCCTCTTTCACCCACATCTTAGGCCAGTCCCTGAGAAAAGAACAGGGAGACTCAAATGGTGGAAACTTTTGCTGTGGGCAGGGTGACACCATGGACTGTGCTCAGGGGCTCAGAATTCCACAGGATGCAGGAAAGTGATGCGCTTCCCTTGGTGAGATGTCCTTGGTTGCTGATCCCTCGACCTTCTCATCGTCCATTTTTTCTTGAGTGTGAGATGATGAAGACAGACAATTAAGTCAGAGCCCAAGAGCTTCATCTGCTGTTAGTTTCCTTAATTGTATTTCCTACACATTCTTTATAAATAGATTTAAGCGAGACACTATGTTCTTTAAATTGTGCATTCTGGTTGCTATAGAAACAGTTGCTTTATCTCCCCTTTTTCTACCCCTCTCCTAGGCTTAGCCATAAGAAGTTAACACCTGTTTATTTTCCTGAGCAGGTGAATTATCCAATAATTCTTATTTTCTAAGAAGGTTTCTATGAGTATGTCCGAAAACCTGCTGATGACATCTCTTTAGAAGCATCAGGTGAGGGTTGGTGATTTCTGGGAGATATGATCCAATCTTGTTAACCCTTCAAATAATAAGCAACTCCTTTCATAGATTCATGGGCTCTTGGAACTGGAGAGGAATCTCTAAAGAGATCATTATAATAATAATTAAAAATCATCTTGTGCTGAGCATTAAATGCATTAATTAGTTCTAAAGGAATGTTTTAATTAAATCACTTCTTCTGAAACATTGATTGAACACTAGTACCGAGCTGGAGCAGACCCAGGTAATCATCTCTCAATGGCCTAGAAGCCTGTCACATGGGACTCAGAAGTGTTTTCTCTGTGAAGGAACAAAGCTGCCCTCATCATCCTGCCAGTGGGTTGGCAATATGGACCTTGCTTGGGCTAGAATGTTTTAGGACACATCCCTGGTTATGTGCATGTATCAAGCAATGGGGGAAACAATAGGGTCACACAGGTTTCTTCTCATTTTTGCAAGAGTGGAAAAACTAAAAGCAAAGGATTAGAAGGGAAAATCCCTGGTAGCATAACATGACTATTCAGTGACAGAATACTCACTTGGAGCGCTCCCCCAGAGGGGGGCTGGTGAGAGCCCTTCCTGCCCCAAGAGACCAAGCCCCAGCAGCTGATCTCCACAACCCAACTGCCGCCACACCCCAGGCCACTCCCTACACACTTGGGTCGAGCTGCACACGTGAGTGAAATCCGACAGAGCTCAGGTAATGCAGAACTTTGTGACCTTTGACTCTGGGCTCAATGGGACCAGAAGCAGAGATCCTCTGCCTGCTTCCCCCAGTCTCTGGTGACCCAGGGGTCACACCCATAAGCCACCTCCTGTCAGCACCAGATAATTCTCATCATCGGCTGCCATCCAGATCACAAGCTTTTTCTTCCCAAAGGGAGCAACATGACGCCCCCGTAAGCCATGCCACCAGACTCGGAGCCAGGCTGCTTCACTTGGGGCGCTCCAGAAGGGGGTGGGTGAGAGCACTGCCCACCCCAGGGGACCCAGACCCGGCAGCTGACAACCTCCAGATCCTAACCACCACCACGCTCAAGGCCACTCCCCAAACGCTGAGGCCGTGCTTCATGCATGAGTGAACGTATTCCTGGACCATTCGGCCACATGACTATTCACGACTGGGCTTCCTGACTCCTAGGCCACAGCTTCCTCCCATGTCTGGCTGATGACCAGTGCTGCTCAAGCTGAGATGGACATTGGAACCAGCTGGGGGATTTGTGGATGTGCAGCTTCTGCTAGAACAGCTCTGAAATGTGTCTGGGAGTTTGCATTTCTCACAAACACCTGGATGGTGCTGATACTGACCTAGACTTTGATAATCAAAGCTCTAAAACACCATCAGAATCTTTGGAGGTACTGAACCCCTTTGAGAATCTATGGCCGCTAATAGGGACTCTGTCATGTAAAGTTATTTGGATGTAGACTAATATTGATTTTACGATCGGCTCTATGTCTGGGTCAAAGTTATCCACCAAGAAATGAGTCAGAAAGAGAGGGATAGACGTAGAAAAATTGCACTCATTTGTGGAATATAAAGTAACAGAATGGAATATAAAGTAACAGAAAGGGAGACTTACACCCAAGAATTGTAGAGATGAGTACCAGGAGGATTGCTCCATGGCTTGGAAGCTGGGCTCACATGCTGGGGTAAAAGGCAGCTCAGATAGACAAGGGACCACCATTTAAAGGGTGCTTCGAGGGCCCTCTCAGGATGGGACATGCGTGCTATAAGTAGACTATAGACTGAACATGATGGCCACTTAATGCCTGTATTGCAAACCACAACACCCAAAAGGAGAGAGAGAGCAAAAGAAAATGCCCTGCCACAGAGGCGGAATGGGGTTAGAGGGTGTGTAGGGGATGGTGGAAGGGATACTGGGATCATTGGTGGTGGAGAATGGGCACTGGTAGAGGGATGGGTACTCGATCATTGTATGACTGAAACGCAAGTACAAAATCTTGTAAGTCTACAACTGTACCTCATGGCGTTTCACTAAAACAAACAAACAAAAACTACAAAAACATGAATTTGAAAAAATAAAAAAGTAATCCAAGCATTTCTAATCACATTAACTTTTCCGTCCCCCTCCTCTCTTCACATCCAATTTAGGGTAACAACAGAAGATGTTTATTAGTAGTAGTGGAAGTAGGTCATTAAGACCTACCCCTCTAACGAAGATGACTAGAAAAGCTGAATAAAATATGTTGTCAAAAAATAAAAGACCCCACAGCCGAGACCAGCCGCAGTGACGGGCCCTGGTCTCTCCTCGGTCCCTGAGTCCACTCACTGCTCTGTGCTCCTGGGCAACCAGAAGGGGTTCACTGAGGGTCACTAAGGGACAACACTCACCGGGGGGCGGGAGGAAGCCATCAGACTGGGGGGGGCAGGGGGGCAGGGAGGCAAAGGCCTGGGCAAGGGAGGGGTGTTGGGACTCGGGGTCCCGCCTGATCTGGAGCCAGGCCAGAGGCAGGAGTGAAGGGCAGTGTCCGAGTTCCTGTGCCAACCCCTGGACAGGCCTTTTTGCCCCTCCCCCTCCCCCCTTCCGACTCCCCTCCCTGGGAAAGCAGGGGACCATGAAGCCCTTAGCAGCTTCCATGATGCCCATACTTGCTGGCTGGTAAATAGAGTCTAGAGGTCACTGCTACTCTTGGGCATTGGCCCCGTAAAACCTCCACAGAAACACAGAGCCAGCCCGGCAGGGCAAGAGGCTTTTACGGTAAAGGCCTGGCATGTCTGAGGACATGAGTTTGACCCCTGGCCCTGCCCCGCCCCGTTGGGCAAGGGTGCTCCCACAGTCAGTGTGATCTCCTAGGCATGGAGCCCAGGGTCCGTGTGCACTGCGACTTGAGCCTATGTGACCCCCTCTTCCCCAGATCCCACCATACAAAAAGGAATGAGAAGAGAGAGGAGGGGGACAATGACTGAGCAGGGCTGGCCCGTGCATGGGGCCAGAGGAGGCTAAGGGATCTGGCGAGACTTGGCCAGAACGAGGAAACTCCTTCACCTGCCAGGGACTGTCACCTCCTCTCCTGCTCCTGTCTCCAGGCTGTCACTGCCTGCAGGAATAACTGCTGAGACGCGGTGCCCTTCCACCTAGGGAACCCCAGGCCAACTCTGCACTTGGGATGGCCAGGAAAGGGGAGGTCTGTGGAAGTTAAGAACTGGAAAGGGGGCTGGAGCGATAGCACAACGGAGAGGGCGTTTGCCTTGCATGCAGCCGACCCGGGTTCGATTCCCAGCATCCCATATGGTCCCCCGAGTACCGCCAGGAGTCATTCCTGAGTGCATGAGCCAGGAGTAACCCCTGTACATCACTGGGTGTGACCTCAAAAGAAAAAAAAAGAACTGGAAAGAAAGTGTCCCCGGCCAGGAGCACCCAGTACTGGCATCTCCAAGCACAGATTGAGGCCCGGCTCACACCTGGGTGTCACCTGGGACAGATGGAACTGACAGAAAAGGTCATTGGTATTTTTTATGTATGTATTTTGCTTTGGGGCCGTCCCCGGCTGTGTTCAAGGTTGACTCCTGGCTCTGTACTGAGGGGATCACTCCTGGTGGTCCTCAGGGGAACCTAGAGGGGTGCTGGAGATTAAACCGGGCTTGGCTGCTTGCAAGACAAATGCCTTGCCCTTGTACCATCTCTTGGCTCACGACCATCTTTTTCTCCTAATTGTGCCAGTAACAAGCATTTAGGAAGTGCCCATTCGGTGCCGGGCCTGCAGCCAGGCAGTTTACAAACATCCCTTTCCCTGTCCTGTACCCCTGAGATTCTCCAGCTGGGGGCAAGGCAGCCCGGCCTTCCGGAACAGAGATCACTCAGCAGCCCGCCTCTCGGCTTCCCTCCCTCCTCCTTGGCCGCTGTTTCTGCCAGCAGTTTCTGTTCCCATCACTGGTTCCTTTTCCTCTTCCCGGACCCTAAGTCAGGGTATTTTCCAAGTTCAGGCTCCAGCTCCCCGAAAAGAGCACATAGCAGTGAGTGGACTCAGGGACCGAGGGGAGACCAGGGCCCGTCCCAGCGGCTGGTCTCGGCTGTGGATCCAGAGACTATAAAACCAAGCTCCCGGACCTCTTATTCTCTAGTTCTCACTCTCAGAGAACTCGGCAGGCTACCGAGAATATCCTGCCCGCATATATGCCTGGCTGGGGACACCTGTAAAGGTGATTAGAGGCTGCCCGAAAAGCCTCCATCCCTCTTGGAGAGCCCGGCAAGCTACTGAGAGTATCCCGCCTGCATGGCAGAGCCTGGCAAGCTACCCGTGGCATACTCGATATGCCAAAAACAGTAATAATGATTGATGGTCCTCATTCCCCTGAAAGACTCTGAAAGAGCCCCTAATATATATGGCATTGAGCTACACTAGCACGTGACAGGGACGAATGAAGACATTACTGGCACCTGCTCGAGCAAACTGATGAACAACGGGGTGACGGTGATAGTGATTATATATCAATGTAATCATATTCCTAACATAACACCCAATATACCACTGGAGATCCCACCTCCCGCCCTTGCCTCCTGATCCCCAGAATAAAGAATAACCCTGATGCACCCCCCCAGTGGGGTCCACACAGGGACTCCTGCCCCAGACCTTCCTGGTTTATGCCTTCCTAGACGCTGCCTCCCTGACCAGCCAGCCCACAGGGAGAATGGCCCTTCTCAGCCCCAGCACCAACCCACACACGTTTCTAGTGGCCGCCTGTTCACAGGCCCTGCAGCAGCGAAAGCCATTGACAGCACTGGAAGGAAGGAGGAAGTTTAGCAGGTCATTGTTTGGGGGGAGTCGCAACCGTTCGGGGGTGTGGTCTTGGACTTCCCCTGTGCCGGGCATAGGAGCTGACTGCAAGTCCCTTCCAGGCTTTTCCAGAAACAAAGTGTCTCTCCTTCATCTGTTTGTTTTGGCTGTGCTTAGGGCTTCCTCCTGGCTCTGCACGGTGGGGCGGAGATCACTCCTGGCAGTGCTCAGGGGACCCTAAGGGGTGCTGGACTTCAAATCCAGTTCAGCCACATACAGAGAAAGTGCCCTGCCCACTGTACTGTCTCTCTGGCTCCAAGATCTTTGGCAAGAATACCCCAGGGGGTGGGGGGGGGGCTGGAGCGATAGCACAGCGAGGAGGGCATTTGCCTTGCACGTGGCCGACCCGGGTTCGATTCCCAGCATCCCATAGGGTCCCCTGAGCACCGTCAGGAGTAATTCCTGAATGCATGAGCCAGGAGTAACTGAGCATCGCTGGGTGTGACCCAAAAAGAAGAAAAAAAAAGAATACCCGAGGGGCTGAAAGTCCACTCTGCACTGGCCTCCCCTCCCCCACCATCAGCTGTTGCATACCTGGGCCTGCTGCATCTTCTGCAGCCACTGCAAGCAGTCGGCAGCGCCGGCGCAGTGCACAGTGAACGCGGTGGACACGCACTGGAAGTCAGTCAGGTAGATGACCAGAAAGCTGTCTGGGTGCAGAAGCAGGTCAGCTGCAGGGGCTGCAGGGGCTGGGCTTCCTGCATCCCCCCATCCCCAGCCCCAGCCCTGGGGTCTGGCTGGGAGGAGGGGAGAAAGGACAGGGCAGGAGGGACCTACTCGGGTCTCGGAGGGGTCGGCACACCAGCTTCTCCAGCATATAGGGAGGGCGGATGACCTTGGCTTTGTCGGCCTTGCGCTGGGGCTTGGTTACCAGGAGCGCGTCCGAGAAGAGGAACAAGTAGGCGTCCAGCTGGGACAGGCAGAGGAGGAAGAGGGTCAGTGGGAGCGGGGGACAGAGAGACAGAGCTCAGGGGTTGGGGGTGGGGCGTGTGGCACCTGTGGGGTGCACTGACTCTCACCTCTAGACTCTCACACAGATTCACACACAGATTCTCACACGGAGATTCACACTCACACAGACTCACACATAGACTCACACAGACAGACTCTCACAGAGACACACACACACAGACACACACAGACTCAGACACAGACACACAGACAGATTCACACAGACATACTCTCACATAGCTATTCACACACACAGACTCTCACAGAGCTTCACACAGACACACAGACAGGCTCTCACAGAGACTCTGACACACAGACACACACAGACTCCCA
>JAOXYA010000025.1:3312828-3326193 GCA_028565675.1 Sorex palustris | reverse complement strand
TCTTTTATCGCATGTTCCGAGGAACAATTCTTCTCCAGTGTCAAAAACGGCATGATGAGATTGGTGCCTTCTTGTCTCGGTCAGACCAATGATGTCATACTTGATCATTCATGCTTGTACCATCAGGTCCTCGATGGATACATCTGATGCTAGAATACGTGCATCAAAAGTACAGACGGTCATTTTTGTCTTTCTTCGTTGTGGCAGCCTAGTTTGGCCTTGAGATTTTATAGGCCTCTCCTTTCTCATCCTTCTCAGTGCTGCCCTATTGGTGAAGCCTTCAGGGTCAGGGTCAGGGGCATGAGACCCATTGTAGTTACTGGTTTTGGCATATCGAATACACAGAGGATAGCTTGCCAGGCTCTGCCGTGTGGGCGGAATACTCTCGGTAACTTGCCAGGCTTTCCTTGAGGGATTGAGGCTTTGGGGGCGACCTCTAATCTCCCTTGTAAGTGTTATCATATTTGAATCCTATCAAATATGGTACGGCAATTCTGGAAGATGGGTATTTAGTGTCTTATAATTTGCTGTGCAGCCGCTTTGCGGCCACGCGGGTTTGAAAAGGGTCCTGGAGTTTGGTGGTGGCTGGGTAGTGGAGGTGGTGAGATGATACTAGGGAAATTGGTTGTGAGAAAGCTACACTGATAGAGGGATGTGTGCTCCATCTTTGTATCACTAAAACTCAATCATAAAAGCTTTGTATCTCATGGTGACAAAAAAAATTTAAGGAAAAGAAAAGAAAACTAGTCAAATACAGATTATAGATTAAAACAAAGGAACAAATTTAGCTACAACATAGGACATCTATTTTGAATAGAATAGTTCATCTTTTCTTCATTCACTTAACAATAGCCATGAATTAATAACTGTGCCAATATAAGTGTTGGATATTGTGAATATGCAACTTGTAGGTTAAAATAAAAGTGACATTAGCCTGTAGTTAAACAAGTAATTATTGTTATAATTTGTATAGACAATGAAAATTTTAATATGGTGTAAATATAAATACAGAATATAAATATCTCTGGACAAGGACATTTGGAAAGATGTTCTAAAATGCAACATTTTAAGTATGAGTTTCTCATTTAGCATCCACTCTTGTCTTCTTATAAATTATTCAGTTTTATCTTACAATTAAGTTAAAGCCTGCAAATAAACTAGAGATTAATTTAGTTTTAGTTTTATGTTAGGCACACTGAAAGAAAAAGTGCAATGAAACAATGCATAAAACCCAATGTACTTTTACTATTTTTATTTAAGTTTGAATATCACTTATTACATTTGTAGAGCATGTAGCTTCAGAGTTCTTTTTGTCCCCTAGTTTTATTTTATTGAAACAGTCTGAGTTACAAAGTTATTATGGTTGGTTTTTTAATATGTAATGTTTCATCAACAATCCTGTCAACCGATTCAACTTCCCTCCACCAGTGTTATCAGGTTCCCTTTTTTATCAACCCACATACTCCAGCCTGCTATTTTGACAGACACCTTTTAAGTCTGGTTATTAAGGTTTGCATTTTCAGTTATTTCAGTGAAGTTGACTTTGTTGTTTGTATATTCAGGTCTATCATTCCTTAACAACCACCAGTGTACTGAATCTCCTTAACCCCTGCATCCATTACTTCTAATCTTTCTCTTCTCCCCTTCGCATTCACTCTGTTTCTTTTCTTCCTTCAATAATGTGTCTTTTTAAAAAAAATCTCAGGGCTAGGACGAAGGAGACATTACTGGGGCCTGCTCGAGGCAATTGACGAATAACAGGATGGTTGTGATTGTGATTGTGTGGTGTTGGAATAATGTGCATGGGAAACCACCAATAACAAACCACCAATAAAATTACAGACCCTCAATCAATAAAAAAGTTCATTACAAACAAATTCCTCTTTAAGAATGTTGCACTCTATTTAAAGGATTGTGTGTATTAAATGAGATATCCATATGGAATAGTTGGCATGTTGTAAACAGCAACACTACCTATGATTATTATCATTCATACTAAGAAGTTTCTAGGTATCGAATAATTCTAGGCATCATTGTTTCCAACCTTAAGCTGGAAAAGTAGTCTCAGGAAGAATATAGAAGATTTCCAAGGTTGTGTGGTTATAGGATAGGGTGTTGAGTCGCAGCTTAATATAGGCTTGATAAATCTATTGAAGTAGGGTGTTTGGCACGTCACTTTGGTGGGCTAATCACTGGAACAGAATTCAGACCAAGGTGGTTTTGTTTGTTCTCCTCTTCCTCTCCTGCCTTCTAGGTTGTCTGCATTCTGTGTCAAGATATATAAGGACTCATGCGTTTGTTTTTGACTCTACTGAAAGGGTGTCCTCAGACCCATTGCCAGGTCAGTACACAAACTCATTCCATCTGCCTTACAATTAAGATTCAGAAGCAGGCAGCAAGAAAATCCCTCCCCATGCACCAATTCCAATCAGCGATGATGCTCGTAATGACCAGCTAATAAAGAATTCGCACAAGCAAACCACACTATTAAATATAGAATGGTATTGATGCCAACCTGTTGGGAGCACTTTCTGTTCCTTTTTCAGAACAATGTCTGAGCACAAGAATATGATCCTCCCACCTCGGACATATTTTTTGCCCCTTTAAGTAGAGCCATCTCTAAAATAAAGATCTGGAAGGAGATATTCATTCCCCAGAAGCCAATAAGAGGCCATTTCAAAAGCTCAACTGAGGTCCACATACTATTCCCTGTGAATCATTATAACCTGACAAGGATCCATATCTATTCATCCATGGACCAGTTTGATGGGCGATTAAGACATGGAACTCTCAGATGAATTCCAATGAGGACATGCTCGGAAATGGAAAAATACACATAAGAAAACAAAACAAAGGAAAATCTTCTCATAATCTCATCAAACAAGCTGACTTAAGTACGTTCACCCCATGATGATGCAGATATAAGACAAAATATGTAGGCAGATGATTTCTGACCCGCGATGCTTAGCCTGGCTTCTGTGACCAACGTACTAAGAGCTTCTTAAGTGTATTTTTGAGGTGTATGTGTTGGGGAGGGGGCATTTTTCCTGTTTTGACCCAATTCTTACCAGGTATGGGGGTTAGTGTTTCCATAAACACCAGACAGACTTTCCCTGATGAGCACTTGACTAGCAGTGTTCCCATTTACTGGCAGGGAGAATTGAGGATTAGAGAGATTGAGTTCCTCTCACAGGGGAACCCAGGTGATAAATAGAACGATTCTCAGCTTTCACATTTAGATGCCCCAGCCTCTTTGGTCCAGTGATTGTGGTCAGTAGTGGGGAGGACACAATGGGGCTTTGTGAGTGGGGAGCGTTTGCTGTTACTGTGGTCCAGTTCTCTTGATGGGAAAGGTCGGCTGAGAATAGTCAGTCTCCTCTGCTGCTTCTCACTGAGCTGGTGGCCTGGGAAGTAGTTATTGTGAGACCTGTTGGTTGGCTGGGGCTCCCAGAGCAAGGCACCACAGTCTAGCTGACTTAGCTAAGCTGACATTTCTCTATGCACAAGTCAAAGCATCCAGCAGTTGCCTTCTTCTGAGACTTAGTCATTCGCATATGGACTTTCCTCTGTGTGCACAGATGTCTGTGTCCAAAGGACCTCTTCTGTTTGCGGAAGGAAATGGGTCAGTTCCAAGCAGTATTGGGGATTATAATGCCCATTCGTAGCAATTCTAGGGGAGCACCCAGGATGAGAGCTGGTATTGCTTGGGGGTCCATGAAATGCCAAGAATTGAACTTGAGACCTTTGTGCATGCAAAGCACCTTTGAGTGACCTCCCCAGACACCCCCCCCCATTTTCTCTTCTTGTAAAAATACTACTTGTACTGGATTAGGAAACACTATCAAGAATGCATTTGAACTCAGTGAATTAACTATTTGAAGATCCTGCCTCCTAACATGGTCATATACAGAGGGGTTTGGGGGGAGGGTCAGGGTGGGGGGAGGTTAGGGCTTCATACTGGGGATTTGGGGAATAGGATTTAATTCAGGCCATATCAGGGACCCAGTAGAGCAGTTGACTTGTTTCTCTTGTTTTTATACGGGTCACTCCCAGTGATGCTGTGTCTTGTGGAATGGAACAGTATTGCATGCTGGGCAATTGGAGGTGGTGTTGCTTAGAGACCACACGGACCACACCCAGAAGTGGTGAATGGAGTGTTGTATCAGGCATAGAACAGGCAAGGCACTTGTGCTACCCTTGGAGCAATCTCCCTAGTTCTCAGTTCTGTTGTTTTACCCTTGGTCTCATCCAACATCCAGTTGGACCTTGACTAACCAGACATTTTTGTACTCCTTGGCTTTCCCAAACCATGGGTCCCACATCTCTTAAAAAACCGAGAGGAACATGTAAAGATAAAATAGGGCAGTCAGGACAACGCATCAGAGCTGGCCAGGAGTCCCACACATTCCCAGCATGTGCCCTTCTTCGTCTCTATTCTCTGTCACATTATCTTTCATTAGAAATTTATGCAGCAGAGGCACAGTGACTTGTGCCCGAGTGTTGCATGATTATTGTCATCACTTCCAGGAAGAACTTCCATCCTTCAAAGTTACCTCACAAAGACGCATTCTGACTTGGTGCTCTCAGCTTGTTTTGCTTTGGTCTAAGGGGGAAGGGTTTCAGGCAAGAGACGACCCTTCAAAGTAGAAGCTTCGAAAGTCCTGGCAGCCTCCTTGCAAAGCTGTATCCTGAGAATGCTGAAATTGTTGATGAGGACTGTGTGGACTGCTACCCTAGGGGCAAACACTGTCTGTTGATGAAGCGGGGAACCTGCTGATCACTGACCTGGTCACATCCTGCTGGGTTCCTGGAGGAACCAGAGAAATTGACTTTCTTGGCAATGGTGGAGAAGCAGAAACACCAGCCCATCTGCCAGGGTCAGATTTGTGGGCTCAGCCCAGCATGGAGACCAGAGCCAAGTCCATGAACTTGGGAGCAAGCTCTGCTCCCAGCCACGGCCCCTCCAATCCTCACATTCTGTTTGGAGAGTTTGTATTGCTTACTGAGAAGCTGGACCACATGAACAGAGTGTATTTTTAGTCTTCCTTGGTCCCTTTCTGGTTAAAATGGTAGTCATTGGGTAGGGCGCTTGCCTTGCATGTGGCCAATCTGCATGTGGTTTGACTCTCAGCATTCCATATGGTCTCCTGAGCACCGCCAGGAGTAATTCCTGAGTGCAGAACCAGGAGTAACCCCTGAGCATCGCCGGGTGTGATACAAAAAGCAAAAAAAAAAAAAAAAAAAGGAAAAGGTAGTCCTTCCCCCCTTCAATGACATTCTTTCCCTCCCATTCTCCCATTCTAGTACTCTTTTTCCCAGAAAGAACAGCACTATTCTCTTGGTCAGGCATTCCTGAATGATCTTTCATTCAGGAACAGTGTCTATTTTCCTTAGTCCCATGTCTTTGGCCTAAGTCATATCCACGAGGCCACATTCTGATGCATATGTTCCGCTACTGTCATCTGTCCTCCTGCAAGATCAGCTTGTGCCATTCTTGACCCTGCTCAGATAAAACAAAAAAAGTCCTGGATCACATTAGGTGTCATAGTGTTGGAATAACTCCCAATCTCAGCATATGCAGCAGTCAAAAAGATTTCTTTCTTGTTCTCTACCAATGTATTTCTGGTCAATAGTATTTTTGCTTCACTGAGTTCCGGACCCAAACTCTGCAAAGGGAAGCTACTTTCTGGAATAGTGCTAGATCTTTTGTCTGAGACCAAGAGAATGGACATGGTGAATGGTCTTGAAGATTTTCTTAGAAGTGGCACACCTGCTATTCATCTTTAGTATGTCAAAGAAAGTTATATGATAAGTCTGATTTAAGTGGACTTATATGCCACCACCCAGCAAATGATGTTGGTGAATAGTCTACATAGCCTTCATACAATGTACTTAAAAACACTGTCAAAACACTGTCCTCCCATTGTTCATCGATTTGCTCGAGCGGGCCCAGTAACGTCTCCATTTTGAGACTTGTTGTTACTGTGTTTGGCATATTGAGCAGGGGAGATACTCTCAGTAGCTTGCCGGGCTCTCTGAGAGGGGCCAAGGAATCGAACCCAGCTTGGCTGGGCTGGCTGCGTGCTAGGGCTGGAGCACAATGTACTTAACCTGACAATAATTGATAATAGTTGAGTTTTGGCATAAGACTTTGAGATGTAAGCCTTCATCAATTGGATGACTCTTCCCATTTATGTGCTCGCTCACTCCTAACTCCCTTTTTTTCCCCAACCAACACATGTTCAACCAAATCCTATACAAGTACAGGGGATACAGAGTTATAGAAAACACAAATTATAGTTCACAGATGAACAGGTATGAGAAATTAGTGCTTAAAACATATTAAAAATGTGCAAATATGAAACAGTTTAATCAACTCTCTTGGACCCACTGGTTAGCTTCAACAGTTATCAGTTCACTGCCAGTAACTTACTTTAATCTGTACCTTCATCAATCTCCCCATATTTTCTTTAATTGGAATTTTTACTAAAATAATTGTAGCATCCTATAAAGTTGTAAGATATAAGTGCCTGTACTTAAGTTGTAAGATATAAACACCTGCACTAAATTTTCTTATTTTTCATGGCTTGCAAAAACAAAGGACATTTATTATATAATCTGTTGACCTTGCTGGGATTTCTCCAGTCCCCCATGTATTCTTGTACCTGTGTGTACACTGTGTCCATATTACTTTGATGTAGACATTAAGTGGACCATAAATTTATTTTGGTCTACTCAAGAGGAATAGCACAGAGGTTAGGGCGTTTGTCTTGCATGCGGCCGACCCGGGTTTGATTCCTCTGCCCTCTCGGAAATCCCAGCAAGCTACCGAGAGTGTCCCACCCACATGGCAGAGGCTGGCAAGCTCCCCGTGGTGTATTTGATATGCTAAAAACAGTAACAACAAGTCTCACAATGGGAGGCGTTACTGGTGCCCACTCAAGCAAATCAATGAACACCAGGAGGACAAAGCTACTGTGCAGTGCTAGTGTCTTATATTGACCCAGAACCATTGTGGTTTCGCATATTAATGTTATCACAAAAGACTTTAGAAAATAACACATTAAAATTTCTTAAAAAGTTCATAATAATTCTTCAGGACCATCAAACACATTCCAAACTTCTCCATGTATTTGCTTATATTGGGGCCACACAAGGCAGTGCTCAGGGCTTACTCCTGGCTCTGCACTCAGAGATCACTCCTGGTGGTGTGCTGGGGACCCCATCTGGGTGCAAATCTAGGTCAGTAATGTATAAGGCAAGCATTTTACACACTGTACTATTGTTCTGGTCCATCAAATTCTCTCATTTTAAAAATATTACCTTATGATAATCTGTTTGAATAAAAGTGAACAAAGATCACACTTTTGATCTGTAATATTGTAAAACATTTCTCTGCTCTATTTCCAGTTGGATCTCAAAATATGATAAGATTCAGGTTCAATTCTTCTCCTTCTCCTCTTCATGCTTTAATTTTTTTACAGGACACTTCTATCAGGAGACATGTAAAGTTTCTCTTTGTAATGTTACTGATAACTGTCAAATGAAAACATTATAATTATAGTGTTTCTTTCGTTTTATGGATTTAACTGATTTAATACAGAATTATAGAGTCTAAAAAAACCTATTTCTTGTATTACTAGGTTACCTAGCAGTAAGGGAAGGAAGGTATTTAAAATAATATGCTGAATTCTCTAATCTTCTTCAATAGTGACCCATTACTAAAAATTTTTATATCATAACTGTATTGATGGGTATAAATGTATTTTAATTTATTAAAGTTATATTCCAGTGATATTCAAGATGATCTACTTTTGTTGTTGTATTTCTTTGTTTTGGAGCCACACTCAGTGGTATTTGGGCTGGAGTGATAGCACAGCAGTAGGGCGTTTGCCTTGCACACAGCCAACATGGCTGACCCGACTTTGGTTCTTCCGCCCCTCTCGGAGAGCCCGGCAAGCTACCGAGAGTATCTCGTCTGCACGGAAGAGCCTGGCAAGCTCCCCGGATGTATTCGATATGCCAAATACAGTAACAAGAAGTCTCACGATGGAGATGTTACTGGGCCCACTCGAGCAAATCGATGAACAATGGGAGGATCGTGACTGTGACTCAGTGGTATTCAGGGAGCTTATTTCTGGTTCGGTGCTCAGGGATCACTCCTGGAAGGGTACAGCAGACCATATGGAGTGCCAGGGATTGAACCCATGCAAGGGTTGATTGCATGCAATGAGAATGACCTGCACACTGTATTATCTCTCTGGCCCAAGATGATTGAATTTTGGTCAGTGGAAGTCTCTGTATTTTGATTCCTGCTCCCCCCCCCCATCATGCTACTTGTATTTAGTAGTTTCCTAGGAATCTTTATATAGAAATTTGTTTTAGATTCACCTTTTTTCTCAAATATAAAATCAGTCATTTATCATAGAAGTCCTGACTTCTACTGGGAAATAAAAGTTCCAAACTACAGTCGGTGCTTTAGGGAGGCACGTGGATATTGAGATTTTCATTGTTTTAAGTCTTTTGAATGGACAGCGCTAGAAAACACTTTTCAGCCATAAAATATATCATAAGTTTAGTATTTGCAACTGAATATTGGGTTTTTACTTTATGGCTGATTTCTCTGATATTGTGCTTATATATTCTGAAATCCTAATCTCTTGAAAATTGGGAATCCTTCTATTAAATTTTCACAAAAGTTTATTTCATCATTATACATACTCATTCTGACAGTTTATTTGCTCAAGAGAAACTTTTACCTCTCCTTGAACTACTTTATTAGAAATTATGAGTATTATCCAGAATTCATATTTTTTTAATCAAAAACAAACTTCCTATCAGAGAAATGGATCTATTTGATAATGCAAATATCTACTACAGATCACCTGGGCTTTGTTGTATGAGTTACTTTCTACTTGTTATGTGATTCTCCTCCTCTGTCCTTGAATCAAAGTCCCTAGACCATTCTTTAGGTTATATATGCATTCCTCTATTAGCCCCGTTGGCTTTAGAGTCCATGTTTGTGTGAATTCTCTTTACTTATATACTTAATTCAATTAATGTTTTACTCCTGCTAATTTATCTGAAGTTAATTTGATTGTTCAACTAGCGTGAGAAGAATTCAGAAGGTGAGAATATATCCTAGCTAGGCCTACCATATCCTAATTGATTTGCTTGCGATCAAGGGAAGGGTTTTAAAATAATATCTCTTCTCTTTTTCATGGCATCAAAATGTGGTTGTACAAGTACTAAAGTGACTGTAGTCATAGGATAACTTGGAAGTACAAAGAAAAGTGCAATGGGGTTCATTTGCAGGTATTAAATAAAGAAATAAGAGTTCTATAACAGAACCATTCATGTTGGGCTACACCTAGATTTAAAACTTAAACTAACTATAGTTCCAGACTCTCCCCAAGGTGTCAATTTTAAGTATCTGTGCAGGAACTTCCTGGTTAACATGGTGAAGTCAGTAGCAAGATAAAACCCCTAACTGATCTCTGCTTGTGGTTATCTTAGCCTAAGTAATTCTCCTTTTCCTTCTACTTCTGCTCCTTCACCTTGGTCTGACAGTTATTAGCATCAAGTGCTAATAACCTTAGCTCACTCTTTCTGACAGTGAAGACCTTCCATTGGGTCTACCTTCTACCATACCATTTTCATTGGTAAATAGAATGATATCCAATCAGCCAAATAATCCTAATTAGATCTTTAAAATTGATTCAAGGGCCAGAGAAATAGTCCAGGGGTTAAGCTAATTGTCTTACATTTAGGCAACCCTACAGCAGGTAGGGCATTTGCCTTGCATGCTGCTGACACAGTGGACACGAGTTTGATTCCTCTGCCCCTCTCAAAGAGACCAGCAAGCTACTAAAAGTATCTTGCCCGCATGGAAAAGCCTGGCAAGCTGCCCGTGACGTATTCAATATGCCAAACACAGTAACAAGTCTCACAATCTTACTAGGCCCGCTCGAGCAAAATCGATAAACCACTGGAGGACAGTGACAGTGACAATTATATCCCAGGCACAGCACACAGTAGTCTCCTAGCTTTTCCCTTCCCTAGCATCTGTCATATCAGTGATCCATGAGCACAGAGCCAGGAGTAAGTCCTGAGCACTGCCCAATTCCGCCCCCACCCCATATAAAAAAAATAAAATCAACTCAGTTTGATGTCTGTGGGCCCAACGGGTGTTTCATGTGAAGTAGGGAGGAGCTTTCTCCCTGCTTCACATGAAAGGCGGTCACTTTCTCCCCATCTGCCTCTGCCACTCGGGACCCAGGGTTACTGAGTTCTTGTCTTGCCTCACAGAAAAGAATTTTAGGAGTAGATGAGCAGTGAAGTAAAACAGATTTTGTTTTGGAGGTTTTGGAGGGGAGGAGGAAGGGAAAGTGGGAGAGAGTGGAGAATAACGTGCTTAAGAGAGAACCTGGGCTTCTCCAAAAGCAGAGAGATCCCCTATACACATACCAGCATTAGGCATGAAAGCATGAAAGTCCACCTCTCGAGAGGGTAGTTGCGAGTGACACATGTGCTCAGGCACCACATGTGCTCAACCACGTGGACACAAACAGCACACGGGCTCAACAGCATATGCATGCCCTTCCTTTGTTCAAGGTGACTTTATAGGGTTTCTCTAACCTGCCTCTATGTGGGGCTTCTACCTAGGTCAAAGTTTGTTGCTCAGGAACTTGCCTATAGGGGTTGGGAGTGGTGATGGTCTTTGAAATTCCTTTCCTGGCCTTTTAATTCTGCCAGAGCTTCTCTGGATCTGTTGCTGGTGCCAGGTGACGGTCTTATCAGGCCTTAGTTCCTGTTTTCTGCAAGATTGGCCTTTGCAACTTCAGAGCTATTACTTCCCAGGAAATGTACTGCCATGGCTTGGAGAGGGGGCCTTTTCTATCTGCCGGCCTGCCTACATCAAGTTGAGCAGACCTTCAAAAGGAACTGAGAACTCAGAGAAGGTTACCTTCAGGAAGTAACTGAACCCCAGAGGAAGTTGACTGGTAAAATTGGGGAGTGCAAGATTTTTAGGAAAGGAAACAGCAAGTGTGAGTGGTCAGGGTGAGAGAACAAGTTGCAGATGGGGACAGGAGTGCCTCTGGTACTTTTCCTGTTACCGATGGGGGTTTGTGGTGGGGTAAGGTGGGGTGTGCTAGGTGTGGACATGCAACACCTCCTTAATTTTGCATTGAATGTTAACTCCAATTTCTTGTTCTAATAGCGTTGGTTTTTTTTTCCAGGATGGATTGTCTTTGATATATTGCCAATTCTCACCTTTATGGTCTCTGTGTAATTCCTCATTATTCATTGCTATTTACAATCCCCTCAATTTAGAGCCATCTGTGAAGTTAATTTCGGTGCTGTTTACTCTTTTCTCCCAAATCATTAATGAAGATAAAACCTTCAATGGAATTGAGTTTTGCAGTCATTTCTGGAAAATTCCACTGAGGCTCGCTCTTGTTCCAGGCAATCATCCTTAATTCAAACATGTTATCACCCCTTTGGTCAGTTCTTCATGAGGATATTGGGTTAATGTTTGTATTCATTTAAATGCAATTTTTCACAAAGACTCCTTGAGGTAACCCAGCTCAAGTCTTTAACAAAACAATAAAGAAGGTTTAATCTCACTGGTAATCAAAGATATGCAAATAGAGGCATTATTGAAGAGTTTGTGTTTTTCACTGATAAAATTTGTACACATTTCAAGTTGGAACCTACTGCAGGTGAATAGTGCTGAAATGACTATTTATAAATGCTTTAAAAAAATCAATACCACAATTAAACGTCAAGCAAACCAGAGGGTTTATCTTTTTAACCTAGAAATATGCTTCTAAGAGAAAGATTTATTGTTATTTGTAATGGTAACTTACCTTCAAATTATAAAATAGAAATAAAAACCCCAAGCCAATGAGGATAGAATTGTTTAGTAAATTGGGGGTGTCAGTTGAATGAAGGGAAAGTGATAAACACCCAAGAGAAAAGCTTACAATATAATTGGGAGTACCTTTACTTTTGTTGTTAATATCTTTTGTTAGCCCAACTCCTGGAACAAGTTAATTTTTGGCACTTACTAATAGAGGGTAAACCAGTTGGCTTAACCAATCATTAAATAATGATCACGAAAGAAAATTAGGATAAAAAATTAGAATGTGGCTGACTCTGAAGCAAAAGTTTGTATTAATTTGAATGATTCAAATGATTGTTAAAATTATCATGAAAAAGGAATAAGATAATAATAAGAGAATATTCACAACAACATTGTTCATTCTAGCTCATTTCACTCCATTCTGGAAGTGACCTGAATATCCATTAGCTGTTGATTTGCTAAACAAAATGTGATACATACATCCAGTGGAATATTATTTGACAATAAGAAAATATATTGAGACACACACATGCTGAACTCCAGCAAACAGACATAAAAGTTTACCTTATATGATTCCATTTGTATAAAATGTCCAGAACAGGCAACTCTAAAGAGTTAGATAGTTACTTGTGATTATTTTAGACTGAGGTGTCATAGTGAGTGCCAAAAAACATCTTTCTCCCCCACCTCTTGGGGTGACAAAGCTGTACTATAATTGATTGTAACAATAGAATATAAAAAAAAAACCTTCATGAATTTGAAAAAAACATTGAATTTTACACTTTAAATAAGTGAATCGAATGTTATGTGAATTATATCTTTACAAAGATGTTACTGAGAAAGCATGAAATAAGCTGAGTCTACAAAATCTAGTTAATTAACCAATTTCTATAACCGGCAATAATTTAATCTCTAGCAGGATTGCAAAGAAACCAAGTGCCTTGGTGTGGTCATCCATAAACTCACAGGCAACAATGGAATAGAAAAGAGGGGTTTTGTTGCTGGTGGTAGACCAACCCTCACCTCTGGAGGGGTGGGGTTCCCCAGGTGACTCAAGTAAAATGGGGAGGAGAGAGGCGGCAATCTGAGGAAAGCTACCATTTTTTTCCTCTACAGAACTCTGTCCCTTGGAGAACCCCTAGGAGAATTTAGGACTGATGGAATTCTGCTTGAGTCCCTGCATGGTGTGGATACTCAGGTCTTGCCATTCCATGAGGCAGCCATCAAGTTGGGTCTGAAGTTTGCTTATTTTGCACAACATGGGAAACCATTCCTGCCAGCCAATTTCTTAGCTGTGGGCTTAAGCTGGAGTGAGGAATTGCTCTTTCCAGGAAAACCAGTGAGTCCTAAATCTTACTCAAGATTTTCAAGATTTTTGCCTTTCTCTCACCAAAATAAGAATTTCTGGAGGAGATGAGTAAATAAAGGCCCTTCCCGTTGATCGTCGATTTGCTCAAGCGGGCCCAGTAACGTCTCCATTGGAGACTTTGTTGTTACTG
>JAOXYA010000025.1:3278630-3289245 GCA_028565675.1 Sorex palustris | reverse complement strand
TGGATAGAGTGCTTACTTCACACATGGTTGACCTAGATTCCATCCCTGGCACCCCATATGGTCCCCCAAGTACATCAAAAGGGATCCCTGAACACAGAGCCAGGGGTAAGCCTTGAGTACCCTTAGATATGGCCCCCCAAAATAAAAAATAACTGCCAAATACTAATATATGGATGCAAAACATGAGACAGAGGAATTATTTGAGTTAAGTAGAACTGAAAAGAGCAGGACTGCCATAAGGTATAAAAATCAACCAGAACTTCTGGCAATGAAAATATTTACTGATGGGAGCAGGGGTGGGGCCCAGCTTCTTTCCTGTCAAGAACGCAAAGCTGTACTCTTCCATACTTCATTCAGTATTGACTCCAAGCCCATATCATGCCTCAAGCTGCTTGTTTTTATCTTCCTCAAGGTGAGTTCAGAAGTTTTTTTAATTCAAAGAAAATGATGATCAGACAGTGCAGCACTCTCACCTGTACTTCTGCAGCTAACAAGGAAACAATGAGGTGCCTTCGCCAGTATTGACCCCTTCTGTTCTTTTCACCAGCTAATGGCCCATCCCTGTCCCCTTTTTTATGGTTCTGAAATCTCTGTCCTGCTTAAGTTTTTTCTATCAGTAGTGTCCTGACACTCTGGTACAGTCAACATCTTCCATTTCACTAATTCATCTGTAAGTGTATCAATTTTATAAGTCCTACAGTCAAACACAAAGATCATGGTTTATAAAAAAGAAACAATAATAATGGAATCTCATTCAAAATATTTCACTTTGCCCAAGACCCTCATAGGAGATTAAAAATAAAGCCATATATTATGATCAATTATCTCAAAACTCTTGTCTGACAAAGGACTATTATCTTAGTCTTTCTCAAAATTTTCCCAACTATCGTCTCTTTCCAACCTGTTTCCTTCCTGTAACACCTGTCCTTCTTGTTGGTCCCCTAATTTCATGCTCTAACTTCCTTGACCCCTTTGGAATACCCTGGTATCTCCTCTCATTGTGAAACTACTGATTTAAAATATATAACAAACATTTAAAGCTCAGTAGTAAAATAAGTAGTCCAATTATAAATTAAGTCTGGATATAAGCCATCAAGAGACAAAGAAAAACTTGGTATAATCGCTTCAAATGGTATTATAATTTGAGAGTAGATAATAAATATGGAAGTCAAACTGTGTTATGATAATTCATCAGCTAAGTAGAGAACACATCAAAACTCAAACAAATTCAAATTTATTTTAAAAATTAAAACATAAAGCTGGTAATTGTAAATGAATATGTCCCAGTGTGTTCTGAAGTTTAAAATTCAAAGATAGGAACAGACTTTGGGAATTATCTAATTATAGAGAGTTGAAGTGATCAGGCAGCATTGCTTTTCAATAGTAATATAGAATAACAAGCTGTATCACTGTAGCACTGTCCTCCCATTGTTCATCGATTTGCTTGAGCGGGCCTAGTAACGTCTTCATTTTGAGACTTGATACTGTGTTTGGCATATTGAATACATCATGGGTAGCTTGCCAGGTTTTGCCGTGAATAACAACCTATAATAGAAAAATGTCAGCAAACCATTTCTTGTTCAGAAATAATTTCTGAACTATTCTGAATAAGAAAGAGTTTGATTCCAGAATGTTATTCCTGATTTTAGTGGAATTGCCCATTTGTCATGAGTTTTTGTGTTCTTACTTCGTCAATGGCTTCTCACTTTAAATTATGTGTGAAACATGTTCACACATCTCATAGGCAACTCAAAAATGTGAAAAGAGCACTCTCAGGTTTCATACTCAACTCACTGGTGATGGGTTTCTTTCTTTTATCTTTGTGTATAACAGTCCTCACAGACATTCATACTTCTCCATAGGAAGTCCCTCAAGAACACCTATATTCACCTAAAAGCAGTGATTAATTCTGTTTTTGTCTCCTCAGAACTCCATTTCCTAGGATTGCTATTCAGAGTAAACTGCTTCTGCAAGTCCCCCTCCCCACTCCCTGCTAGGTGTTCTTTCTAGGGAACTCAGGGTAAGATATGAGATTCCAGCAAGGTATCAAATAAAGAAGAAAACAGTCCTGATATTCTAGAATTAGATTTTTTTTTCTTCGTGACAAAGTGTCAAACTCCTCTTTGCTGGTGCAAGATGAATGGAAAACTTTTGGTATGCTGTATATTTGTGATTACTAAGTTGTAGACCAGGAATTTGGAGGGAGCTGTGACACTTGGACAAGATGGGGTCAGTATATGTAAGGACTGTGGCATTGTGTGCCACATTGCATTGAAAGCCTTAAGAGGCTTAAGTCTGGCAGTTGTCAGTTCAGAGAAACTCAAACCATGAAGGCCTAGCAATTTACTCATGAGAGTGTGGCCTTAAACCAGACAGGATATGTAACTTTAATGTATAGGAAAATAGTAGAATGTTGATGTTGGGTAGATAAGCTTGATATTCTTCCCACAGATTCCTCCATAAAACACTGTGCTAGTCGGTGTAACTTCCTCTTCATATTTATTGCTTACAAAGAATAAGTGTTGCTATAGGTTAGGGATGCAGTGTCTCTGCTCCCTCATCTTTATAAGTAAATAGCCTCTTTGTATGCATAGATGCTTGACAGAAAGGGGTTTCAGAAAGGTTCCATTCTCTTCTACCTCCTGCCTTCCATTCCTCCCTACTTTCGCAACCTCTTACAATAGCTCAGCACAAGCATAGAAAGTACTTTCCTGCTCTGAGAGCATGTCTCATTCATTCACAAAAATCTCTTACAATTTGTCTTATGTGTGCTGGCTGAGATGGGGAGAATTCCAGGCATAGAAGCACTTCTCTGCACATAGAGTGTGTTGTTATGGCAAACTGTTCTTAGGTTTGTTAAGTAACTGTTGCTGTGAACTTCACCTCAACAACACTTTAGTCATCTGTGTTTAGATGGCCCATTAGCTTGATCCTTAGCTAGTTCCTCTACTTTGATATCATATGTTTACTTGGGCTTCAATTTTATACCAAAGTTTTGGAGGAAAGATCCGTTATCAAATTTAATTATTTGTAAAATTAGCTTCCTTCTTGCATCTGGGCCTCATGCCTCTGGTTTTATTGGTTGTTGGCCTGTAACTGTTCTTGGTGCCCTGAATATTGGCAGCTCCTGTCAGAGTTGCTTACTTCACCCACATGGTCAGGGAAAAGAGGAAACCTCTTATCAATATGTTACAATCTGTCACCTCCGGCTGCGATAGCACAGCGGTAGGGCGTTTGCCTTGCACGCAGCCAACATGGCCAACCCGAGTTCGATTCCTCCTCCCCTCTCGGAGAGCCCGGCAAGCTACCGAGAGTATTTGCAATGCCAGACACAGTAACAACAAAGTCTCCAATGGAGACGTTACTGGGCCCACTCGAGCAAACCGATGATCGTTACTGGGCCCACTCGAGCAAACCGATGATCAACGGGAGGGCTTTACCTTTACCTTTACCTGTCACCTCAGGCATCATCTGTTGCTTAGAAGCAAGTCAGGGCCCTACACTCTAGCAAAAAAGTGGATCCCAGAGCAAGAACACCAGGAGGAAGGAAGTTTGGGAGTCACATGGAGTCCATCTGCCATATCAACACCCTACCATGAGGTATGCTTGGCATCCTCAGGTGAGAAGTTATAGGAAAATTGTGATGAAAATATCGGAAGACTCGAGGAAAGAGAGATTGATATTAGAATAGATTTAATATGTATAGTTGGAGAGCCTGTTACCTGATTATTTACTGTGCTTCCCAGAAAGCATTCCCTTCACTGAAGCAACAAGAACAAGAAATCAGCTTGGCAGACAGGATGGCTGGTCCCCTGTACACACAACTTGATCACGGAGAAGTACAGCGCCAGTGGACAATCTGATATCAAGGAGCAAAATCAGGTCCTGGCATTGCTGAAAACAGGGGTTTCAGAATGTACTAACAGTGTGACCCAATTAATGCCAAGTCCCCTATATATAATTCCCATATAAAAGACATGTACTTTTACAGAGAATTTTGGTCCAAATGTGTATAGGTATTTTTGTTCAAGTCTGATTTAGGAGAAACTCATCTGTAAAGAATGGACTGAGAAACAGGTTTGAAGTCTGTTTTAGAAAAAGTTCTGATATAACATTTTAGGCATCAATCTTTGAGAACATGGGTAAAGTTTTGTTCAGTCTCAGTTTTTGTCAGTCTATCGATGGCTATCTGGGTGCTTCTTGTATGGCAGGCATTATTCTAGAAAAGGTGATAGAATGACATAGCAGATAGGCTATGTCTCTTGTGGGACAGCATGTATCCATGGAGGATTGAAAATAAAGACTTTTTAGAAAAATATACTGGACGCTACTGACATGGGCTTAAGGGGAAAAACAAAATGAGACATTAAAGAGTCTTAAAGTCTCATATAGAGGGGATGGTGAAAGGATACCCTCACTGATATTTGAGCAGGTCTAATTAAAATCAAGTTTGGTTCCCCTATGTGACAACATTAGGAAGGGAAGGAGAGCGTGATGGCTTCTTTTTTTATAAAAAATTTTATTGAATCAATGTGAGATAGTTACAAGCTTTCATGTTTGGATTACAATCACACAATGATCAAACACCCATCCCTCCACCAGTGCACATACCTACCCTTTCCCACCCTCCCCCTGCCTCCATGGCAGACAATATTCCCCATATTCTCTTTCTACTTTGATATGGCTAGTACTGTTGAGGTGGAAGTATAGGGAAGAAAGAACACTGGGAAATCTAACAGAACCAGTCATTTTCTCTCTTGCCTGCATGAAGAGTAGCCAAATGTATATATCGTGGAAAAAGCATGATGGCTTCTTTGAGGAGTCAGGAGACATCACAAGGCAGCATGACTGCTGATAAAAAAAATTGGTGAGAATGGAGTTAGGAAAGAAAATAATGGGAGAATCCAGAATTCATTTATAAAAGTGTTCTGACAATTAAATCAGGTAATTTCTGGAATGTGTTTGTCACGTATGTGCTCTGTTCAAAGGCCAAATCTTAGTTCTCTTTCCATCTAAAATGTACCTGCCATGGGGATTTTTGAAGAATCTAAACTGGTTTTTGTAAAAGTAACATTTAGGACTAAAGAGATAATACAGCTAGAATACGGTGCTTCACTCATACGCTGCTGATCCAGGCTTAGTCCCTAGCAGTACATATGGTCCCCCAAACCTTGCTTGGAGTGATACCTGGGCACAGAGCCAGAAGTTTGCTCTGTGCACTGCCAAGTGTGGCCTCCAAACATTAAAGAGTGACCATTGATTTTTTAACATATGAATACTCAGCCACGATTTAGAAAAAGTAGAACTTCTATATTGAATTAGATGGATCTTGTCAGATATATCCATCTATTGTGGAACTGGTAAATACCTAATAAAGGGTTTTTTTTATAGATTTGGCATACATAATGAATGCTTTATTCAATAGAGCAAACGAATTTTTTAATAGGACCCCTGGCATTTCCAGCCAGAAGAGTTTTAATTACCAAAGCAGCCCCAGTCAGCAGAATTAGGTGAAGATACAGTAACTGAGAATGAAGAAGTTGCTGAAGTCACAGAAGGCCACTATATATTCAGCAAACTTGCTGAAGACAACAGTCCTGTCACAGCTGGAACAAAGTGTTAGGAATATTGGTTCTGATGGACTGAGTTTCATAGGTGTCTACTTTCTTATCCCTAGAATCTAGATAGAATATTCAGTAAAACCAAAGGGATTTTTCAGTCATGATTGAATCAAGGAACTTGAAAATAAGAGATTCAAGTGAGCTCTCATTAGTATTAAAAGATGACAGGAGGCCAGTATCTAATAATGTGCAATATTCTATGTTGCTGGTTTTGAAGATGTATCACAAACCCTGAGTTCCCAAATATTGGCCATGTCCAAAAGTTTAAAAAAGCAGAGAGGGACTTTTGCTAGAGAATCCAGAAGGGTGGCAGCATTACCCAATCTAGAATGTAAACCATATGAGATATGTGTTGTTGAAACCAACAAATTTGTGAACTTGTGGTGATTTCCTAGAGCAGCACTAGGATGCTAATAGGTGAGTTATCAAAGAAAATATTACGAGAGAACTATATCCAAAAGAGATGCTAAGAGAGTTCGGCTTAAGATGTTTGAAGAGCATAGACTTTAGGATGAGCAGCGGCTGTTAAATCTCCACGTTTACTGCAAGTGGAACAACGTTATTGTCATCATTTTCATTTCTAATCACGATTGTCCTGACAACTGTACATGCATACATGTAATATATGGCATGATATTTGACTGTGTTATGAGAAACTGTAGTGATCCTTAATGTGTTTGGATCTTGGTCCCCTCCCTTGGATGTGTGTCATGGGAGGTAACCTATACTCTATATATCACCTTTATTATCTTTAGCATAAAATTAATATTTACTGGATAGGATGGCTGTGAAGATTAATAGCACTAACATAAAAAAAGCATCAAAACTGTGTATAGCATGAGGATGTGCATATGTAATGTCAAATGTAATGTCACTTGACAATTTTGATGAATTAATTTTTTTATTGAGGTATCATAGTATGTAATGCCATCAAAGTTGTTGTATTACAGTTGCAGGGCTGCTACACCAATCTCTCTGCCACTGTCTCACTATCTCTTCAGTGTATTCTCATGGTCCCTTCCCTATTTCCCTCCCCTAGTCTCCTCAGATTCAAGTTCTATTGATCTTGTAAGGGTCTGGTTTGTTTTAGAGTCTGTGTGTGTTTATTTGAGGGTTGGGATACACCCCATCTCTGCTCATGGATCACTCCTGGCCCTGAGTTTAGGAATAACTCCTAATGGTCTTCAGGAGTAGTATTGGGAATCAAACCTGTGTTGGTTTTCATGTAAGGCCAACACCTCACAAATCTGTGCTGTATCTCAGACCATTAGGATTTCATTGGGGGTTATATAATCCTTTTCTTTGTTTCTCTTATACTGAATATTGACAAGGTTATCTGATATTTAACTTTTTGACTCATTTCATTTAGCTTGTTACCCACCAGTTCCATCCAAGTTGCAACAAATGTTACAAAAAGGGGAGAATAGGGATGGTCTGGGTAAAAGGAACAGGGATATAAACTTCAGAGGACAGCAATGATTATCTATGACATTCACAGTAATAACACCATTCCGGCATAATACCTAGAAGAGAAATGGTCTTCAGCTAAATTAGTTGGGTTAGCTGAGTTTCTGGTGCCTATGTAGAATCACTTTATCAGTTAATCCTCATAACAGTCTTATAGGATACATATTATTCTTAGTATTAATCCCCCCCCAAGATGTAGTAGTTTTGATTTACTGATAATAAGATCCAGTCTCAGAGGGATTTTATGTATTTGCTCAAGATTCTGTGTTATGATACTGAAATTCAGAATTAAGACTACACAACTCTTTTTTTTTAATTAGTGAAACACCACGAGGTACAGTTGTAGACTTACAAATTTTTTGTGCTTGGGTTTCAGTTATAAAATGGTTGAGTACCCATCCCTCCACCAGTGCCCATTCCCCACCTCCAATGCTCCCAGCATCCCTCCCACCTCTCCATCGCTCATGCCACCCCACCCCTGTGCCAGGGCATTTCCTTTTGTTCTCTTCCTCCTTCTGCGCATTGTGGTTTGCAAAAGAGGAATTGAGTGGCCATCATGTTCGATCTAATAGTCTACTTTCAGCATGCATCTCTCATCCTGGGAGGATCCTCCCAACACCCTTTATTTGGTGCTCCCCTCTCTATCTGAGCTGCTTTCTCCCCCCAGCATGTGACTCTGGCCTCCAAGCCATGGAGTGAACCTCCTGGTACTTATCTCGGCTACTTTTGGGTGTTATTTTCCCATTTTGTTACAAAACTCAACAAGGAAACATTGGCTTTGAAGGAAGAAATAGAAGAGAGAGGGCTAATAGAACTATACAGGGCTTTATACCCCCAAAAGAGACTTTTATTTTTAAAATAGGGACTTCATCTTCTAACTCTCACTGGGGTTCGAAGTGAGTATCTGACCTATGCCCTGCCCTTCAGGCATTTGCTCGAGCTTGAGTGGGCCCAGTAACGTCTCCATCGTGAGACATGTTGTTACTGTGTTTGGCATATCGAATACATCATGGGGAGCTTGCCAGGCTTTGCCGTGCAGGCGAGATACTCTTGGTAGCTTGCCCGGCTCTACAAGAGGGGCGGAGGAATCGAACTCAGGTCAGCCATGTTGGCTGCGTGCAAGGCAAATACCCTACCACTGTGCTATTGCTCCAGCCCTTCAGGCATTTGAGCTGACATTTCCACGTATGAGTCATTGGCTCTAAGGTTGGAGGAATCTTAACACCACCAGTCCAGCTGAAATGGCCTCTTTCTCAATCACAATTCAGTCTCGGGTTAAATCAAGGGCATTTTTTTCTGCTGTAAGGATGCCATCGCAGCATGCTCTTGCTGATCATGCCAGATGCCAAGCTCCCTCTGAGCATCTTCTTTCCTTTCTTCTGGAACCTTCCTGTCTCTCTGCGTGACAGATTTCCTTTCCTAGACAGGAAATTGGGGACACAATTCTATAGCTCAGTGCTCCAACTTGGCGGCACATTAGAACCATCTTTGGGGTCTTTAAGAAAATACTGATGTCTGGGATTTACCTCCTGAGACGTTGAGTAGCATCTGAAAAGGGAGAGTTTTGGTTTCCCTGGTGATTCTTACATTCAGTTTCCAAACCCCAGCTCTAGAGTTCCTGACTCTGACCGACCCCCGTCCGTTTCCTCCTTTGTATTATTTTTGTAATTTCTACCAAAATGGGATCTCACTGAGCCCTGTGACTCTTTTCATCATTTGTTAGTTCAAGTGCGGGATGCAATTATCCTTGCAGTTGCTAACAAGAGAAAGAGCAGGTGGTGCCATAAGTTATTGGCTAGATTTCATGCATTAGGAACGTGTGTATTTATTGCTACCGCTTCCACATTGGGGGAACTCTGAGGGTGGGAAACAGGACATGCATGAGGAGCTGAGGTATCGCCTAAAGAATAAAAAGCATATGGGGTGTGTGTTTGGAGGGAATGTTCATTTCTTTAAAATGAATTGCCAATATCTCTCTCTCTTTTTTTAATGGAAAGCCAAGTATTCCAATATAAAGGATCACCTAGTATGTGTCCACACCTCCCGTAAGTAGCCTTGAGATGGACTTTGAAGGCCTTGACCAAGTCAATTCAACTTCTTTGGCTCTATATCTCCTTCTTGGTAACAGTAGAAAACTCAAATATACCTAGCAAAAATTATTTTGAGTATAAAAATGAATGTCACAATGGAGACGTTACTGGGCCCGCTTGAGCAAATCAGTGAACAATGGGAGGACAGTGATTCCAGTGATGAAAATGAGTTCACTGTCACTGTGACTCCCGCTGTTCATCAATTTGCTCCAGCGGGCCCAGTAATGTCTCCATCGTGAGACTTGTTGTTACTGTGTTTGGCATATCCAATACGTCATGGGGAGCTTGCTAGGCTTTGCTGTGTGGGTGAGATACTCTTGGTAACTTGCCAGACTCTCCAAGAGCGGTGGAGGAATCGAACTTGGGTTGGCCATATCAGCCGTGTGCAAGGCAAACGCCCTACCACTGTGCTATCACTCCAGCCCATGAAAATGAGTTATGAATTAAAATTTTATTGCACTCGTTCGAGTTCTCACCAATCTGCAGGGAAATATAAAACTTCAATTAAAAAATTAGGGAGAATCTGAATGGGCAACGTGTTGAAGAATAATATATGTGACAGGTAAACAAAGGGAGATAGAGCATCACTTGTAATCAAACAGTTTCAATTAAAATGAGAATACTATACTTTTATCTTAATAAATTGTCTGTGATTTATGTTGCGGTGATATAGGGTCCTCTCCTAACACACTAATGGAAGTATAAATTGATTTTGTCTTTCTAGAGAGCAATTTGGCAATATCAGAAGGCCTCAAAATGTCTTTTGAACCAGAAATTCTATTTCTCTAATCTATCTTATGGAACTAAATAGGGTTGTTTATAGATGTTGACCTCAATGCTATTTCTTATAGTGAAAAATGGAAATAATCTAATTACTAAAAAACATGTGAATAGCTAAGCAAATTCTGATGCATTTTGAAAATATAATAATGCCCCTATAAACCTACATTTACAAAGATTACTGACATAGAAACATTTTATTGGTAAGTGAAAGATAGGGAAAAAATTTTATCTTTGAGTTTGTAAATTTTGTTTAAAAAACAGGATTTTTAAAGAAATCTTTTGTAGTGCTTTTATTTTACTAGTTATAGACACGGACTCAAATTGAATCTGAGAAAATAAAGGAAAATTTATAAAAGAATAATATGTGAAATGTTAAAAAAATAAGTCATGTTTCAGAATTGGTTGATTTAGCTCAATATGTTTTATTAAGGACCCAAGTTCCCAAGTTCTTTCTATATCTCTCCTAGATATTTCTAGGACTGACTTCCTCCTTAGGATGAAGATCCTATCCAGACCCCACAATATCCACATAACAACAGAGACTGTCTCTTCTTGTGTGTGTGTTCAGATTTCTGGTAAAGGTAAAGGCCCTCCCGTTGATCATCGATTTGCTCAAGCGGGCCCAGTAACGTCTCCATCGGAGACTTTGTTGTT
>JAOXYA010000025.1:3104260-3115441 GCA_028565675.1 Sorex palustris | reverse complement strand
TGTAATGAATATGTTTCTCTATTTTAATCACAAGTATGTAGTTCATAAGGACATTTTTAAGTATTTGTAGTATTTCCCAATTGACATGAGTTTAGAAATATATTTCTGAGTTTCTGAGTTAAGCATGCCTGTGTTCTAATCTTTTGTCTGACAATATCTGAAACAAAACAAGTCTGATTTTAGGTTCTGTCAATATTAACAGTTAACAATTTTTTTTAAAAAGATTTGATCATAGATGCTCTTGGCTATACTGAATTGACCAATGATCCATTCCATGTAACGCACAGGAAAATATTATCCTCGGGTCTAGAGTTATTACTACTCTCTGCATAACCTGGCACAGTTTGCATCTCTGCCTTTTTGAATCATGGTCAACGTTTTTACTCATAAAGAACCACTCCATTTCTGGTTGCTCAATGCCAGATTGTTCCTGCTGCTATTGTCTCTCAGCAGGCCAAAACTATGCAGCATCCTTTTACACAGAGGGGTTTGTCAACATTGTCAGCCCTTCATATTTATAAAGTATTGCGTTTGTGGGGATGAAATATAGCCAAATCAATGTCGTTTCCAGACTGCCTTTTCCATAACTGTCATTTCTTTGGCTTGAAGTGGGTAACGCGTGCTTTCCAGGGAACAAATCTAGCTTTCTTCAAGAGTGGCATTTGGAAAGAGATTTACATCCTTACACTAAGAGACTTCTTATTCTAAGTGTATCAAAAATCATCAGAATCACAAGAAAATGGGAAAAGAGATGCTAAAAAAATCCAGAAATATACTTGAGTTTCAAAATGCAGAAAAATCAAACACTTTAGGAACTAGCAAACATATATGATCCTTGCTCTATTTAAATCAATTAAAAATTAATACCTGTTTTATTGCATAAATATGTGAACAATTTAGTTCTGCAAGAAAATGTTTTGACATGCAGAAACACATATGGTTTGTACAACATGAGACTTAATATTTTTTGCAATATCACAGAGGACCTGCCCCAAATTATAAAATATACCAAAAAAAGAAGAAACAAATAAAACCATGTAAATTCAGCAGCCTGGAAGCATTAAAAGTTTAAATAAATTAACAATCATTATTTTTGCTTGCTTGTTTGGGGGATCATACCCAGAAGTGCTCAGGGCCTATTTCTGATGCTGTGATCTGAGATTACTCATGTTGGGTCTTGGGGACCATATATCCAACTTGGTGGGTCTGTCATATGCAAGGCATGCTCCTAAATCCCTTCACTATCTCTCCAACCTGACTAATAATACTTCAAATAAAATTCAAATAAGTCACTGTCACTGTCCTCTCGTTGTTCATCGATTTTCTTGAGCGGGCCCAGTGACAATTGTTACTGTGTTTGGCATATTGAATACGTCACGGGTAGCTTGCCAGGCTCTGCCGTGCAGGCGAGATACTCTTGGTAGCTTGCCAGGCTCTCCAAGATGGGTGGAGGAATCAAACTCAGGTCAGCCTGGTTGGCCGCGTGCAAAGCAAACGCCCTACCCACTGTGCTATTGCTCCAGTCCTGCTTACCATTAAATCTGCTACAGATTCACTAATAAAAACTTGAAAGAAAGAAAGAAAGAAAGAAAGAAAGACAGAAAGAAGAAAGAAAGTTGGTTTCATTTTGAAGTAGCTCCATTGCAAACTCCTTCAAAAACTAAGTAAAATGTTTTACTCACATTGCCTATTTCATAGACATGTCAAAGGAATAAAGTTTATGTAGGAGAGATTTTTTTTCTTTCCCCCACCCCTGCTAATCTTTCACCGGTGCTTGTAGGAGCCATAGGTCAGACCACACGTTATGCCCCATTTCCTAATGCACAGGATCACTATGAATAAAAAAAACCTGCATAAAATGCACTTGTACCTTCCCTGCAGACTTCCTCCCAGCAGCTGAGCTAGACTTCCTATAATATATACGCATCATGGATTTTCTTTCCTTTATTCCTGTGTCTCTGAAAAACATCACTTTTTCTTCAAAACCAACCCAGCAAACCTGACAGCCTATGGTTACAAGATTCATTGGTGTTTAAATAAAGATGGAAACCCTAATGGGTGCAGAGATGAGTTTTTTTTTTTTGCTGAAACCCAGGGATACCAGATTTGTTTTCTCCTTTTGGGATAAAATACAATGACCCGATCAATCATAAATTATTCATTTTTTTCCCACTGTTGTTGTTCCTGACACATATGGTTTGCTCAATAACTTTGCAGGAAAGGGATCAATGGTATAAGATAAGGATTTGGCCATTTTCAGTTCTTTTGCTCACAGTTGAACAGAACCGGGTCTCAGTTGTAAGAGACATACTTTCTAATATTGCTTGATACAATCACACATCACTTAAATGTTATCTTTATAATATGTCCTGAAAGCCTTCACGCTGGCTATATGTATACATGTTAATTGAGAGAGATTCTGCAATTTTGTAAAGCTACTCTTTCTATTTTTGTACTCTTTGGGTGAATAAGAACTCGTACGTCAGGTCAAGTCTGAACCCCTGTAACTCCCATCCATCTCATGTCCTGTTTCTATCCCAGGGGTTCCAGTGAAATAAATATAATCAGCCTATTCCCTTTTTTTGTGCCACAGCTCTTCAACTTGGCTACAATTCCCCCTAGTTATGTCAAGGTCTGATAACCTGCAGGAAGGAGATATTCCCAAGTGTTGGCTGTTTCTCTATAATTGACTTTTCTGCTCAGTGCTCAGCTCACAGGAGCCACAGTTGATCTGCTGATCTGTGATTCCCCTCTGTGTACACAGCCAAATGGAGTGCAACGGCTAGGGTACAGGTGATGGCTATGGATGAAAATAAGCACGCCTGGTATATCTCTATTTTTAATTTGTAAGGAAGCAACTCTATGTTTAGACCCCGAACAGAGATCTGATTTGGATACGCAGTGATCCCAACATCCACTTCGTATGGAGTTGTCATGCAACGGGCACCCTTTTTGAAGTGCCAGATAACCAAGTGGTCCTTGATGTTTGTAGCGTACCAATGTGTACACTCAGAGTTAGTGTTGGCACATAATAAACAAGCCAAATGGCATTACATTTCATAAATAGGTGTGAGATGTAAAATGTAAACACACAAGCGTATGCCCTATGGAAGCATATCACTGTCCACTGTCCTCCCGTTGTTCATCGATTTGCTCGAGCGGGCCCAGTAATGTCTCCATTGGAGACTTTGTTGTTACTGTGTTTGGCATATCGAATACATCATGGGTAGCCTGCCAGGCTCTGCCGTGTGGGCGAGATACTCTCGGTAGCTTGCCAGGCTCTCGGAGAGGGGCAGAGGAATCGAACTCAGGTCCGCCATGTTGGCTACATGCAAGGCAAATGCCCTACCGCTGTGCTATCGCTCCCGTTTAAATCCCACCTCTAACATTTTGTTTGTGCCCCCACCCCACCCCACTCCAGATACAGCACTAGCTCCCTGGATGTCTTTTTCTTTCTATATAGCAAGCCAAATAAAGAAAGATATGCTTTGAGATATGTTGCTGAGATAAAGCAAATCAAAGTTGTAACACAGTGCCTGACACATAAAATAAGTTAAAATTGTTGTTATCATCTTAAACTTTACAGTTGAAAATGTATTTTTTTATTCTAGTATCCAAAGACACAGAATTCATCTGACTTAATTTTAACTTTCAGGCAGGGTCATTGTGTATGTAAATATATTCTATTCTAGGAAGAAGAAAAAAAAGCAATGGAGAAGATTGTGCAATTTCATACTTGAAAAGCTCTCTGTTCTTCCCAACTTTCATTATTCATGCCTCCTTCTTTCCATCTACAAAATGCTTAAGTTGAATTAGATGATCTGTAAGGCCTTACTATCTATTCTTGCTCTCATCTATTATTTGTATAGCAGAAGCTGGAAGCTATTTTTATTCTGCTCTTGAAGGAGAAGGGAAGGGGAAAGCTCACGGTTCTTGAGGACCTCCTCACTCCCAAGGTCTACATTTGATGCTCTTTAGAAACACTTGATACTTAAGACCTCACGATGAGAGAATCAGCTTTACTCTTTGCTCACAGGTAAGCAGAGAAGGTTATTTGATCTTCTCCAAGGCCCAATTGTAGAAAGTGAATTCATTGATTAAACCTCTCACTATGAGTCTGTGGCAAGGTTTCCTAAGATTTGTCTAGCTCTGAAGTTCTTATCCTATACAGATGACTCTGAAGTCTACTCTCCCTAGATATTGTAAGTAGCTCTATTGGTATTTTCGAAGGTAACTCCATACTTTCATTATATATAGGAAATGGAAGAACTGGGTAGACAAATTCTCTATACAAAAATTATTCTGGAAGAAGCTGTGACCTATTATTAATAGGATATAGGGGAATATGGGCATCATTATACTAGATGACATTTGACAACCCTTTGTAACTTCTAGTTGTATTTTTGGTTGAAAATATTTGTCTCTCTTGACTCCAGGACTGGAGGCATAATTTTCAAGGCTCAGTGAAAAATGAAAGCATTAAACCATGTATTTTATTTTAAAAAATGGTAGGGAAGGTGGTATGTTAAGGACAGGTTGTGTTAGGGTCATACTCAGAGGCACTCAGGGGCTACGCCCAGCTTTTAGAGGTTGTTCCTAGTAGTGCTTGGGTGAATCATTAGGAGGATCACGTAGTGACACAGATCAAATCAAGGTATGTCTGAGGTAAAGCAGACAACTTCCCTTCTGTACAACCTTTCAAACCCTTGTTCCAAAATTTTAAATAATTTCAAGGTTGAAACAAAATATCAAGCCTAAGGTAGGGCAAGTTGAACAATAGGTCACATGACCATAGAACTAAACCTTGGTGTTATGGTATCATAGTGTCAAGTTGTGTTTATTTTCATACTCAGAGCACACAACTTAGATATATGCTCACTATATATTTAATAACTTTAAGTCTAACTCTAAATTGCTCTTTGATCCTGGTCAGTTCTTGTCCCTTTTCTGAGTCTCAAGTTTTTATCAAATAAAAAATTGGCAATAGTGGAATTTCGCCTAAATAAGAATATGATAACTGCTGGTCCCTATGCCAAATCCAGTTTCAAGCTTGTGGGTATTGACAGCCCTTCTTAAATTTTTTTTGGCTGCCAAGTTTCAACACAGTATTTCATCTGAAACTCTAGGTTTCTATTCTCTTAAAAAAAATGGAAAAAAATCTTTCAATTCTTGGCTTGCATTTCTACATCACAATTTGATGTAACTGATTAGCTACTGACCTCTTTACATGCGACATCTATTCTCCAATTGACTCTAATTACTTAATCTGGTTTCTATAGGCATTTTAAATGTAAGTTTGTCCAAAAGAATTATTTGATTCCATATATCCTTAAGAATTTTTGTGAAGTTCTAGTTACATAGGAAGCCATTTCTACCCCAAAAGTCAATATCACAACCTTTGTTATTGAGAAAAAGCAAGACTTGTTTAGCTCGGACAACAAGACCTAAGACTTGTCCTGAGACTTACAGTATGTTTTTCTGAAGAAGTGTCATCAACACAACAGACGTTAGAGCCCCACACAGAGGCAGATAATGAGGAAGGAAGATGAAAAGTGAAGAGATGATGCAGCAACCTATCCCAGACAGTACCACAGCACTGGAGATCCCTCCGGGCCCCCTTTTGAGGTAAGTTCACCGGGGGAACCCAGATGGGGCAGGTGCAATCTCCCCACCTACTCCAGCATGGCCCAAGTATGCTGGTACCAGGACTAAATATCCAGGCCACATGGTGGCAGAGGCACCAGGTGGTCCCTCCTCAGCTCTCTGCTCTCTCCATGACCTAGATGTCATGCCCACAAGCTTCCACCGAGCACCATCTTAGTGCCCAAACAGCCCTCGTCCAGAGACTCCCAGTTGAATCCCAAAATAGATTAGAGCCCTACAGAGATGTCTCTGGAACCCAACCATCTACAAGCTAGGATCCCAGAAACACACAATTGCTATGTGGCCATGCAAACTCTCATGATATTCAAACTGAGTAATGGAAAATAAATGATCTAGCATCCGCCCCTGGCAGGTAGGCTTGAATGGTGGTGAGAAAGTGCGGGAAAGACATTGTGCCCCAAAGTAGGGAGAGAGTACTGGGGAAATTGTCTGCCACAGAGGCAGGGTGAGGACTGGGATGGGCAGGAGGGGTGGAGATGGGGGATACTGGGGACATTGGTGGTGGAAAATATACACTGGAGGAAGATGTGTGTTTGATCATTGTATGACTGAAACTCAAACATGAAAGCTTTGTAACTGTATCTCACAGTGATTCAATAAAATAATAAAAAAGAAAAAGAAAATTTTTAAAAAATGAAGAGATGTGACAGCTCTTTTTTGAATCGTGGCATCATTGCTAGAACCAATGTGTCTTTATGAGATGTATCATATCTGTTTTTTTAATTTTCATATGCATAAAATTGACTTTATGCAATATTACATGCCTCATAGATTGTTTATAGCAAATTTAATGATCTCACTCATATGTGGGACTTAAAGATACACAGCAAAGTAGTGACGAAGGGGCAAAGGCAACACAGGAGAGAACTGATCCACAAAACTGATTTGGGGAGGTGGGTTGTAAAAGAGGGGATTTGAAATTCTTGGTGGAGGGAGGTGGGTCCACTGGTGATGGGTGTGGTGTTGGAATTATGTACATGGGAAATCATTGCTAAGAAGTTTGTAAGTCACAATACCTCAAGCACTTAAAATATTAACATACATAAGATCTAGTCAAATGAGCAACTAAAAAGTATTATTAAACATCAGAACAATCATGGTCATCAGAAAGTTTAGCATCAGGTGATCATTCTCGTCAGCATGGTTCCATCATCAAGTTCATCATCATGTGATCATTCTCATCAAGACAGTCATCATCAGCCTAGTTATCATCACTATGGTCATCATGAAGATCAGCATCATCTAATCAAGAACACCAACACAGTTATTATCATGATAGTTATAATTATGGTCATTATCATGGTCATTTTCCTGTTCATCATCACGGTCACCATCAAGATGGTTATCACATGTTCATCATCATCCAAAGACACCATCACCATGGCTGTCATCATGATCATCATTAACGTGGTCTTCATTATCACAATCATTATCATGGACACCATTATGGTCATCATTATTGTTACCATCAGGGTCATTTTCATGGCCATCATGGTCATTATCATAGACACATTGTAATCATTGTCACAGTGATCATTAAACATTATTACGGGTACCAACATGATCATCATATCATCGTTATTGTCACCATCATCTGTTATTTGGAGCCTCCTATCAAGGAAATGAATCCTCTGCAGGGCCATCAGTTCTAGAACTCTGATTTAGTGGGAATTCAAGATAACATTTCAGAAGGATTTAACAAACCGGCTGCTGACTGATTTCATTTAAATTTAGGTCATTACTCAGAAGAGAGCCAGAAAAATCTCCAATTCCATGTTTGGTCTCAAACAGATGACAGAAAAAGAAGGAAAATGACTGCTCTCTATCCCAAATAAAGAATATAAACACGAACATAAGAACAGTTGTCAAAATTCTACCTCTTCATTCCTTCATTCAAAATTTCTAAGATAATACTAAATCAGGCCTTTTTTCTAGAGAATTTCTCTCCTATAGAAGTGCTCTAGGTAATGTATATTTCTTATTCTCACCATCAAAAATTTTCCCTGTGAACTATAAGCTTGATACAACAAATGGCAGAAATTTAAAGTAGGTCTTGAATGTTAGGTTGCTTTATTCTGTTCATTTTACAGCTTAGTACTATTCCATTATGTCTATTTGTCCAATTATCATTATCTATTTATTAACCACTGGGCACTTCAATTATACCAAGTTATTAGCTATTATAAATAATGCTGTAATAAGTATAGGGTACACTTATCTCTTTAAATCAACATGTTTTAAATTTTTCATATAAATGCTCAGGAGTAGGATAACTAGGTCATATGGAATTTCTATTTTTATTTTTGGAGGACTATCCACATTGCTTTCTGTAAGAGTCACACTAATTTACATTCCCAACAAGTGTTCCCTTCTCTCCAGCTCTTGTTGTTCCTTGTCTTTTGTGGGTAAATGTTATTCTCCTGGATTACAAGGTGAATTGTTGTTTAAATTTTCATATTTCTAATAATAAGCAAAGCCATGCACCTTTTCATGTGCCTGGTGGCCATCTGTATGTATTCATCAGACAAGCGTTTAGATCTTCTGCCCATTTTTAAAAATTGGTAGTTTGCCTTATTGTTGAGTCATTTTTTTAAAAAAAAAACTCTTTTGATACTTTCTTTGTTAACAAGATGGATTTTTTTCTCCTGAGCCAACTCCATCTGAGCCAACTCAATCAGAGAACCACTCAGACAGATTCCTAGTTTGCATTCAGCCCAGGACTTTGGGGGTGCATCTCTTAAGGAAGTGCTTTCTATTCATAGTTGACTGGAACAACTTTAAGGTGTGCGAACAATAAGGGCACTTTTTGTTTTAAAGGCCAACTTGCCCATTAAGCAAAATAAAAGTGGAAGATATTTTGATAGAGGACATGTATTAAGGGAGATGATCAAACTCTGGGGGTGGAGTTGATCGTCTTGGGGATTGTTGCTATTCTTGCTCTGAAGGATTGATTTCTGATGGAAAACATTTTCCCACAGCTCTGAAGTTCTCCGAATTTCTCCTTTCTGAGTCTTTCTTTCTTATTTCCAGATTCCTAAGGAGAAGGGTCTGACTTGAATGTGTTACCTTCCATTTCTCCATCTGTGACTGGAGCACAGGATCAGTGTATAAGCTTAGCTCCTGAGGACTATGGCCAGGGGCAGGAAGACAGTTATTGAACCTCTTAGGAACTAGGAGATTACCAGAGACTTTTATTTTGACCAAGATGAGAAAGAAATCTCCCTTTTTAATCCTCTGATCATATGGGGTGCTGTAATCAAACCTGGGTCAACTACATTCCAGAAAAGTATCCTACCTGTGGTACTATCTCTCCAACTCAGTAAGTTAATTTTGAAAAGCAGGATGCAGTTGGAAATAAGGAGAGAAAAAAACAGATCTTTGGTGGAGGCAAACTAACCCTTTTTCAGATTTGAAGTTGGAAAATTGG
Organism: Sorex palustris; assembly: GCA_028565675.1. Taxonomy (NCBI): domain Eukaryota; kingdom Metazoa; phylum Chordata; class Mammalia; order Eulipotyphla; family Soricidae; genus Sorex; species Sorex palustris. The sequence continues at coordinate 3,106,350 of JAOXYA010000025.1, read as the reverse complement.
ACTCCTGAAACTGTTCTCTGATATTAAGTTTTATAAATAACACTGCCTAAAAAGGGGGGAAGGAGATAGAGAGAGAGAGAGAGAGAGAGAGAGAGAGAGAGAGAGAGAGAGGCAGAGACAGAGAGACAGAGAGTGAGAGACAGAGAGAAACAGAGACAGAGAGACACAGAGAGAGAATTCATCCTGGTATAAAGTGAATGGGACAAAGTGAGGAGTTAATAAGGAATTGTTTGCAGAGATTTGGGTGAAGTTGAGAGGATGGCAAAGAAGCCGACTGTCTTGCAACCATGGGAAACTATTGCCCTGAACATTCAGGTAGAGATGCAACCTGGGCTTTACAGGAAGGTATCAGGGGAACAAATAGCCTGCATAGCTTGTCTCCTACCCCCAATTTCTAATGTTGCTTCCCAATGACTGAACCCAATAAGAAGACTGAATCCAGAATGGCCCCAGTATATCGTCTATCTGCTGGAAAGAAAATGGTGCACAGTGACTCTGGAGGGACAACCCAAAGCCAAAGGAAACAGGAAGGAGAACAATGCATCTGTCTATTCCTTAGTCTGTCATTGGCAGGCCAATAATATATTTCATCTCTAACACAGACTCAACATTGCTATTCTAGCTTTGAAGTAAACACAGGTACCCTCCTTTGTGAACTGAATCACCCCGTACTTCAGGTAGTGTTGGAAAGCTTCTGACACGTATCTGTCCAGTTCCTAGGCGAAAGAGGGGTTCCTATAGTACTCCCTTCTCTCAACCAGTCATGTCAGACCATGACAGCTAGGACCTGTCATGGTCTTCTTAGTTTTCCAAGACCTTTTTTTTTTCAAGATACAATGAACATTAGGGGAAGCAAGTCAACACCACCACCTACTGTTGCCCCCAAAATGGTCTTCTTCGCACATTTGACTCTCTTTCTCAGAACCCCACTGTCTGTCACCAGTACCCATAGCAACATCCCACACCCCCAAGAATGTGTGCAGTTTTTTTCTTAATTTCACAAGGCTGTAAATGTTTACATGTTTTAGAGCTACAATGTTATCCCACCACCCCTATCACTAACATACCACTATCCCTACACCATTGTTACACCTTTCAGCCCAACCTACCACCTTGGTAACCTAATTCTATGCTTAGAATGAGAAGTTTGTTTTCACTGGACCCTGTCTGTTCCCTTACTTACTTTTTTTTAATATGGGACTCATAAGTGAGATCACCTGGCATTTATCTTTCTCCCCCTGACTTAATTTCACTTAGCATGACCCCCCCAACACACACACAACCTCCCTCCCTACCCCACCCCATTCCATTCATGTTGTTGCAAAATGCAAGATTGCATCTTTCCCTATAGTTGAATACTATTTGGAGCAATAACACAGTAGACAGTGCGTTTGTCTTGCACGCAGCCGAACCCGGGTTCGATTCCTCCCTCCCTCTCAGAGAGCCCGGCAAGCTACTGAAAGTATCCTGCCCACGTGGCATATTCAGTATGCCAAAACCAGTAACAACAAGACTCACAATGGAGACGTTACTGGTGCCCACTTGAGCAACTCACTGAACAATGGTAGAACAGTGCTACAGTGCTACAGGCCATATCTTCTGTGTTCCATCATCTGTCACGGAGTACTTGGATTGTTTCCAGATCTTGGCTTTTGTATGTAGCACACAGAGAAATTTTTTCCTGAAGTACTTGCACAAGATCAACCTGTAGGTATAGGTATTTTCTTATTCCAGTTCCTTCCGTTGCACTGCTTTGTTCCATTGAGGTGTGATTCCTCCCACTCTTCTTGGAAAAACACTGCTAATCTTAGCCTCTCTGTCAGGCTGAGAATGACCTGAAATGGGAGTGAGATCTGCCTCCTTTATTCCCTGGTGTCCCAAGCCCTCCTTGAAGCGCTCTCCTTTTGTCATGGAAATACTGCTACCTTAGCTAACCTTAGGCTTGTTTGTCCTGCTGTGCTCAGAACCACAAGAACCTTCCCCTGGGCTCTTCGCCTATTTGTGCTGTGCCAAAGCAATTTTATTCAATGGGAGGCAGTGGCAGAAAACTGAAGAGGAGAAAAGTTGAAGTCTGTCTCCTCTTCTCTTCC
>JAOXYA010000025.1:3045662-3059386 GCA_028565675.1 Sorex palustris | reverse complement strand
ATTCTTTCTCTCACTTGAGTGAAGTGTGATACTCCAAGCATAGCTCTTTTGATTCCTCTTTGGGAGACCTGAATAGCTTTCTCATCCTGTTTTTATAGGGCCCAGGTCTCTGAGCCATATGTTAATGCAGAAAGAACGGTGGAGTCAGAGATGTGCCTGGAACCAGAGGCTCTTAGACCTCTTAGCTATTTCTTCGACGCTCTTGAAGGCATGCCATGCCGCTCTCTTCCTCCTGCATAACTCAGGTGCCAGGTCATTCATCATTTTGACTTCTCGACCTAGGTACACATACTGTTGCATTCAGGATGTTCATTATGTTGAGAGTCAATGGAACATCAGGAACCAGTCTGATTCTCATAAACATTGTCTTTGTGAGATTCAGCTGCAGTCCTCCCTTTACACACTCATGGTCGAAGTCAGCCAGAATCTGTGCTGCTTGGCTAATGTTTGGTGTTATTAGAATGATGTCATCAGTGAAGCGGAGGTGGTGTAGTTGCCGACCATCTATCTTCATTCCCGTTTCTTCCCATTCCAGTCATCGCATGACGTTCTTGAGGGTGGCACTGAAGAGTTTTGGTTTCAGTTTTATTAATAAAGTTTTTTCTAAAGTTATTGAACTGAACCTTTGAAACATACATCACTTATGACTCTTCTCAAATACATTAGGATAATAGGAAGGAGGAGAGATGTTTGAAAAAAGGAATCAAGAAGCCTTGATAGAGATAGTGAAGTGGTCGAAGGTCACGTATTTTATAATTCTGCTTAATTTAACAATGACACAAGTAGACATAGTTCTCTCTCTTTCTCTTTCTCTCTCTCTCTCCTCAAACCTACCATAGTTCTAAGACTACAACAGGCATTTAATTTTATTTTAAGAACTAGAAATGCAAATTGCTTGTTTATTTGAACTCTACCACGTCTGCCATCCCCTTAACATTTTAACCTGATTCAGAACAAAAGAAAATTCTGAACTCAACTAAGTACTAGAAAATAGTGATCATAAGAACATTTCTAAGAAGTCTTAGAATTTGTTTTCAGGGTTTACAAAAATGCTATCAGTTTCTAGATATGCGTAGCCAGAAGTAAAGGCATCTCTCCACTACATTCATTAGATTCTGCTCATAAGGTTTTGGGTGTACTCTATCCATAAATGAAAACAAAATGAAACAGCAATGGCCCTACAAGTGAGAAAACAAAAGCAGGACAAGCAGAGATGGATCTTCTTTGTGCTTTTAACTCCTTCTGTGTGAAACTTTCACATAAAGGTGTGGCTAGTGCCATCTCAGACTTGCATAAGAAAATAGTAGCATTCATTCAAAAGATGAATAATTGCTCTACAGAGAATAAAAACAAGCACCATAAAAGGCCCTATATAGTACTGGGTGTTCAGAAACACCCAAATGAATAACATGTAATTAGGGGTAAACAAACCCAGCTCTGACTCAAGTTTGATAAAAATCTCTAAATCCCAAACCAGTCCTCCAGCGCTCCTGTCTCCTCAGGGCCGCCATGGTGATCGTGGCCAGTACTTCTTTGCTTTCGCTACCACGTGCAGACACTTCTGGCAGTCATTTCAATATATTCACTTTAAGAACTTCTTGGGCCCAGATATGTGAATGTGACTTTATTGGGAGAGCTCCTGCCTTGCATGTGTGAAGTCTTGATTTCAATCCTGGCACCATCCCATGTTGGCAAACCATAAGTGCAAGCTCTGATGCATTGTCACCAAGTACGTAACCCCTAGCAAGCACAACAATGAAGGGAAAGTGTGTGTGTGTGTGTGTGTGTGTGTGTGTGTGTGTGTGTGTGTAGGGGAATTTCTTATAAATGTCGAAGGGCAAATCAACATTTAGGATTCAGGAGTGAAAAGGAGAAGGCAGTTTATACTGCAAAAGCCAATATACAAAGTGGTTGAAGAGGTAAGTTTTAGAATCAGTGAAATCTTGGCACAACTTCATAATAACAGTGCAATATTAGGAAAAGTACTGAATGTATATGTTTTACTATTTTTAAAGGTAAATGATCCCCAGTACTGCCTATCTGCTCCATCTGCAAGTAATGGAGTGGAGCAGTGGGAGGTCAACCATAAAAACCACATGACTAGGTTACATGCCATGAATAATATTTAAGTTGATCTATTCATTAAGTTTGCATCACTCTCCTGTTATACCAAGATTTTTTTCTTGTTTGTTTGCACTTCATGATCACAGTCTTAGAAACATTACAGAGTAAAAGTCTAGGCACCATCATTCCTAAAAAGATAAAATGCACGTTAGAAAATATATGTCTTAACCAGATTCACTGTTGTAAAGCATCAACAATGTCATTCTGGATTGCTGAAAAATTTTTGAAAAGATTGGCCCTGCTCTGCTTTTTACATTTTCCCCATCGTGATTTAAGTGACAAGTACCGTGAATTAAGGTGATTATCAGCATTAGCTATAGCAGTAGGACTGTTTAGCTTATTATTCATTTCTGAGTGGAAAAGTTTCAATGTTAGAAGGTTCTTTTCTCTTTTTATAGTGATAAAATTGCATTGGTGGTTAAAAATTGCTAACTGGGGGCCAGAGTGATAGTATAGTGGGTAAGGTGTTTGTTTGCACACAATTGACCTGGATTTGATCTCTGACATCTCAAATGGTTCCCAGAGCACTGCCAGAAGTAATTCCTGAGTTCAGAGCCAGGATTAGCCCCTGGGCATCTCTAGGTGTGACCCACAAAGAAAAAAAAACTAACTGGTTCTTTAGGGTATTCTCTGTCCACAATGTTTAACTTTGTGTGCCTCAGACCATAGTGATTGTTTTTACCAAATAGGAATATTAAACACACATCACAGGCTTCAGAAATAACACTTGACTTTACTGCTAAATGAAACATTGTTCTTTCAAGAAAGATTGTGACCCCTTTGTGTGGTTTATCTTGAAGTGTGTGTGTGTGTGTGTGTGTGTGTGTGTGTAGTAAAAGTTTTATTTAGGAAACGGCAGAGAGACAGAAAGACACAAAATAATGAAGAGAAATTATGCACTCCAAATTGAAGTGTACTTGTTTGGTTTGACGTGGTTTGACTTTGTTTTGGTTTGATTTTGCTTTGTTCTTGTTTTGGGGTCAAATCCAGAGATATTCAGGGACTACCTCTGGCAATACTTAGAAAGCAGTTAGTGCCAGGGATAGAACCTAGACCTCTAGCTCTTTGAATCTAGATCTTCCTGGTTCCTCCTCTTTAAATATTTTAATAAAATATTTTCTGGCTATTATTTTTTTACCTTTGTATAGTTTATTTTACCATTCTTATTTCATCTTCTCAATTTTCCCCAAAAATATTAAAATAGTATTTAAAAAATCAAAACTGGAGGTATGAGGAATTTTGCTCCATGGCTTGGAGGCCAGTCACACATGCTAGGGGGAAAAGGGAGCTCAGATAGAGAAGGGAGCACCAAATAAAGGGTGTTGGGAGAATCTTCCCAGGATGGGAGAAGCATGCTGAAAGTAGACTAGAGACCAAACATGATTGCCACTCAATGCCTCTTTTGCAAACTACAACACCCAAAAGGAGAGAGAGAGAACAAAAGGGAATGCCCTGCCACAGAGGCAGGGTGGAATGGGGGAAATGGGGGGATGAGAGGGATACTGGGACCCGTGATGATGGAAAATGGGCACCGGTAGAGGGATGGGTACTTGATCATTGTATAACTGAAACCCAAGCACAAAAATTTGTAAGTCTACAATTGTACCTCATGGTGTTTCACTAATAAAAATTAAAAAAAAAAAAAGAACTCTTCTCTTCCCATAGCACTTCATTCTTTTCCTTAACTGGATCCTGGGCCGTGCTGGAGAGCCGCTCGTGGGGGGCAACTCGTGGCCTCGGTAGGGTGTAAAGGATGAGCCGAGAATGCCCCCCCTTCCCATGAGGTTTCAGTCGCCCCATCATGACCGGCTCATACCTGGCTTTCCAAAAAGCTCCGAGGCAGCTACCATCTTGCTGTCCAGAGGGAAACAGGCAGAAGGGAGCAACACCCTCTTTGTTATCATCTTAACCCTAATCTTTCCTTTGTGCATAAAGATACTACAGACTTGGTCACTCTTGCTGAAGAAATTCAAGTGCCTCTCTCTAGGGTCTGCAGCAGGTCTTAAGGACAGGGTCAGCTGTCTGAAAGACAAAACTGTCTTAAGGATAAGCCTGTCTTAAGATCAGGCGCAGTCTAAATGTTCCAAATCATGCCTCTGTAACGTTCATGTACTCAAAGTATCCCCAGGTGGCTGCCGAGAAGGGGAAAAATCCAATTCTGTGTAATAATTATGGGACTTATGATCAATAATTATTCATAGTTATAAAGCGAAATATGCTTAGTTAAAACTTAAGCATTCTACTTCATTAGTACCCAAGGCATAATTTATACTTTTCCCATAATATTCCCTCTTTCACTTTCTCCTATCCTGACCCATTACAATACTAAAGTTGAGTATCATTTAGTATATTGTTCGCTGAATTCTGTTTAATTTAATTCTGTTTTAACTCCACTTACTAGTGATGAAAACTTAAGCTAGTTAATTATTCTCTCTTAAGTAAAAGAGGATAACAGTAGAATCTACTTCAAGGTTATTCATAGAGCTGTTGAACAGATCAAATCTGATAATCCATTGAAAACATTGAAACAATCTTTGGCAAATAGAAACTCTGAGCAAATGTGGGCATATTATCCATTATTAATCATATGCAAAACTTTGCATTAGGTGTCCTGGAAGTTCTCACCTTTCCTAACTCAAATAACATTTACCAAGCACTGAGAATTAGAGTAGCCTCAGCCCTCTAGGAGCTCACTCTAAAGGAGGAGTCTGATCTGCAAACAGGTCAATGGAGGTAAAAGTCCAAGTCGTTGATCCAAGATACATATCTATCCTGGCTGCAGTGCAGGCATCAGCTTAAATGGATATTTCTTCTTGGCTGCAGTATCTGGATAGTTGTCCCAAAGTCTTCACCTAGAAAGATGGCTTTCCCACAGTGGAAAGAAAGGGAATTCTAGATAGACACTAAAGACGGGCTAAAGAGATAGCACAGTGGGTAGGGTGTTTGTCTTGTACACATCCAATCAGTTTCAATCCCCATCATCACATATGGTCTTCTGAGCCCACCGGAATGAATCCTTGAGCTCCAAGTCAGAAATAACCTTAAGAGCTGCCAAGTGTGGCTTCCAAACAAACAACAACAACAAAAACATAAGTATAAACAAAAAACAATAGAACTTGGGGACTGGAGTGATAGCACAGCGGGTAGGGCGTTTGCCTTGCATGCAGCTGACCCGGGTTTGATTCCCAGCATCCCACATGGTTCCCCGAGTACTGCCAGGAGTAATTCCTGAGTGCATGAGCCAGGAGTAACCCCTGTACATCGCCGGGTGTGACCCAAAAAGCAAAATAAAATAAAAATAGAAATTAAAGAAACAATAAAAGCAAGTTGGCAAGAAGGGAGATAAAGGCAACAGGGACAAATCTCAAATATTGGGTAGTTGGTAGGAGGATGGCGTCTTCGGTAGGAAATCGCCACAGGCAATCATACACAATTGCGGCTAATGTACCATGAACCACATAAATCCACTGATCTGTATAATCCGGTCCCTAGATAGAATAAAATTCAGATTCAAGTTTCAGCCTAATTTTTCCAGTTATTCCCTTATAAATGTCAAGGACTAGGAATGCAATCAACTCTAAAATTCCCAAGAAAGACTCAGTTTTGAGTTGAGGCTCCTCTCTTCAAAGGCCGACTCTCAGTGCTAAAAAAGTTCCCTTTCCCTGCCCCCCAAATTCCTCCACCCAAACATGCTTCTCTTTCCTCTGTGTCAGTCCCGTCCTCTCTCTCTCACCTGCTTTACCCAAACCTGTGGGACATCCAGGTGAGATTAACATTGAATTCTCAGGGCTGGAGCAATAGTACAGTGGGTAGGGTGTTTGCCTTGCCCGTGGCCAACACAGGTTCGATTCCCCAGCATTCCTTATGGTCCCCCAAGCACTACCAGGAGTAATTCCTGAGTGAAGAGCTAGGAGCAACCCCTGAGCTTGGGTGTGACTCAAAAAGAAAAAAAATTGAATTTTCAATCTCACTTTGTTACGGACAGCAGAGGAAAGGCATTAATGTGTTGGTGGAGCTCAGCTTGTTCGAGTTGAGAAACAAGAAGCTTCTTTTAGCTCAGTGTTTCAGAGAAAGAAAACAGAAGATGTTGCATGAGCTTGGATTATGCTATTTGGGAGAATTTGGATAGATGGAAAGAGAGAAAGGTCATTTTGTGCAGAGAAGGATGGTGGGTAATGGGGCCAATTTCAACCAAGTGTGACAGATCATGTGACACATCATTAGGAATGGTTGCATTTCCTTTGTTCTTGGTTTTCCTCTGGTGTGAATTTTCTGATGATTGACTGCATTTTGGAAGTGTAAAGGACCCCAAACATTCTGTTCTCCTGATCTCTGACTTTGGACATAAAATTCTGAGAGAATAAAAGGAATGCACAAATCCTTGCTTAAATTCCCAAAGGTTTACATTTCTGGGCATTGTTTCTTCAACCAGAGTTATAGTCTAGTTTTATTGTCACCCCTTCTCACCGCCAGGAGTAATTCCTGAGTGCGGAGCCAGGGGTAACCCCTGAGAATCATCAGGTGTGACCCAAAAATTCAAAATAAAAAAATGTAGACTACAAGGTTATGTTGATCTAGAGCCATAGCACAACTGGTAGGACATTTGCCTTGCACGCGGTCGACCTGGATTCGATTCCTCCATCCCTCTTGGAGAGCCCGGCAAGCTAACAAAGGTATCCCACCCGCACGGCGGAGCCTGGCAAGCTCCCGTGGGGTATTCAATATGCCAAAAACAGTAACAACAAGTCTCACAATGGAGACATTACTGGTGCCCGCTCGAGCAAAATCAATGAACAATAGAAGGACAGTGCTACAGTTCTACAAGGTTATGTTTATTTGTGTGTTAAATAAAATTGCCTCCTAGGGTACATGATTCACTTCACTGAGAATGGAACTGGAGGAATGAGCGACATGACAGTGTGGAATGAGCGTCTGCAAGGAAAGGAGGTATGTATCTTGCACCTCTGGCCAAGTCACCCTCTTTGAGCCTCAATTTCCTCCTCTGTACAATGGAGTGTTTAATTGCACTGCCTCCCAGAATTGTTGTAAGTATTGATTGAGATGATGTGCATGAAGCATTTAGAAAAGGGACTGGCACCGAGTCAGTCTTGGTTGGTTGTAGCTAATATTATTAGTTCTGTTGAGCAAACAAAATTTGCAGGCACCTTGCAGCAAAGACATTCTAATATGCTCAGTGTCCACTTCCATCTCATTTATCGGGCTTATCTTGTCTTCCGGGCCATGGGCAGTGTTTACAGGGTTCCTTTGGCAGCATCAGCATTAGTTATAAGCCACCTGGGGCCTTTAGACTGTCCCTTCCCCAAGATGGCCATGCAACACAGCCCTCGGCGGGGGGGACATCAGGGCTCTGCCAAGTCTCTTGGCATGGAGTGTGTGCAGAAAGATTGGTACAGCCTCTTTCCTGGCTGGGCAAGGTAAGCTGGCAGATGTTGGTGCCCACATAGACATTGTCAAGAGGGAAACAGTCACTAGCATCAAGATTTGCTAATTGTGTTGCCCCTTGGAGCAGGATTCTCACAGCCCTGGAATAACTTTGGAGTTAGAGAAGGGTCCTTGCTGACTCTCATCTCAAAGCCATAACTCTTCCAGGGACAAAGCTTGGCTCTGTTAGGAAATTTGGTTTTCAGAGAAAGATTCTTGTGCTGTGCCCAGCTTTCCAGCCAGGATCCTTTTTACACTAGAGAGAAAATTGACTTGGCCAAGTTCAGCCTGGAGAGAGAGCCCATAAGTCAGTAGGTTGATTCCTTTGGACATCTTCTTCCACTAGTTTTTTTAAAGGTCATGGCACACTTCTCACTGAATGTACTCTCAGCTCACAACAATGTGCATACATCCTTTATAAATTAAAAAACATTTACTCTACTGGCTCCCCCCTTTGCCTCTCTCTCTCTCTCTCTCTCTCTCTCTCTCTCTTTAAGTTTTTATTTATTTTTTTTTGTCTTTTTGGGTCAGACCCGGTGATGCACAGAGGTTATTCCTGGCTCTGTACTCAGGAATTACTTCTGGCGGTGCTTGGGGGACCATATGGGATGCCAGGGATCGAACCCAGGTTGACTGCGTGCAAGGCAAACTCCCTCACCACCGGACTATCGCTCCTTTGCATCTCAAGTGCTGTTGTGCTTCCTTTTATAGTTTAAGCATGAGTCTGTGGGAATGAATAATCTTTGAGGCCAGAAATTCTGCTGAATTCTGCTTTCCCCCGCCCCACCATTGCTTTGTGACCTTGGACAAGCAATTTCCATTCTTGGGTTCTAGTCATTACATGTATAAAGTATGGATGCCACAGTCTACCGCTGTGTGACAAAAATTCATGATATCAAGTTATGTAAATGACTTGGTACTGTGCCTGGAGCATCATACATTCTCATTAAATGTCCCTGCTAGTATTTCATGGAACTAGTTGCAGAACAAATAAAGTTACATTTTTTTAACAGTACAATTAATTTCTCAAGCTTTTTTGTATGTCCAAATTACCCAGGATTTCCTACAGGGATTCTCTCTGTTGCCCCTGAATAACCATGAATGCTTGATCAGCACAAAGGAAGTTATTCTGTTCTCAGATGTTTCACAGAAAAGTGAGGAAGCCAACACGCAGGTCAACCCTTATTTTACTATTGCTTCATATAGACTTCAACATTAAGACCTGGGCTTGCATTGTCCAGTGAACAGGTAGATTGCAGCAACATGCCAACGCTGGTCCAGCAGTGGTTTTACTACAACATGAATGACTTAGCAGTCTCCATCTCTAGTGAAATGTAGGTTAGTCATCCAAGATGTTTCCAAGGTCATACCTTTCCTGTGACCCTCAAACCGGAAGTACTAGTACTGATTCTTTTTATTTTTTGCTTTTTGGGTCACACCCGGCGATGCTCAGGGGTTACTCCTGGCTCATGCACTCAGGAATTGCTCCTGGCAGTGCTCAGGGGCCATATGGGATGCTGGGAATCGAACCTGTGTCAGCCATGTTGGCTACGTGCAAGGCAAACGCCCTACCCGCTGTGCTATCTCTCAAGCCCCCCAGTACTGATTCTTATGCTCAAGGTTACTCTGCCTTAAGGAGAAAAAAAATCAGGATCAGGTTGAAAACCTCAGAACTCAGGCTAAAGAGATGGTACAATGGGGAGGGCATTTGCCTTGTATGCAGCTGACTCGGGTTAGATTCCCAGCATCCCATATAGTCCCTTGAGCACCACCAGGAGTAAATCCTGAGTGCAGAGCCAGTAGAATCGCTGGGTGTGACCCATAAAGCAAAAAAAAAAAAAATACTCAGAACTCTCCAGTAGGGACTGTGCAAAATCAGAAACCAGAATATCTGTATTTTCATGTAGTGCCCCCTTGCACCCCTAGGGCAATTTATTTGACTCCTCTGGAAGAGTCCCCATCTTCCTCCCCCCTGGAAACAATTAAGATCTTAATAGTAAATTGTAGGAAAATGGGAAAGGGGAAAGTTTAATAACATGCAAAACACTGAGAACAGTGCTTGGCAGATCAAAGCCCCCATAAAGGCACCCCTTGCCTATGTGAGGACCGGCAATTCATCTAGTTTCTCCAATTCTAAGTTCCTCATAGGTAAAATGCAACAGATGGAGGCTCCCACGTATTCTGAGCATGAGATCTGGTCCCCCATCCCAATCTTCCTCACTAATTAGCTCTGTCTATTGGCAAATAATTTTATTTCGTTGTGTTTGGTATTCTCCCCTCTACAACAAGAGAGCTGGATCAGATTATCTCTAAAATTCTATTAGACTAAAGATAAATGCTTCTATTATCTTAGTATATTGCTGAGTACGGCCCAATATCAATGATCCTTTAAATCCATAATGTAGTTTTTATTGTTCGTACATAATTACAATTACTTCATGGGGGTGTATTGAATGGGAATATACATAGTCTCATTTGCTATTGACAACAACCCTTGGAGAGAATCATATTGAGGAGAACCAACTTCCTTTTGGTTACCATGTGCTAAGTTCCCAATTAAATGTTTTACATGCCCTGCCTCATTTAATCTCTACAATGGCCTCTTGGGTTATATATTAGCCATATTGCCATGGCTCAGGTGGGAAGCTGAGACTAAGAGTGTCTTGCTCTGTGCAGTAGAGCTACAAAGGGCTGAGGCTGAGGTCCAAGAAACAACCTGTCTGACCCAGGAGAGCTCCACTATTCTCTAGACATATTCTCATTAACAATGGTGCCTCTCTGAGGGGAGACCCATAAACTGAGTTTGCAGCGACCATGGCCAAGTTCACTCATCAAGTTTGCAGCATGGTTCAGAGATCAGAATCCGCGTTTTTCTCCTCCTCATCTGGAATATTCCACACCCTGCAGTCTCTCCAAGCCACTTGCTCATGGAATCAATGAATACAAATGAGGGCTGATTTGTATTCCTTTCCAGAAAGCTAGCAGATTTATACTCTCCCGGCTGCACACCTCTAACAAACACATCCGTGTGCATGTACCTTCTGGGCTTCAGGGAACCATCCTCTCCCTCTGACTTAATCCACAGCCCTGGGTAAGGAAGGGAATAGCCCTGGCTGTGAACAGGTCAGGAGCCGGCTCCAAAGAGAGTCCCATTTAACACTAGTAGACAGAGGCTACTGATTTACCTGGTAGGGAAGCCAAAAACAGAGGTCCCTCGGTGCAGAGGACACACACATCCAAGATCAGCCTTGATAAATCCCAGGGCTGGCAGAAGTCATGCAAGTCTCTGGAACGAATTGCCTAGACTGATTAAATATGGGCTAGTCACAAAGTAAGGAGAGAAAGCCAGAGAGAACTCCATCTGCTTACTGGGTCTCCATTTATGGGACATCTTGATCATTCTGGTATGGAGTCTTCAGCTCAAGTATCATGGTTGGTACCAAGTATCCTTCAGGAAGAAAATCGGGCAGAATGTTTAACTCTTCCTGGAATAGAGAGAGCAAAGATTTTACTGGAAAGACAAATGAATTCCTTGCTGAAACATAAGTTAACAGAGCTGAGGGGCCAACTAGAAGGCTTAGCACATAGTATGAGTTCAATGAATGTTGAATGAACCCATCTAGTTTTTAGACACAAAGGGCCTTTGTAACTCCAATAGTGCCAGGTTAAGTGATAGGATTTGCAATTGATAAGTTTGAGTTCCAACCTTCAAGCTGCATATCCCTCATTCTATAGATTGAAAAGTTTCTGTCTATTTCAGGGGGCACAGCGGGTAGGGCAAGTGCCTTGCATGCTGCCGACCCAGGTTCGATTCCCAACCTCATATGGTCCCCTGAGCACCAGCAGAAGTAATTCCTGAGTGCAAGAGCCAGGAGCAACCCCTGGGCATAGTCAGGTGTGACCCGAAAAGAAAGAAAGAAAGAAAGAAAGAAAGAAAGAAAGAAAGAAAGAAAGAAAGAAGAAAGAAAAATGTCTGTCTACTTCAATTCTCAGTTTCCTTCTGAGAATACATATTTGCAGCATTTCTTTGAAAATTAAGTGACACTTTCATAAAGTAATTCTGTAAGGAGCACATCCATTTTAATGGACTTAATTGTATTGGCTACATGCATTTGAATTGTGGGTTAAATTTATTCATGTTTCCTGTTGTCAACCACAACCGCAGGGGAGCTGGGTGTGGAGAAGCAGTTCTCTTCTTCCCCTCTGGCTGAAAACATCATGCAAACTAGCTTGGGGAATGAAGGCTCAACCAGAACACAGGGGAACCTTAAAGCTGAATAGCTGCTCTGGGGGAATAGTTGTGAGGTTGGAAATTTTCCTTATCGATGCAACTCTGCTGTCAAATGCCTCTAGATGGGGGAAGTTGGGTTTCCTTGAAAGGAGGGGAAGTTTGATTATGCCCTTCTGGTGAGAAGATGAAAATCCAAGGGTGGAAATGAAAATATGAAAGATGGGTGTTTATCTGGGAAAGAATAGAATCTTTTCTTCTATCTGAACCCCAGGCACGGGGGCCAGAGAGCTGTAAAGGAGACATATTCAAAGACACTCAAAGACAAGCTTCTAGTAGAAAGGGCCTTTATGGTCCTTTGATGGAAAAAAAATAGCCTGAACACTAGCTAAAAAAAGACACCAAATCAAGGGTTCCATAGGGTACTTCTGGTCTAGAGCTTCATGTCTCAGAGTAGATAGTCAAAATATGTACCCATACATTTGGGATGGTCACGGGTCCTCCTGTTATTCATCGATTTGCTCGAGCGGGCCCAGTAACATCTCCATTGTGAGACTTGTTGTTACTGTGTTTGGCATATTGAATACGTCATAGATAGCTTGCCAGGCTTTGCTGTGCAGGTGAGATACTCTAGGTAGCTTGCCGGGCTCTCCTAGAGGGGCGGAGGAATTGAACACGGCTCAGCCGGGCCAACTGCGCGCAAGGCAAACCTACTGCTGTGCTATCGCTCCAGTCCACATTTGGGATATTAATGTAAATGTGATGGTAATGTGTCTTCTCTGCTAGAAAGTCCATTGTTTTTGTGCTCATGGGAATTGAGACCCACATACCAGACATCATTTTTGTAGTCACACTGGCTTCCAGAAAACTGAATGGAACGTTTTTGATCAAGTTCAATATTCACTGAAAAATGTTTACTCAGAGGCTGCTTTTCACTGTGTGTTTCCTGTCTGAGCTATTCTTTCTGACTCTCCCCACCCCTCCCCCTGGCTTTTTTCTTTTTGCAGTTAAATTTTGTTTCTAATTTATGCTATCTTGTCTTTTTTATGTTCTCTTGTAAGATGCTTGAAATTCGTTCTGAAACAAGACAGGGTATAATTAAACGATGCAATCCAACTGCCGAGGGAAGCTGACATCATCTGAGGATGCATTAATCATCATTTCTTACATTCGTATGATTTTACAATTCACCAAGAATTTTTACATCCACTATTTCATCTGATTTGCATAACAACAATTTGAGGTAAATATGGATTATTTCCTCCATTTTATCAAAAAGAAAGCTAAGGTTCTGTATGGTTAAAAGATTTGCTTCCAGGAATGGATTCTGGTCTTGCAGTCATTAGAATCTTACCCCAATTTCCATTCTATTATACCAAGATAATAACATCAGGAACATAATATTCTCATTATAACCAGGGAGAACATATTTGGAGTATGGTATTCAATACTGTAGGTCTTACATTTACTGAAGAGAATCATCCACTTGATGAAGAGTCAAGATGCCATGCTGTATGAAGAATTATCAAAAGGTCTAAGAATGAACTACTTCGGATAGAATTCTATTGTAGGCAGGTTAGCTTGCAAAATATTACACCGCACCTGTAAGACATCCGGTATTGTTATTTTTTAATTGAATCACCATGAGCTACTCTTGCAAAGCTTTCATATTTGAGTTTCAGTCATACAATGATAGAACACCCATTCCTTCACCAGTGTACATTTTCCACCACCAATGTCCCCAGTATCCCTATACACCCCACTCCCACCCCCAACCCCCACCCCCGCCTCTATGGCAGATAGTTTCTGTCTTACTCTCTCTCAACTTATGGGCATTATGGTTTGCAATACAAATAAAGAGAGGCCATCATGTTTGGTCCTTTATCTACTTTCAGCACACATCTCCATCCCGAGCCATCCCTCCAACCAT
>JAOXYA010000025.1:2995538-3007859 GCA_028565675.1 Sorex palustris | reverse complement strand
CTGCCTCACAGGTAGGGGGAGGGTGTGAGATGGGGAGATATACTGGTTTTTTTGGTGGTGGAAAATGGGCACTGGTGGAGGGATGGGTACTTGATCATTGTGTAACCGAACCCCAAGCACGAAAGTTTGTAAGTCTACAACTGTACCCCATGATGTTTCACTAATAAAAATTAAATTTAAAAAAGAAAGAAAGAAAAAGGAGCAACCAAATGTCTTTGGTAACTCAGTATCATATGATCATCAAACTTCAATGAAAGAACCCATAAAGAAAAATCTGGGTTTTTAGGATAAACTTTAATTCCAAAAGTGCATTTGGTGTTGAATGCATTTGTTTTACACCTCTTTATCATAGTTATAATAGCTACTATAATATCTATCATTGGCATCTCTGTGTTTAACTCAGGCCTGGTACACTCTTTGTGTGGGTAGTGTTATGGGAGACACTCAGTTTGCTCTCTTTTTGCCTGGCTTCTCCTATCAACATTTGCAGATAGTTTTCAGAATACAAGTCTTTTCCTATGTTGTTAAGTTTATTCCTAAGCATTTCATTCTCGTTGGATCCATTGTAAATGTGATTGTTTCCTTAATTCTTTTTCAGATAGTTGATTGCTAGTGTTTAGAAACACAGCTGCTTTTAGTGTGTTGATTCTGTATCCTGCAACTGCACTGATTTTATTTATCACTTCAAATTGGTTTTGGTGGAGTGTTTAGGGCTTTCTACATATAAAATCACATTATCTGCAAAAACAGATAACACTTTCTTTTCTTTGCTTTATTTTTTAGGACTGATTGATCTCACTAGGACTTCTAGTATTATGCTGAATAGATGTGGTAAGAGCACAGATCCTTGGTGTGTTCCTGATTTTTGGAGAAATTTATTTTTCAGGTTTTTTTTTATTTAGTATGATTATAGCTCTGGCTTTTTCGTATATAGCCTTTATTGTGTTAAGATACAATCTTTCCTTACCTAACTTGAGAGTTTAATCACAAAAACTGGTGTAACTCTTTTGTCTATATATTTGATGCCTAGAGATGATATTTAAAAAATTAGACAAAAGTAGGAGCTGGTTGGGGCTGGAGTGATAGTACAGTGGGTAGAGTGTTTGCCTTGCATGTGGCCGACCCAGGTTCAATTCCCAGCATCCCATATGGTTCCCCAGCACTAGCAGGAGTAATTCCTGAGTGCATAAGCTAGGAGTAACTCCTATACATCGCTGGGTGTGACCCCCCCCCAAAAAAACTTTAGGAGCTGGAGAGATAGTACAGTGGGCTTTTTCCTCACATGCAGCTGACCTGAGTTTGATCCCTGGCACCATATGGGTCCCCTGAGCTTACCAGAAGTAAAAGCCAGGAGTAAGCCCTGAGCACCACCAGCTGAGGTTCCAAAAGCACAAAACCAACAGAAAATTAGGCAAAAGTAAAGGAGTCAAATTTCCCTTTTGTGGAGGAATGTTGCTCAGAGTATAATGGAAGTCCTACTACTTCCATATGCAATACCAGAGTCCCTTAGTAGGTTAATTTAGACAGAGAGTATTGTTAGCATATATTAGAAATCAATACACACACAAAGTTTTGGGCAATGTCATAAAACTAACCATATCACTCATATCACGAGGGTACACAAAGAGGAGAGTATTACCATATCCACTATATCACCATATACTGATATCAAGATATCACCATATCTCTGGGGTACATAGGGAGAAGAGTAACAACAGACAATCTCCTTAATAGAGTTAACTCTTTTCTGAGAGTGCATTGTGACTTCTATCTCAGTCCTGGTATTCTTCAGAACCCATATGAAAAATACCCCCCAAAAATCCTTTGCATGGCAGTAAGTCTAAATAAACATGAATGAGAACAGAGAAGCCCAGATTTTCTGCAATGACCATGCCAGTGATGGAAATCTGTCACAACCCACATCTGAAAGTGGCTAGGACCCTGCCCTATTATACTTAAAACCTGTCCTTTTAAGTAAAACACGTCTACATTTAAATACATTTACATTTAAGTAAAATACATTTACATTTAAGTAAAACGCATTTACATATAAGTAAACCACTTGTACATTGCTAGAGCAATAGAACAGTGGTAGGGGGTAGGGCGTTTGCCTTGGCACAGCCAGCCCAACTGAGCTGGGTTCGATTTCTCCACCCCTCTCGGAGAGCATAGCAAGCTACTGAGAGTTTCTCGCCACACAGCAAAGCCTGGCAAGCCACCCGTGACGTATTCAATATGCCAAACAACAGTAACAACAAGCCTCAAAATGGAGACGTTACTGGGCCCACTCAAGCTTCTACATTTACCTGCTGGTACAGCAAACATAGCCATGTTAATGGCCACCAGCTCTCGATCCTAGTCTTATGTGGAACTCTAGTGTCCCAAGGTCAGAACCAATGAATACTAAAATCGAGTTGTCTTCTTCCCCCTTTCCCTATGGGTGCATTTCTAGCCCCCAGTGTCCAGTCCAGTGAATAGAAAAATCTATTTAAGAAAAAGTATCATTTGTTTTCACTTGTCATTCCATTGATCTTCAATTTGCTCGAGCGGGTACCAGTAATGTCTCCATTTCTCCCTGTCACATGCTAGTGTAGACCAATGGCATCTGCTTGCTCCAGGAATATGAAGAGCCTCAAACTGATTGTTCAAGGTCTTGACGAAGAAGTCTGACCATCTTGTAGGTGGGCGGCCACACGATCTTTTGATGTCCCATGGAATCCAGTCAATAACAGCAGTCCAGCAGTCATCTCCAAATTGTATTACATGTCCAGCCCATCTGATTTCCGACGCATTGGCAAACGAGGCAGCATCCCTGATTCTTGATTGTTGATGGAGATCAGAACTCCAGATTCCTTCTCTCATTTGAGTGAAGTGTGAGAGTTCAACCATAGCTCTTTCGATTCCTCTTTGGGTGACCCGAATAGCATTCTCATCCTGTTTTTGTAGGGCCCAGGCCTCTGAGGCATATGTTAGTGCAGGAAGAACAGCGAAGTCGAAGAGATGTGCCTTGAGCCGGACGTTTCTTCCTCCTCTTAACAACTTCTTCAACGCTCTTGAAGACATTCCACAATGCTCTCTTTCTCCTGCACAGCTCTGGCGCCAAGTCGTTCCTCATGTTGAGTTCTCAACCCAGGTACACATAGCTGCTGCATTCAGAGATGTTCAGTTAAGAAAAAGTATTCAAGGAAAATAAAAGGTAAATGTGTGCGATATGGAGCTGGATTGTATGGGATCAGGGAATCCAGTATGGCATCTGTTTCCACTTCAGTGATTTCACATTGGGAGCTTACAGCTAACCACAGAGGGAGCATTTACACCACAGAAATTGGCAAGGACTACAAAGTGGGCATTTTTGGTTTGTTTTCCAGAGAGTCCTGGTTAAATGTCTACCTGCTTAACACTGGCTTGTATGGATATCGATATAGACGCTCTCTTGGTCTTCCTGAGCTTCTCAGGTGAAGACGTGTTTGAAGGAGCAAGCTCTGGTTCATTGCTCTGCACTGGGCTTATGAGAAAAGAGTAAAAAAAGAAAGATAAAGAGAGACACCCCCCCTAGCACCCCCACCACCCCGGAACAAGTCAGTTCCATTGATCAGGTGACCTTTTGCTGTGCTTTTTTCCACAATGTTGACCTTGAACTTGACTGATCTATCCCAGACCTGCTCCGCTTTGGAGAGAGCAGAGGGAGAAGGGTAGGAAACACATCAGCGACTTCAGAGCTCTCAATGGGCACCCAGCCTCTTGTTGGTACCGGCCTTTTAAAATGTTCAGTAACTTCCTATAGCATCTCATTATATTCTGTGGATGGATGAAGTGCGCATTAAGCCTATCAATTATAGACAGCTGGACTACAAATCACAAGTCTTGGACAGAGAGCGACAAGGTCGGGATGGAAACCAGCAGCTTTCATGATCATTTCCAATATAAAAGAATGTCGCCCCTGCTACCTGAGACCGACACTCTAGTTTCACTGGAGAAGCCCTGGAATTGGTTCACAGGGGATTTACCTGACACATGGAAGTTAATGATCTGGTGGGTATCGCACTGCCAGAGGGTAATTGGAGGGTAACGCCATGGGGTTGTGGGGCAATTGCTCGATTGATGTTAGAAGTTTTTGTTTCAGGTTCAGACAGCAATTAAAGGCTCTAGCAGAGCAAGCATCAGCTAGACATCCAGGTAGCCACAGGACATACCTGGACTTTAATTTGCTACAGACCCTCACAACTTCCCTCTCAAGCCTCTTGCAGGCTCTCTCTCTGAGAGAAGAATAAGAGCTCCCTTTTCTCTGCTTAAAACTTAGCAGTTTTGTCCAACACATTGCATGATGAAGTAAAGGGCTTCAGGATTCTTTCTTTTTCTCACATAGATCTAAAAGACTCATTTAAAAAGACAGTAGCATGATGTGCTACACATTTTTTTCCCGGTCATATAACAAGGACTTGTTGCCTTGGCTTGCTTTTGTTGCAGTTCCATTGTCAGTAGGATTTTTCCATCTCTCTTTTCTGAGGTTGCCTGGGTTCTATCTTTCCAAGACTCCAACCAGAGGCTGTTTGTCTAGTAAATGTCCAAGAGGAAATCAAAGCGTTATCTGTCAGTTCAAGGCATTTTCCACTTATTTTTAAGAGCTGAAAGTCAACAATGCGAGAACCGGTAAAAAGGGTTGAACCATCAAATGGCAGGTAGCTGCTTTAATTTTCTTTCAAACGCTTTCTTGACCAGGCAGCATGGAGGAGGCCAACGGAAGGGTTGACAGTCAGAATTACCTGCAACTCCCTCGTTTGCTCTCTACCAAGAAAACCCGCCACTTACTGATTGTGGTCTTTCTTTCTATACAGGCATGAGTATTTTTACAGTGGTAAAAGCATTTTTTAAAGGAAATTCTGTGTCAAGGGAAAGAACTCTGTCTAATCTAAGGAAAATATAAGCTATGAAAGGAGCCAGAGATTGCTGTGACTGGACAAGTGCCACGAATGGGCTGGAGCAATAGCACAACGGGTAGGGCATTTGCCTTGCACGCGGCCAACCCAGGTTCGATTCCCAGCATCCCGTATGGTCCTCTGAGCACCGCCAGGAGTAATTCTTGAATACAGAGTCAGGAGCAACCCCTGAGCATCACTGGTGTGATCCAAAAAGCAAAACAAAACAAACAAAAACAAAAACAAAAAAACAAGTGCCACAAAGTTCAGCTCAAGAATAACTGGTTGAGGAGCAGGTGGACAGAGGACTGTGTGCCTCCAGGAATGGTTGCCCTTTCCATTATCTGCCTCACAGAGAGATTGGCTCTCTCAGCATTCACTCTTCTTTCTGGGCAGTAGAACCCTACTGTCACACAATGACACATCAATAGAGGGGCACACAGTCCTACTATCACTGCTGCCCTCCCTTGCCCCCCACACCCTGCTCCAACATCAACTCAATATTTCCCAGGAGAATAGGAAATATTTGTGAATAATAACACATAGAGGAGTGGAGTTTAAAATGGATTTTTTTTAATGTGCAAAAACAGGATTATGTGATTGTTTCCTTCTATTTGTGTGTGTGTATTTGGTTTGGGGTCACACCTGGTAGTGCTCCAGGGTTACTCCTGGCTCTACAATCAGGAATTACTCCCAACAGTGTTAGGGGGACCATATGGGATGTCAGGGATTGAACCCGGGTTGTCCGCATTCAAAGCAATTATCCTACTCACTGTAGTATTCTTTTTATGCCACATTTTTTACCTCCTTAATCACGGTCACGATCCTCCCATTATTCATCGATTTGCTCGAGTGGGCCCAGTAATGTCTCCATCGTGAGACTTATTGTTACTGTGTTTAGCATATTGAATACATCACGGGTAGCTTGCCAGGCTTTGCCATGCAGGTGAAATACTCTCGGTAGCTTGCCAGGCTCTCCAAGAGGGGCAGAGGAATCAAACCAGGCTCAGCAGGGCTGGCTGTGCTCAAGGCAAACTCCCTACCTCCTTAATATAGTGGTTAAAAGATATTCACGGTTTTATCTTTTTATGCTCAGAATCTTTTAAGTTGTGAGAACAGTAAGGAAGGGAGAATTAATTCTAATCTGAACAACTTCAAAAAACTGTGAGCAGAATGCTTTACTCTAAATTTTGAAGGACAGATGAGATTTTGATAAGGAGCTACTGGTAGAATGGGGATCTGTTTGGAGACAGTAACATGAATCAGGCTAGGAAGAGCAAAAGTGTTCAGAAGTAGCAAGTATATGGGTGTGACTGTGCCTTAAAAAGAACAAATCTTATGGGCAGTGGAAGAGTCAAGTTAGGGGACAAAAGTGGGAAAAAAATTAGGCTGGTAATAAAATATCCTTTTTTCTCTGTTATGAAGAACCAGCAAGTAGGTTCACAGAGGCATAACAACAATAAAATTCATGATTCCAAGTTTAATCTTCACAGCTTCTCTGCAAAAATGGAAAGACAAAACCACTGTGAGAGTTTGTAACTGTAGCTTGAGTAGAAGAGGCTGAATTCAGGCAACAACCATTCATCCATCAAACACTCAAGAAGTATTTGAGTCTTTCCTCTGGGTAGGGACTGATGAGCAATAAAAGCTTAGGGTCTATTTGGAGAGGAAATAGATATTGATCAAACAGTCATGCAAATAAATGCAAGATAGCAGTGGCCCTCGGATGCCCATTTGTGAGATTTATAAATGCATTTGACAGGGGGATTTGACCTGGTCTTGGAACTCTTCCTGGAGGAAAATGACAGGTAAGCTGAATTCTAAAAATTTAATATACATTAGCATGGCAGGGAATAAAAGAAAGAATATGCAAAAGCCCTCTGACAGCAGGATATGACATACAGAGGAGAAAGGAGAGAAATCTAGACCTGGGAGACAAGGCATGATGGATGTTGGGAACTAAATAAGTCAAGTCATGTAGCCTTAATTCAAAGAGCAAATGGAAAGCATTGATAGGTTTTAAACCCAAAGGTGATAGGATGGGAGATACATTAAATATATATCTTTTGCTATGTAATGGGGTTTCAGATATGCAAGAGAAGCTGTCTGGCTGACAGCAAAGAGAAGATTTGGAGTTTGGTGAGAATAGCAAAAGGAAAAAGGTCTCAGAAGTCAAAGTCCCAGAAGAGAAAGGTCCCCATAGGTGCAAGTGTTATATCTAAACTTGACAATACCCAAAAGAAGGAAAAAAACACATATATAAACATAACTATATATATATAATTTTTTAACTCTTACCTTCAAAGTCTCATTGGTTGGGATTAGCTTGCAATGAGATTAAGGATTGGAATGGTCAATACCTGGCCAGAGAATGGAATTACCATGATTAGCTTTGGCTCATGATCTAATATGAATGTTGGTTATTCAATTATATGTATTTTAAAACTATGGCAGATTAGATAGATAATAGAGGAACTAGCAAATCAGGGTGGAAGTGAGCTATGTCAAGTACCTCAGTAAATTCTTTACATATATTGCCTCTTTAAATCACCACCACAATTCAAAACCATAATTTGTATTCTGCCTGCATGCCACTTTCCAAGTTCCCTGCCATCCCTACCCCTCAAACAACTGTCAAGTTCTTTGTTGCAGGGGTTGGTTGTGTGTGTGTGTGTGTGTGTTGTAGTTTCCCTTTGGGGGCCGCAGTCCGTGGTGTTAGGGGAGCTACTCTCAGCTCAGTGCTCAGGAGTGACTATTGATAATGCTCAGGGCATGTGGCGCCAGGAATTGAACCAGAAGTCCCATGTGCAAAGGACATGCTCCAGCACTTTTGACCATCCCTCTGGTCCCCGGTTGTACCTTTTTATTCTCACTGTACTGATAGAGAAACTGAGCCTCAAATTAGTTAGAAAATCTGTTCAAGGGGATTGGAGCAATAGCACAGCGAGTAGGGCTTTTGCTTTGCATGCAGCTGACCTGGGTTCGATCCCTGGCATCCCATATGGTCCCCCAAGCACTGCTAGAAGTAATTCCTGAGTGCAGAGCCAGGAGTAACCCCTTGAGTATAGCTTGGTGTGACCCAAAAAGAAAAAAAAAAGAAGAAAATCTGTTCAAGATGCACCAATGTTCAGTTGACTGAGACTTAGAGACCAGAGAGACAGCATAGGGCTAAGGCACTTGTTTTGCAGATGGCCAATCCCTGATAGCATTGCATTTGGTCCCCTGAGTACCACCAGAAGAAAATCCTAAGAACCACCAGCCATGACCCCAATCCTCCCACAACATAGATTTTTTTAATCAAATAGTTACAAAATTTCTTAACAGTCACGTAATGCTATCTTTATACTCTACCAGAAATTGTAATATTGAGACATAGATACACACATACAGAAAACACAGGTTTACATCATAATCTTTTCTGCAAAGATTTTTTTAAGTATTATCTAGTTTGGTCTTAGACATTTACAGGTGTACTTTATAATCGCAGATTAGAATCTCAGCCATTTTCCTGTTAACACTATGTTGTCTACATTTTCATCGTTTTACAGACTACATAATCACTGTTTAATGGCTATATAACATTTCAGTGCATGATTATGCAATGATTTCACAAACAATTATTCTTCCACTGTTGGAGGTCATATTCGATGTAAGATCCAAGGTCTAGATAACACTGCCTGCAAGGGTGTCAGATGCATTGGATATTTTTCCTCATTCATTGAATTGTTTCCTTATTTTGCCCACTGATGAAGAAAAATGCTGTGCCAACAGGTATGCAGGATCTTATAGCTCTGAATATGTCCTGACAAATTGCACTGCAAAATGCTTTGATAATTTGTACTGGCAAACACTGTCTGTACGTAGACCATTAGTCTAACTAGCCAGATAAGCACTGAACAACTGCTAGACTTTACTATATAACAGATTTTTTAAAAATGAAATTTCGGCATTTTCTTTGAATAGCCAGTGAAGTTAAACACTTCCCATGCCATATATTTCATTCCTATCTGGGTTTCTTCACATAGGAATGAGCTATTCCTACCTTGGCCTGTTTTACTGAGGGGTTTTGAATGGTCTACACTAAGTAGGTTCTAAGAGATGGATTGAATGATGGCCTGGAAATGGGTTCATTAAAGAGAAAGGCCTTCTACAAAATGAAGTGATTCTTTCCATGCCTGGTCTTTTTAAGGCCCCAGAACCTATCTTTCACACACAGCAGCAAAACCTTAGATCAGAGAAACCAAGGTTTATTTGATTCTTTTTTGGATGATAAATTCATTTCTCAGTCCAGTTTCACCATGTGCCATAAATAACCAGAACTCTGTAAACAAATGTTACCCAGGTACATGATTCAATGAAACAAGACTTTAAAATACTAATATGGGCCAGAGAGATAAAACAGAATGAAGGCATTTGCCTTGCATGTGGCTGACCCCAATTTGATTCTCTGCCTTTGATCTCCTACATATGGCCCCCCTAGCACTGCCAGGTGTCACTCATGAGCAAAGAACTGATAGTAAGCATTGCTTGGTGTGGCCCCAAAATGATAGATAGATAGATAGATAGATAGATAGATAGATATTGGTGGATAGATATGGGTGGATAGATATAGATATAGGTATACTTGATTTTTACATATTTATACTCCAAGGTCACTCTGATCTTCCTAAATTCACACACATGCCCAAGCACCAATAACCACATAATATATGCATGCACACACATGCACACTTAGACACATAGATGTATTCATATATACAAACACATAGACATGTGCATCTGCACACGTACATACCCATGCACACAATATATACACACACATGCACGGACATACCCCTATATACAAACACAGGCATCCATGAACACAACACACATACACATATGAATACGCCAATACACATATGGAAACACATCTGCACATGTGCTTGTGGACACACACGCACACACATGCACATACACCTACAAATATTCAGATGCACATCACGTTCACTGAGAGCAAAATGGCCTCCACGAGTAATTCTAACTAAGTCTGAGAAAATAGAGAGATATTATGTTGGCAGAAAAATAGTTGCAAAAAAACAGATTTTGTTCCCCTAACATTTTCCCAAAAATAATTCTTCAACTTTAATAGAGAATGTTTACTGGGAGATACTGAGAAAATAAAAATCATGATTTGTCACCTGCTTTCCTATTGCTGCCTGTCTTTGCAGATGAGGAAATAGAGGGGTTCCATGGGGTAGCTAAGGAGGGGAGTCACAATGTCTAGACATATATAATCAAAATCAAGAGAAAACCCATCAGGGGATGATTTAGTGACTCAAGTTTGCAATCAGCGGCTTAAAAGTCAGCCTCAGCTCCACACCATTCACAGAGTTTCTTAATGACTCGGGGACCTCAAAGGTTCCTTCTAGATTAAAGAGATCCCTGCTATGCTTCTGGACTTGGCATGATGAATCCCAGCAGCAATTTTAAATAGATGTCGGGACCAGGTGCCAGTCCCGAGGTTTCAACCACTGCCGGTAATCCTGACCACAGCGCAGAGGGGTGGTAACTGTATTTGTCTAATTTCTAGTTTAGAAATACAAATACATTTGGAGAAATTATGGAGAAAAATTCTAGCATTTGCTAATTCTTTCCAAACTTTGACCTAGTCCAGTTTATATTTCTGCTGAAGTGATATTCAGAAAATTCAGATGACTGTAAAGAAATTGGCTCAAAGAGTTATTAAAGCCCAGTCAACAATGATGATGATTATGATATTTAGGCTACTTTGTTATTAATTGTAAGCATTTTGTATTCATAGAGATGGCAATACTGTGACAGCCTGACTGATAATGATTGGACTTACCTTCACCTTAAGTCAAACTTATTTCCAATAATTAGTTTTAGCTTTGATCAGAACACACAACCACGAAATCAACTCATATAAAAAATCCTAAAACACATACAAAAAATTATCAATTCCTTTTTCTCTCAGCTTGTCTTAGGAAGTGTAAGTAAAATTCAGCACTAATCACCATCCCTGAGTTATTATTTTACCTCATGAAAACTCTTGAAATCTACAAACTTATTTCTGCTTCTCTGTAGGAAAGCGTTTTATTTGAAAAGAAAAGGCTTTTTCTGGAAAGATTTTTTTTTCTGGAAAGGAAAGCCTCTTTTGCCACTTACGAGGCAGAACCTCACTTCAAAACACTTCTTCAGTCAAAATTGCTCAGTGATAGTCTATTTCTCTCAAAATCATATTCAGGACTTTTTTTTTCTGTCCTCGAGGTTACAATCCTGTGGCAATATTGACGTTTCCAGCAGCATTTTATTGCTGATCTTTTTACTCTCTTCTTGCTTGCTCTAGTGGATTCAACCCCTATCTCAGTTTTCCATTCATTTCTTGTATTCTCCTTTCAGATGCTCCTTGTACTCTCACTGTTTAGGCTCCTTTATCCAGGTCTGCACATGCCTCATCCTCTCATGCCCTTAGGTTCTGGGCAAATGTCATCTCATCAAGGGCCTCACTGACACCTGCATGCACACTGCAATCCCTCCCCATCACTTTATAATCTCCCTTTTGCTGCATCATTTTTCTTCTTCACATTTATTGTTTATTATTGCTGTGTACTTTACATATGTGTTTTTTTGTTATTAGAATAAGTGGCATTGCTTAGATAATAACAAAAAGAGAAAGGGAAATTTCACATGATAAATATTTCTTTGGAGCATAGCTGTCCAGTTTAGTGCAACAGAGACATCTAAAGGCCTAAAGAAGGCAAACTAGGCAAAGCGCCCATGAGACTGTCAGATGCTTACTGGGATGTTCTTTAGAAAGTGCAGGTAAGCCTGTGAACACAACTGCAATAACTTCAAAGAAAAAATTGCCTCGAATCTACCTAACTAAAATAATTTAATAAAAGTAAGAACATGGAAGGTATAGAGCAGCATTGTTTTAAAATTATTGTTTTTTAAAAGGGGTCAATGCAGGTGGTGCTACGGAGCCACTAGGGTTATGCCCAGTGATGACCATATGGTGCTAGGGATCAAACTCAATGTCTCACAGAAGCCTTACATAGCAAAACATGCGGGTTTCTCCCACTTGCATGCAATCTGAAACACTGTTGCTTGTTTGAGGATTCTTTGGAAACTGATAAACATTTGCCGAGTGAAAATCAAATGTGTGATAGTACAGTTTGATGCCCTCTATTCAAAAGTGGAAAAAGCCCACAAATCCTGTCATTTCAGAGTTTTGAGGCAACAAAACACAAAGCAAAAAAAGTGACTGTGAAGCAATATATCTAAATATCATGATGAAACTGGACATAAAATTAAAACAATACATCCGATTCCTCCGCCCCTCTCAGAGAGCCCGGCAAGCTACCGAGAGTATTCGATATGCCAGACACAGTAACAACAAAGT
>JAOXYA010000025.1:2981469-2995438 GCA_028565675.1 Sorex palustris | reverse complement strand
CTTACAAATTTTTGTGCTTGGGTTTCAATTATACAATGATCAAATACCCATCCCTCCACCAGTGCCCATTTCCCACCCCCATGCCCCCCATCTCACCCTGCCTCTGTGGCAGAGCATTCCCTTTTGTTCTCTCTCTATTATTGGGTGTTGTTGTTTGCAAAAGAGGCAATGGGTGACAATCAGGTTTGGTCTATGGTCTACTTTCAGCATGCTTCTCCCATCCTGCGAGGATTAGCACATCATTTTTAAGTTAATATCTTGATAAAAACTTCACTGGGTCAATTGTTTCCCAAATTCCTTGCCCAATTCCTTCTGTCCTCATCCCTAACTCTAAATAACTACCAAAAAGGAAAAAAGGAAATAAAATATTTTTGGTACCTTTGCAACACTCTGGTGTGGGAAGCAGGAAGAAAGGATGGAGGTGCAGTAGGGCATATAGGCCTCAACTGCTTCCTATCCTTGGATCCAGAGGCCTCTGCTATAGCCTGAAAGCTTAGGGATCATCTTTAAAAGTGAATCATAGAAAGCTCTTTCCTCCTGACTATGTTTTCAATACAGGTGGGAAGTCTAACCTCAGAAAAGGAGAAGTAGATTTGGTTCTGGTTTGGTTCTATCACTGCATCCTTGGGCACCAAGGCTCATTGTTCTAACTTGCATTGTTCATGTTCAGTCCTGGTGAGATGAAATTAGGCTGGTCATAACTATTGCATTTTGATTCACCGGCTGCTGTATTAAGTAAATACCATTTGATTTTGTTTCTGGGGATTTTCTGTTCTAGTCACAGAAGAGTTTGATTGGCTTTGGGAATGTTATGTGGGAAGCCATATCTCAGAAGAGTCACATGGAAAAGGAATTAGAGCTGCATGGGTCAAATTCCAGCTTGGCAAGTTGTGTGAGATAAATGTGGGGAAGACCAGTGGAAAGAAGGAGCTCCTCTCCTCCCGAGAGACACTGCATGCGTCTTCTCAGGGGGCAGAAGGCTTGGCAGCCCTTGATTGCCTTCAGCTCCATCAAGTGGGTTAGCTTGCTGCTGAACCCACATGACAGATGGCTCTTTGAGTCTCCAGAGTATTCTCTAGTCATCACTGGGTTGTCAAACTGCAAACAAAAGCCATTCATTGCCCTCACCTCCTCTTGTGAATTCTTCCTAGCTTTGAATCCACCAAAGCACAGAGATGCCATAATAACTCCCTGCCTATTCATGGAAACCACATTTTTCTGAAACAAACAACAATAACAAAAAACCTAGAAGAGGATATTTCGGCTATTTCTGATTGCAAAGAAATTCTAGAAAATGTAGTTTTGTTATTAAAATATTATGACTTTCATATCACTTTAATAGTTTATAACATCTTTTCCAGAAAAAAAACAGAATTGCAGTTGTAACAATCTTGAAAATTTTGAAGTGGAGCTCCTTATACATTCTTCGCTCTTATTCCATCCTCTTTCAGGGCACACTGTAGGGCTCTAGATACTACTAAGATAAGTACTGGAAAGAGGACTGAGGGAAATACCTGGTCAAAATTACTGGCAGCAAGAGGAGATTTTCTTGATGACTGGGGAATACTGTCCATAGCCCACAGTGTTAGATTTGCTGATGATTATAACCCATCTGCCATAAAAAAATTACTGAAGACTAAAACATGATTCAAAAAGAAACCTCCCAAGAGTTTTTTAGGCTCAGTTATTGTTGATTTCAATTACTGACACTTTAAAAGAAGGTTGACATCAGGCAACAGATTATGGAGGGTGCTCAACATCATGAGAATAGAGAACTGACGAAAAACTCTAGTTTACTGCCTGCTGTCATTTCTTTTTCAAGAAATGACAGATGATTGCTCCCTAATATGCATGTACAAGAACTTCTGACTTCCAATAATGAGGGAAAAAAGAGAAAGAGGTCTTATGTCCAATATCATGATAATATCATTCATTCTCACCCCTGACTTAGGGGAATAACTGGGAACCTTCACTATTATTCAAAAATGCTGAACAGGAATGTTGGGGTATGAGTTTTAAACTTGAAATTTTCCACCATGAAATTGAGTGCTGAACGTAGGTAAAGGGATATACAAGATAACCTTACAGTATCTGTATTGCAAACCATCACGGATCACCATTTTTATCAACTGTCCTCCCCTTGTTCATCTATTTGCTCAAGCGGGCCCAGTAACGTCTCCATCATGAGACCTCTTGTTACTGTGTTTGGCATATCAAATATGTCACAGGGAGCTTGCCAGGCTCTGCCATGCGGGCGAGATGCTCTCGGTAGCTTGCCAGGCTCTCTGAGAGGGGCAGAGGAATCGAACTCGGGTCAGCTATGTTGGCTGCGTGCAAGGCAAATGCCCTACCACTGTGCTATCGCTCCAGCGATATCTCCTACCTTATGCTGATGATACTGTGAGCACCTGGCTAGTGACCATGATTTGATAAGTCTTCTGAGTGCTCAAGCCAGGAAGCAAGGAAGACTGAGCTCCCCAAAGGGCATGAGAATAAGAGCAATATAATCTGCGGCCAGAGAGAAAGAGAGAGACAGACAGACAGACAGACAGACAGAGACAGAGAGGGACAGAGAGAGGAATAGAGAGAGAGAGAATACATCAGGAAAGATGCGTGCCTGGCATGTGGTCAACCTAGGTTCAATCCCTAGCATCCCAAATGGTGTCCTGAGTCCAGCCAGGACTGATTCCTGAGCTTTGAGCCAGGAGTAAACTTGGAGCACCATTGGCTGTGGCCCCAAAACCAGAAAACAGGCAAAGCTTACTCTATAGAATTATCCAATCTTATCCATGGAATAACTGTCAGCCATCTAGCTTGTGAGTATTTGGAACTTTCCCACCCTTTCCCAGTCATTTGTGTATCACGAAAGTTCTCAACAAGAACTGGAGAGATAAAACAGATGATAAAGTACCTGCCTTGCCCATAGCTGACCTGAGTTTGATCCCTGGTACCACATGTGGTTCCAAGAGCCCAGCCAGAGGTAAAGCTGAACACTGTAGGATATGGCCACAAAATATCTCTCCCCCTAAAAATAAAAAGTCCTCAATCAAGGTTTCTCCTTGCACTGACTCTTAGAAGCAATGTACCAGCTGTTAACATCCCACTGCTCTTGAATGGGTATGAGTTGAGAAACAAGGAAAAATAAAAGACTCTAATCCAGACTGTTTTTTCTCCTCTTAAATGCAGGTCCTTCTTGTCATCTAACTGTGAGTGGTACTGAGATGAGGACTTCCCAACTGCATCCTGCCATACAGACCATAACTTCCCTGGGAGAGATGAAACCGTTGCATCTCTGCAGTATCAGCCTTGGTGCTGGGTGGCAGTGCTTGATGATCTAGAACTGGCATCCCATCTTTTCAGACCGATCTTCTTCCAGACATCGGTGTGGCAAGGTCTCCCAAAGATCCCTATGGAGGACAAAAAAGAAGGGCAGAGATCAAGAGCAAGAGAGGAAGAGCAGAGAGCAGAAATGAGGCCAATGTTCTTCTGTGTGAATTGCTGAGGCCACAGAAGACATCTGTAGCCCAGCTGTGGCTAATACAATCCCATCTGGAATTCTGTGACTAAAGTAACTAATTTAAGCCTGGGGAAACTGAGGCACACAAAGTCACTGAGAGCAAAATGGCCTCCAAGAGCAATTCTAACTAAGTCTGAGAAAATAGAGAAAATAGATCACGGTGGTGACACGCTATTCCTAGAATAGTTTTCCAAGAAGCAACACTTGAGTTGAGGGAAATGAGAAAGCAGAACCTCAGGTCGAGAAAAACCCACACCCCAATATTGCTTCAGGAAAAGCTTTAGATAACAGCCTAATTTTTCTGGAAGCCCAGGGTGTAAAACAGCAGCATTGAGACTGCCCTGCACACATGCAAGAAAACTGGAACCTTGGTACCATGAAACGGTAACTGATGTGAGGGCCCCCAGAATATTCCAGGGCAAGAGCATAGGAAATCATATAAATAGGGATCCATGGCACAAAATTAGGGGGACAACCATTAGGACAGGGAGGCCACAGGAGGGAAGCAATGCCAGAAGGGTAGTGAAAACCCCACTGGTTTGGGACACACAGGTTCTGGTAGTGTTAATGTCTATGGTACTGATATACACCGTTACTGTACCTTCATCACCACCAAACATCCAAACCTTCCCCCAAAATCCTTATGTTACTTCTAGTTTGTGTCTTTCTTCTTCCCACCACCCTCTTCCTGCTTACTCAGTTTTGTAGTCTAGGGTCAAGGGTTTGTCATTGTTCTAAGGAAATACT
This sequence comes from Sorex palustris, assembly GCA_028565675.1. Taxonomy (NCBI): domain Eukaryota; kingdom Metazoa; phylum Chordata; class Mammalia; order Eulipotyphla; family Soricidae; genus Sorex; species Sorex palustris. The sequence continues at coordinate 2,991,174 of JAOXYA010000025.1, read as the reverse complement.
ATCTATTTCCTTGTTTTGTTTCTCCCTATACCACAGGTGAGTGAGAACATTTGCTATGAGTCCATCCAAATTCCAGAAAATTGCATGGTTCCATCCTTTAGGGCTGCATAGTATTCTATTGTGCATATAGACACAACACCTCAACCTATTTGCCTGTTATTGAACATTTGGGTTATTTCCACCTCCGGGTTAATGGACTAAGTGTTGCAATGAACATAGGTATGTATGTGTATATATCTTTTCAAACTAATGCCTTTGTGAGTGACACAAAGTTATTCAAGGACCCACCTGCTGGACGTGGGAAGCACTCTGGCAACTATTTTGATCCTGAAACTTTCCTAACCTTTGGTTGTAAAGAGGCTGCTTCTAAACAAATAACCTTGCAAAAATTAAAACAAAAACTGAGGCAAGGGAGACGAGGAGAAGCAAGAGAGACCAACGTCTCAGAACACATTTGAGTCAAGGATGTGTGATCAGTAGAAACACATGATGATACAAGAAGTCAAGCAGAAAAGGGGGAATGGGATTAGTCGACGAGGGAATAACTAGAAACGTTCCTGGCCACAAGGATCTGGATTCTTCGACTCCTGGACTCTTCTTCATTCCTGGGGCCGTGACCTCCCACTCAGGGTGGCCAGGGGATGGTGGTGCAGGAAGAAGAATTAGAACAGGAAACTGGGTAGAGGGAAGGCGACTCCAGAACGAGGGACTCGGGGGCCGTTCATGCACCCCTACATGGTTAATGGAATTCTGCTTAAACGGCCTCTGCCCTCCCCACACTCCTCCTCCCAAGTCAGAAATTGGAGCTAATGGTAAAAGCATTCCATATGTTCTGATTAGCTACAACCTCATTATCTCGCGTCTCCTTGCAATACAGCCCTTCAGTTAATGAAATCTGGTGCCGGAGCAAATGAGTCCATGTAGGAGAAGGCCTGCAATGGTGGCAGTAGAGTTGCTGTGTTTTTGATTTGTTTTGTTTTATTTATTTATTTATTTATTTTTTCCCAACGAGTGCTCTGATGCCTCCTCTTCCACCCACCCCTCCTCCCGGTTAGAGAAAGAGCTAAGAGGAAAGGGGAGAGTAGAGACAGAACTTGAAACAACCTCCAAAAGCAAACAACAACAACAACAACAACAACAAAAACCCAGCCATAGCTATATTTCAAAGCCAGTGCAAATTAGACTAAGCGGCCGCAGAAGCCAAATGGAAATCGTAATTCTTCCAGTGCCGTGCTGCTCCTGACACGTGTAATAAGGTTGGCAGGGAGTCGAGGGAAATGGGGGCCAAGCTGTGGTAGGTTTCAAAGAATCTTAAAGAATGGAAAGGGGGCTCATTGTAGGGAAGTTGGCTTTCTACGCTGCACTGAGAAGGGGCATCCGGATCGAAGTGGACAGACCCAGTCTTCCTGGGAGGAAGGTCCGGGATCTCTAAGAAACTGGACACTATAAGAAGCAGATCGATGTAGAAATTGTAGAGTTGACACAGCCAGGAGAGAGCTGGGTTGGACAGATGCAGAGAGCACCGGGAACCAAGGAAAGTGAAACACACACACACAAGCACACACGCACGCACGCACACCCCTTCTAAGAAGACAAAGGAAGCTCTGGAGGAGGCTAGAAAGGCTTCCAAATCCAGAGAAGGGGTGAAGAAGAGGGGATCAGAGAGGGAGGAAGCTTTCCTCTGTTTGGGTGTTCTGCTGAGCCTTCTCATTTGACCCACTGGGACAGCTGCCAGCCTGCCCACCTCCCAGGAAAGAGAGTGAGTGCCCAGAGTCAAAAGGACAATCCTGGGGGCTGGAGCCATAGCACAGCCGGAAGGGTGTTTGTCTTGCATGCTGCAGACCTGGGTTCAATCCCTGGCATCCCATATGGTCCCCTGAGCACCCCCAGTAGTAATCCCTGAGGGCAAAGCGAGGAGTAACCCCTGTGCATTGCTGGGTGTGACCCAAAAGGCAAAAAAAAAAAAAGAAAGACAATTCTTTGTTAGAGAATTGGAGGTCAGTCAGAGTCAAGAGTTGAGCCCTCTGCTCAGCTGCTCTCTCTCCCCCAGGCCCAGGTCAACAAACTTTATCGTGAAGTGCCTAAAGCCAGTATTTTCCAGTTTGCTGGCCAGGAGGTCTTCACTGCAATGCCTCAACTCTGCCATTGTCCTGCAAAAACAGCCACAGAGTCACAGAATTTCTGGGGATGTACCGACATGATTATGCTTCAATAAAACTTCATTTACAAAAACTCAGGTGGTGAGTCAGCTTAAATTATGCCTATGAGGCATAATTTGTCACTCTTCCCCTACTTTAAGATAAAAAAGAACAAGGAAAGGTATATGCAGAATTGGGGGTGGAAGGTGGAGGGAAGGGGCTACTCAGGGAGGGGAGTAGCCTTCAGGTTCACGCTGCAACTTAAGCAACCCGAAAGTGAGTTTACTCACTTTCCTGCTGGCAATGGGGCCCAAAACTTGGAACACAAATCTTATGTAAGACTGTCACTGTCACTGTGGTCCCATTGTTCATTGATTTGCTCGAGTGGGCACCAGTAACCCTCCATTGTGAGACTTGTTGTCACTGTTTTTGGCAAATCGAATACGTCATGGGGAGCTTGCCAGGCTCTGCCATCTGGGCGGGATACTCTCAGTAGCTTGCCGGGCTCTCCGAGAGGGGTGGAGGAATCGAACCCAGGTAGGTCGCATGCAAGGCAAATGCCCTACCCGCTATGCTATTGCTCTGGCCCTATGTAAGACTATTTCACTGAATTTAAGTCTGGCTTGGTCCCTGGCTTGGTTCAGTATTCTGGGGACCAATCATTTAAGTTTCTTTTCTCTTCGTTTTCTCTTGTATTAATTAAATGGCGATCATAGTGGAGCCAAGCCCAGTACTTCTGGAAGAACTAACTGAGATAAAACCTGGCATGTGCTTAGCAGAGTCCCTGACACATAATAAACATTCCATGAAAATTAGCTGCAATTATTTCAGCAGATCCTCAACCATCAAAGGCCCTGCCCTGTGGTTCTCATCAACTCTTCTTAATGGAGAAGACATGAAGGTTCCAGAACTAAAGGATAGTGGGGCTGGAGTGATAGCACATCTGGTAGGGCATTTGCCTTAGATGCAACTGACCTGGGTTTGATTCCCAGCATCTCCTATGGTCCCCTGGCACTGCCAGGAGTAATTCCTGAGTGCATGATCCAGGAGTAACCCCTGTGCATCACCAGGTGTGACCCCAAAAAAAAGCAAAAAAGAAAGAAAGAAAGAAAGAAAGAAAGAAAGAAGGAAGGAAGGAAGGAAGGAAGGAAGGAAAGAAAGAAAGAAAGAAAGAAAGAAAGAAAGAAAGAAAGAAAGAAAGAAAGAATAGTGCCTGAAGGCCAAGTATCTAGGAGGGGTTGATGCTGGAGTTGCTGGCTTCACTCTAAAACTCTTTGTCCTCTGCCCCACTGTGAAGGCACCAGCCAATGACAAGACTTAGGGAGTGCAGGAAGAATAAGCACAGACGCAGAACACCCCCCAACAAGTCTAGAGACCAAATTCCTCCTCGCAGCAATGCCCAAAGTGTCCCAAGTGATCACTTCCTGGCAATTCTATCTGCAACCCTCCAGAGACCTAGGTGTGGAGCATGGTAACAGGCACTGGAGCAGATAAGACCCAACCTTGCAAAATGATCCAGAAGCGAAGCCTAACAAGAGGGAGACTCTGAGCAAACTTGGCAAGAACAGGCTGTCAGCCAGCAGTAGGTGTTTGAACTTGAGCCTCACCCGACCTCCTAGTCACATGACCCCTAGGCACAGAAACTGTCACGTATGTTTAGCAAGTCATCCTAACTGCAGCATCTAGCCTTGATTGGGATTGGGCCCTGGCAGAGCAGAGTTGGAGAGGTGATAGGCCAATGATGCCGACCTTCAGGTGATTGGACTTGCCTGTAAGCTGAGACCCTCTACAAAATATGTGTGTATTTGGCAATAAGGTGAACAGCCATCAGCTGTGCTTGGAGGGTGTTTCTCCGTGCACCCATCATCCTTTGCACCACGTCTGCCCAGACCTGGTGTGCACAACATATCTGGGCACATTGGGGGAAAACTGTTCCCCAACACGTAGGATTTGGGGCAACCTGAAAAATACCAAGTGCGAACGGCCACTTTCTCTGTTAACTGTTCCTTGGAAGCCTGTGGTTGCAGAATCAGTGGCTCTCTTCTGCAGAGTCTGTAAGGCTCTAGGCTGTAAGAAGGAGAAACAATTCACGTTTGTGGGAAGGGCAATCACAATCACAATCACAACCATCCTGTTATTCGTCGATTGCCTCTAGCAGGCCCCAGTAATGTCTCCTTCATCCTAGACCTGAGGGTTTTTTTTAAAAAGTGCCATATTCAAGGCTCTTTCAGAGTTAAAAGAATGAGACCCTTCATTGTTACTGGTATTTGGCATCTTGGGTAAGCCACGGAGGTTTGCCAGACTCTGCCGTGTGGGCAGGTTTCATTTGGTAACCTGCCAGTTTGTCCAAAGTAGGAATGAGATGATAAGATGTCGCGCAGCTGCAAATGCAGCCACGCGCTTCCAGGAGCTGGCTTTTATAGTCTCTGAGTCTTGGCCGTTGATGGGATTATACGGCCCCAGGGGGCCAGTTGGTGGGTCTGACCCCCGCCTAACTGGAATTTGGAGGATCTGGGTGGAGAATGCTCAGCCCCGATCCAAGTAGGCTTGGAGATCTCAGCCCCGGGATCCGCGTGCCTTTGTTCCTCTGCCGGTACCTTCATGTGTGCGGAGAGTGGTCTCAGCATGGTGGTGGCTGGTTCTGGAGGTCTTCGGCTGCCAGAGCCCTGGCCAGGGCGGGGAGGAAAACTCAACCTGCTCCCCTCCAAGGGGCCCCGGTGAGGACAGCCAGGCACGGGGGCAGGAGACTCTGTGCTGTTCTCTTCCGGGGGCTGGGTTTTATAGTCTCTGAGTCTTGGCCGGGCAGTCAGCAAAAATAAATAAATACATACATAGAAAAAAGCGGGTGTCAAATTGTCCAGAGTTTATTATCCAAAGGAAATATGGGCAGGATAAAAGGTCCAGGAGAAAGAGGCAAAGGTCTTCATTAAGGTGAATTAAACTGAATCTGAAAAATTGCTGCCTTGCTTGATTCTGTTAAGGAGGCTGTCCCAGCACTCACCTCTCAGACAGGGGGTGGTTATCCCAGCACTCACCTCCAGGGCAGGAGACTATTTCTGTTCCCTTCAGGAAGTGCCCTGTTTTCTTCATTGAAAACCCATCAAAAGCTGAAGTTAAGGGAAGTGAGGTATCAGAGAGAGGGAGAGAGAGTTTTGTTTTGTTTTTTCTTAGTGATTTAAATTTTCCATCTGATTCTTGGACCCAGGCTGGAGAGACAGCACAGTAGGTAGGGTGTTTGCCTTGCATGTGGCCAGCCTGGCCGACCCAAGTTCAAGTCCTCTGCCCCTCTTGGAGAGCCTGACAAGCTACCAAAAGTATCTCGCCCACATGGCAAAGCCTGGCAAGCTACCCATGACGTATTCGATATGTCAAACACAGTAACAATAAGTCTCACAAAGGAGACATGACTGGGCCCGCTCGAGCAAATCGATGAACAATGGGAGGACAGTGCTACCTACAGTGCTACAGTGCTTGATTTTCAGAACAGAACCACTGGCTTGGTTCTTTATCCATATCAATGGAGATGAGGGAATAATATGCATTTTCTGTGGTTGCTACGACAAATTACTATAAATTGAGAAACTTTAGGAAAGGCATGGATTGTTCTTTCAGTGTGCTATAAGCAAGAAGTTTTCTCCCTCGGTGTCAGAGGTGCCCAATTCCACTCGGAGACACTGATCCTTGCCTTTTCCAGCTTCTAGCATTCCTGTATTTATGGCCCATCATCTTCTACCTCCATCTGCATTTTCCCTTCTCCTTTTGTGTGTCTTTCTTCCAAGGACACTTGTCTTGGGCACACCCAGGTAATTATAGAACTTCCTCATTGCCGGATCCCTAAACACATCTGCAAAGATGCTTTCCCTACACACCCCTAAGTAAAGTTCCATTTGCAGGTACCAGGGGTCCATGACTCAATCCACACAAGGGGCCTCTTTGTCTGATTCAGAATCAAAGCAGGGGTTTCTGAGATTCCAGGCCGGAGCAATTAATACAGCAGGGATGGTGTTTGCCTTGCATGTGGCAGACCTGGGTTCGATCCCCAGCCTCCCATAGGATCCCCCAAGGAATGCTAAGTGTGATTTCTGAGTGCAGAGCCAGGATTAACCCTTCAGCATTGCCAGGTATGATAAAAAAAAAAAGCCTAAATAAATAAAAAAAAAATAAAAAAGAAAAGAGAGAAAGAATCCTGGGATTTCATGTGATAAAATCTGGGTAACATCTCGTCTCTCTTTTATTTTATTTTTTTTTCTTTTTGTGTCACACCCAGCGATGCTCAGGGGTTACTCCTAGATTTGCACACAGGAATTACTCCAGGCGGTGCTTGGGGGACAATATGGGATGCTGGGGATCAAACCCAGGTTGGCCGCGTGCAAGGCAAATGCCCTATCCACTGTGCTGTCTCTCCAGCCCCTCTTCTCTCTTTTAATGTTTCTGAATACATCAGAGAACTTAGTTTGCTCTGTTCAGAGCTACAGAAGTGAGCCTAGAATCCGGTACGCTCTCTGTCCCGCTCTTTCTTTCTGTACTTTTCCACTGCTCTCCCTGAGGAAATAACACACCTCCAATTCTCCTCCTCTCGTGTTTCTGCCTGGTCTGATTAGGTCAACATCAGCCAGCTCAATATGATTGTGCTTTTATAAAATGCACCGTGCTGTCATTTTGGGTAAATGTCATCTTTCCCCTAAAACTCACTTTTGCAGTGGACTTCAACTCTGTTCTGAAAGCAGCTTTTGGTGCACAGAATCTTGGTGGACAATACGGTCTTCTTCCTCCACTCCAATGATGATTTCTAGGCATTCAAATAGACCCAGGGAATGGTTGATTTGACTCTAGCCAGGGTGACTAAAGACAAAGAAAATAGACCTTCATTCTGAGCATTTTCTCCAGTAGATGCAAACAAACCATCAAATACTGTCCTCCCATTGTTCATCAATTTGCTTGAGCGGGCCCAGTAAAGTTTCCATTTTGAGACTTGTTGTTACTGTGTTTGGCATATTGAATATATGCAGGCAAGATACTCTTGGTAGCTTGCTGGGCTCTCCAAGAGGGGTGGAGGAATTGAACCTGGCTCGGCTGGGCCGGCTGTGCGCAAGGCAAACACAGCCCTACCGCTGTGCTATCACTCCATTAGATGCAGGAGGTGTAAAATAAACCAAAAAAAAAGGAGTGGGGCTTGGGAAGAAGTGGCTGTCAAGCCCCTGGAGTTATACAGAAAATTAATGGTTTGTGTATTGTGTTACAAACACTGTGTGAACACATTTTTATGGGAAAATAAATGATCGATCGATAAATATCTATTAAGTGCCTATCATGCGTTTCAGACCATTTAAGTGGAGCTGATCGTTTAAAGGCATTTACTTAGGGCAAACATTTCTTTGTTTATGTGCCCGGCACTGATGGGAATTGACCTCCAATGGTTAAAATTGTGTCACTAATACATGAAATTGCCTCAGAAGATGGGACTGTGGCAAGAGCAGAAATTAGTGTGTTTGCACAGCTCTGTGAGCACTGAGGGGCAGATAACTTGTCTGTGGAGAATCCGGGATGATTCTCTGCAAAGTTTGTAGTTTGAGCGCACCCCAGAGTATGGCCAGTGGAAAGCCCAAACTGCACCAGGATGCAACCAGGAGTCCTGACTCTCGAAATAGCTATGCTTGTCCCTGGGAGTCTGGGTAAGTGGGTTTTCGCTGACTGTCACTGCCCAGAAATTCCCATTGCCTGTCAGCAGCAAGATACTTAATGAAGCAACACGCTTAATGAAGAATATGTGTGTGCCATAGTGTGTCCTCTTAATTAAAATTTTAATATGTTTGTGGTAAGGGGGCTTGAGGTCAACGGAGCACAGGAATGAAATGCATTCAAACTGCTTCTTACGATGCCAGGGATGTGAGATGAGCACCGTGAATGGCAGTCTCCATCATTAAGAAATCCTCTGTGGGATGTTACTGTGCACCGCGAACTCCCTGAAGGTATCCCCAAAGGAGGCAAGAGGTGTGTGTCATGTCTCCGTTTCAATGTGGCATATCCTCAAAAGGAAAGGTCAAGTCTGGGCCTCAAGTTTTCACCTAATTCCTCTGCCAAGGAAGGAGCAGATGCAGGAGGCATGACTGGTGCCAAAGAGACTGTCGTGGCCCCCAGAAACACGGAATCAGACTCACTTCCAGCACCTCCAGAGATCTCGTTCTGTCCATTTGTGCAATGTTGGAATCAACGAAACTGCTGCCTACTCATTATCTCTTTCATCTGAGAAATGGGGCCGAGGGGCACTGACCCTTTGATCTCTGTCACGGTTCTGTCTACGGGAATGTCAATGGTTCCCTGACTCTGTTTGATGTTAAAATGACTTGCATTGGAATCATGCTAGACTTCTGAGATTATTCAAAGATGAATCTGATCCTTTGCTGTAAAGTTCTGCAAAGCAACTAGACTGAAGGAACAGAATCAATGCACCGTGGGGGAAAAAATCAAGTTTAATCTTAAAAATATGTTTCTTTGTGGTTAAAGATAAGGCTCAACAAACAATGCTTTTTACAAAATAAATAGTCCAGATTATTCATTAGTTAACAACTGCTCAGGATCCAAATTCAGTGCCCCATTGACACCAGGTTAGGTTTTGTTTCTGTTTTTTGTTGTTGCTGTTTGTCTTTCTGAGTTTTTGTTCTGTTTTGTTTTGTTTTGCCTTTTGGGTCACACCCTGTGATGCTTAGGGGTTACTCCTGGCTCTACACTCAAGAATTACAACTGGTGGTGCTAAGGGGACCATGTGGGATGCCGGGGATTGAACCCAGGTTGGTCACATACAAGGCAAGCGCTCTCCCCACTGTACTATCACTCCAATTCTAGCATCATACAGGCTTCCTAAAAATCCAGATTCTCTTTTTCATATCTATCTAAACCTCAGTATCCTCAACTGTTAACTCTTAACTGCAGGATGAGGACTAGTGATGGCAGGGATAAAGAGTCTAGGACATACTAAACTAACTCAATAAATTGTAGTTAACTTTATAGCTCTAGGTAGCCGCTTCATCTAATGAAGTCTAATAACACAGGGCAAGGAGTCCACAGGCAAGCTTGACTCCGTGCTGAAAGTTCTCATTAAAAATTTACCATCTCTTTTCCTGGGAAAAGTGGGGTCATAATTTGCCCCAACAGATGTCTGAATCCAATTATACGCTGTCCTTCTAGGTGGTATGTCTCTCTCTGCACTCATTCTCCTCCGGTTCACGAGGACAGCTCCATCTGTGTGTATTGTTCTATGATCCTGGCATCCTTACTGTGACCTCATGCTGTCTGCCTGACTCCTTGGAGCAGCACCAGAGCCTCTGATTCAAATGCCTCCCCTGGACCTTGTTTTGCTCCCTAACGCGGCTGGACCATCAACCTCCATATACCATAAACTGCATAGCTGGACAATGCCTCATAACCAAGGCCATGAAGCTCTAAAGGGCAGGGGACCAACCTCTTCTTCATTTTATAATCCTTCTATTCTTAGGGCCCAGTAACGTCTCCATTGGAGACTTTGTTGTTACTGTGTCTGGCATATCGAATACGTCACGGGGAGCTTGCC